>CM076578.1:1276547110-1277028015 GCA_034641835.2 Pinus albicaulis
CCGAACCATGCTCCATATGTCTAAAAATAGACATAGTCTAAAAATAGATTTTGCGCCAGAATTTGCCTGCGGGCCCACTTAGTGAAGGCGACTTCATTTCACTAAGCTCCATCATCTTTCTGCATTTTCAACACTCCCTCTCAGCAAGATATGGATTATCTGCAACCCCTATCCTACCTCTGTGGAATTCGAACTTGCTCCTGGTGAGCGCCTTCGTCAGGATGTCGGCATCCTGATCCTCCGTGGGAACATATGAAAGCATCATGATTCTCCGCTGAACACAATCTATGATATGATGGTACCTAATGTCGATGTGATTGGACCTATCATGAAATACTGGATTAGCCAAGAGTTTGATGCAGCTTTGGTTATCACAGTAGATCACTGTAGGCTCCAAATGCAACCTGAACAAACCTGCGAGGATCTTCCTCATCCAAATAGCCTCGCATGCAGCTAAGCTAGCTGCCATGTACTCGGCCTCTGCTGAACTGAGTGCCACAGATCTCTACTTCCTGCTGTACCAGGAAACTGCTGTCGACCCAATGCTGAAAACTCCTCCAGAAGTTCTCTTCCGATCCATTGGACTCCCTACCCAATCTGCATCAGTGAAGCCAGAAAGCTTCCCTCCATCCTCCTGTCTGTACCATAGACCATATCCCGATGTGCCTCTGATATAGCACAATACATGCTTGCCTGCCTTCCCAAAGAGCTTGGTAGGCTTAACCATAGCTTGCGAAAGCTGGTTAACTGCATAGCATATATCGGGTCGTGTGTGACCGGATACATAGCGACCCCCAACTGTCGATAGACAGTGGCATCCACTACCTCTTCTGAAGTAGCATCCTCCTTCCTCCAACCACCAGGAAGAGGAGTGTCAACAGGCTTGCAGCCTTGCATGTTGAACCTCTCGAGAATCTCCCGGGCATACTTGCCCTGAGAAAGAAACAGTCCTCTGCTGCGCTGCCAAATCTCCAATCCCAAGAAATAATGAAGGATGCCCAATTCCTTCATCTCAAACTCTCGTGCAAGATCCTCCTTGCATGAAAGTATCAACTGCTCATCGCCCGTCAAAATCAGATCATCTACATTGTATCCTGACCAGTCAACGAAGCCTCCTCACCACAATCTGGTATAGGTTGAGATCCGCCTCACTCTTGGAAATCCAAGCCGTGCAAGTATTTGTCTGTAGGTGTACCAAGCACGGTGCTTGCTTCAACCCATACGGTGCTCTCTTGAGTCTGCACACATGCGACTCACTGCTGAAGATCTCGAAACCTTCGGGCTGCTCTATGTACACCTCCTCCTCAATGACTCCGTTGAGGAACGCAGTCTTCACATCCATCTGATGGATGTGCCACCCCATCTGCGCTGAGAGAGCTAGGATCGTCCGTATGGAAGAGTAACTTGCGACAGGTGCAAAGGTCTCCTCATAATCGATCCCCTCGATCTGTGAGAAGCCACGGGCAAAAAATCTTGCCTTGTACTTCTCCACACTCCCGTCAGTCGCCTGCTTCACTTTGTAGATCCATCGCAAACCCACCACTGACGGTTTCCCCACGGGTCTTGGGCCAATCTCCCGCACGCGTGCAGCAGTCGAAGATCATATTCTTCGATCATGGCATCCCCATTTACATGCGGGTTCCTCCACGACTTCTCCAAAGAGAAGGATGGCTTCATCACGACACATTGACTCACAGAGCCATGTATCCGGTATAGGTGGTTGGCTTGTCTGCATGCACGCTGTGCGCCAGGTGGTCCTACAGCTGCTTCTTTGCATCAGGAACGGTCGCTAGAAACCGCAGTGCGCATGTGCCCTGCGATGGTTGGCTGTTGCTGGGTGGTTTCTTCCACCTCCTGAACTTCCTCACGTGGCACAGTCCACATCGGGCTCCTCACTTGGGAGCTAACAGCTCCTCATCTGCATGCAAGTGTGGCTCCCTCTCAAGCAAACACTGCATGGCTTTCTCCTCTTTAAATTTGATATCCCGTCGCACAACAGTCTTGCGACTGTCTAGCAAATACACCCGATAGTTGTGAGGTGTATCAGTGTACCCCACAAATATTCCAACCTCTGCGGTCGGATCCAGCTTCTTTCTGGCATCCTTCGTCACATGCATGTAGACATGAGAACCAAAAATCCGCAAATGGGAAATGCTAGGCCTCTTGCCAGAATAAGCCTCCTCCGGTGTACTCATGCCAAGAATCTTGTGAGGACAACGGTTCTACACATACAACGCATATATTGTGCCTCATTAGAAGATGAAGGGTAGGCCACGATCTGTACAACATGGCAGTGCGACACACGATCATTATGTTCTTCGCTCGGTCACCCGTTCTGCTATGGGTTATGGGGTGCGATGAGCTCTCTCCGGGCTCCATACCCCGGCGCGAACTCCGCGCGGGTCGGCCGAGATGAATTCACCACCATTATCACTCCTTAGAGCGATCACCTTCTTCCCAGACCCGACTCCTTCTCGGCCGGTGCTTTAAACTCACGAGAACCGAATGTCGCTCTTCTTCTGCATGAAGAAGATCCGGCCCTTTCGAGAGAAATCATCAACAAAAATCACATAATACTTGTGCTTTCTTTATTAAGAGCAATTGAGAAGAACCACACAGTACGACGAACTCTCTCGAGGATCGTCGTGGTAACGACTATCCTTCTCGTGAAAGAGTGGCTTTCACATGCTTCCTAAAGTACACCCCTTGCACTGATCTGACTGCGCAAGGGTGCCCTTAGGAAGCCCAGTAGAAATCTACTGCAGAATCTTCAAAGCTCCATGGTGAAGGTGGCCCAATCTCCTGTGCCACAGTTTGCCCTCATCATCCCAGCTCACCACTTCTCCCACCTTGCATGCCATAGCTGCGCAACCATCTACCTACAACTGATAAAGGTTCTTGGTCCGAACCCCTATCCTCCGGGTCTCTCTAGTAGTCTTACTGCGCAGGAAGGCTTTTCCTTCGCTGAAGACCACATCATACCCCTTATCCTCCAACATCGCCACAGAGATCAAGTTCTTCTTCAATATAGGTACATGCGTGACATCCTTCAGTACAAAGGGTTTACCAGACTCCCTCTGAAAGGATATGGTACCAATACCAGTCACATTATATCTACCATCATCGCCCATCTCGATGTGCACACCCAAATCTTTGTCCTCCAGATCTGAGAACAACTCCCGATCTCCCGTCATATGAAATGACGCACCGCTGTCCAAAAACCACATCGATCCCAACACACTTTAAACCAAGCATGCGATCAGTGAAAATTCAAGCTCGAACTGTGAAGCCAAAGCTTCTCCATCTGCAGATCTTCCCGCTTGCTTGTTCTTCTTCTTCTTTGGACAATTGATAGCATAATTTCCATGATCATGGTAGTGAAAACACTTCACTTTCACTATATCCTGCTTCTTGCCCTTTGCACCAGAATGAGAGGTTTTCTTACCCTTCCCCTTCTTTGCTTTGGCCACCAAAGCGCAGTTTTCTTCATCAGCTCCCTTTGATGAAGATCCATCTCGAGTAGTCCTCCTTATCTCCTCTTGCATGAGATGCGCTCCAAAGGCGCTCCCATCCCGGCAGCTTCTCCCGACCATTGACACTATCTTGATATGAGTGCCAAGCCTTCGGAATACCAAGGAGAGCCAGGTCGACCATGTCCTCGTCTTCGACAGTCACCCCCACACTTCCAGCTCATCTCTACACTGAGTGAACTTCGTGAGGTATTTGGCGATACTGTCGCCTTTCTCCATCTTGATGTTCCTGAGCTTATCTTTGAGCGCTAGCTTCCTTTGGTCGCTTTTACTCTGGAATAGATCCGTCAAAGCTTTCCACATTAAATATGGAGTAGCCTTTCCATGCAGGCTGGATACAATATGATCCTTGACACCCTCCAACAGGATCCTTCGACACTTCGCCATTCTCTTTTGCCATGCATCGACTTCAGCAGGATCAGTGGGCTTTTGGACATCCATATCTACGAAATCCTTCAGACCATTATCTTCTAATACTGCTTCCATGCGATCCTTCCATGCAACATAATTCACGACGCAGCCAGGCATAATGGGGTGACAAAGCAGATTTGAAAGACATTTTCAACAGGCACAGCAGCTATGTTTCGCAAAATTTCGAGATTCCACCTCAAAATAATAGCTCTAGATATGTGAGAACAAGTTATTTCTAGCACGGAGATTGTTCAAGGGGCGTTTACCGGACCTTTCACATTCATCGAGAGAAAGAGATGGATCGGAGGCTACACCGCGCATGCGAGACTGCGTACGAAATGGTTGTAATCATGATGATCAATGTGAACTTCAATAGCTGCGATACATACCGCCTTGAAATTTCTTTGAATAATGATTAATTATCACGAGACATACGATCACATACAATTAATATATGCAACACATAATCTCTTCACTCGGATCATCAAACATGTCGACCAAATCAAGCGATAACCGCCAATTGTAAAAACACACATTAACTCAGTATGTATGGGGAAAGCCTATAGCTGAAAACCCCGCAGCTATTGTGTATGTTATAATGGAGAAATCAAGTAACCAAACAAGTACAATACTCCTCACAAGTACTCAGTACTCTCTCATGAAGTTACTCACAATCTAGCTTGGTTTTGAACAAGTCTCGGGTTCAAAACACACCACTAACTGCCTTGCCTCTATTACGCAATCATGGCCTGTATATGAAGAGGTTCAAGGTTCGAATCCCCTTGCCTTGATTGCGTAATTGTCATGGAAAATTCCTCCAAGTGTGGTGCAAATCTCATGCACAATGATGCTCGCCACTTCGATAGCTAACTCCACCCTTTCATCTACCTCTTTCAACGGTCTCCTTTGAATTGATCATGCAACGTAGTGGTGATGTGTTCTTGAGTTGAATAATGAGTTACTAATTAATGAATTAAATAATATTTAATTCACTCCACTCATAACTAATTGATTAGCTAGTTAAACTAATCTCAACTAGTTCAACTAAAATAAACGAACACAACTCCTTGCTCTGTCTCATGCTTACCAGGTGTTTTAACGACGAAGTCATGAAGTTGACCATGCATGATGCCATCAAACCCTTGGGAATAGCGTAATTCCTCTGTCGGATGCAGAGCCTTCTGGCAACTTGGTAAGTGTCCAAAATGCTTCTTGTTTTATAGTCCAAATATTATTAAAATTAAGCCATGTTGACTTCCTATTTTAGAAATGGGTCTAAAAAACCGACCTCTTTGACCTAAAGACCAGTCTCATCTATTTTTACCAACATGACCAATGCTCCAAGAATCTCAAACTGGAATCCCCGAACCATGCTCCATATGTCTAAAAATAGACATAGTCTAAAAATAGACTTTGCGCCAGAATTCGCCCGCGGGCCCACTTAGTGAAGGTGACTTCATTTCACTAAGATCCATCATCTTGCTGCATTTTCAACAAATTTTTTAGTAGGGAAATGGTGGGAGCTAGAATGAAAATACTGCTCAGTATGAGTTTTCTTACGAAAAACTTGATGGGAAAAAGAACCATCATCATTTCTAGAGATAAGGACAACAGGGAAAGGAAGGCTACCATCCACCTCATGTTCCATGGTGAATTTTATGGAACGTGATTGGCTATTAAGATGAATTAAAAATTGATCTAATTTATCCTTGCCATGAGGCCAGACAACACAAGTATCATCCACAAACCTTTTCCATAACTTAGGCTGGAAAAGGGCTGATGAGAGAGCCCTAGATTCAAAGTCCTCCATAAACAGATTCGCAACTATCGGAGAAAGGGGAGAACCCATGGCAACGCCACAGGTTTGCTCATAGAATTCACCTTCAAAACTGAAGAAACTGGAGGTTAAGCAAAGTTCTACTAAATGGATCTGATCTCTCACATAGTCTTGATGATGAACCACACTGGTTGGTTCGAAACGCGTTGACCACGTTCTTGTGCATGTGATTATTAGCAAAAGAATTTCTACTAATTTATATGATGGATCACAGAAGTTTAGATTCCAAAAATATAAATTTATAATTGAAAGTGAAAAAAATTAATAATATACAGTATTATCAAATATTATTTTCATTCTTGTTATTTTTATTTTTTATAATGTTAAACTTAGTTATATTAATAATATATAATTTGATTATGATAGATAATGATGGTTAATTTGTATTCAAATGAAAAAATGGTTTATCTAATATTGAAAGTTACATTTAAGGTGGTTGGCTGGAATGATTGTTTTCTTCCCCACCCAAATTCAAATCCCCTTATATAAAATTTGGTTGAGAATTTATTTATAACTCTGCAAGACAACTCATTTGATAAAAAATATAATATTCCTCCAGTCACAAAATAAATAAATAATATACATTAACTCCAAACTTTAAAAAATACAATTTAAGTTTATATAATTCTTCGCCTTTAATATGTAAACGTGTTAACCCATACGTGAAACGTTGAGACTACTTTACATTCCCAAGATTAAATTAAATAAATACATAATCTAAATCCAAGATTAAATTATAAAACATAGAAATCCATCCTGAATCTATAAATACATATTTAATTTAAAAGTATAAAATAAATCGAAAATAACATACATCTTTTACTTTTAATGAACTTCATATTTAGTAATAAATAAAATTTAAATATTTTTTATTTGAAAACAAATTTTAGTAATTCCAATTTTATATGTTACTAATTTTTGTTTCCTAACTCATTGGATTTGAATCTAAAACTTATATAGCTATTTTATAAGATAAATAAAATATAGAATATTTAAATAATATAAAATTTCATCCACCTTAAAATATTATTTTTTGATAAATTATTTGTACATAACTCTTAACATTTTATTTTCAAAGATCTTAATAGATTTTAAAAGATAACATAAAAGCATACATTCTTAATTTAAACCGATATTTTACTTTTAATCAATTTCATATTTAATAGTAACTAAAATTTGTCCTCGTTTATTTTGAAATAAATTAAAGTGATTCCAAAATTTTTATGTTATTTAAAAAAAAAGAGATATAATTTAAAATAAATAAAATATAAAATGTTAATCACTTTAAAATATTATTTAGCGAAATTTACCAACCAAAAAAGATATAGAATATAATGTTAAAGTAAGATATAAAATAATCAATAAATGAATAAAATACAGTCAAATAAAAATAATAATAATAAAAATAAAATTTAAGAAATTCACTCAACATCAACACCCTGAAATACTCTTTGTATTCGAGGAAGGATTATTTCTTTGTATTTGACGGAGGATTCGATGGAAAGAAGTATTATAATAATTTTATGATTCTGTTTTTAAGAACCCAATGAAAGAAAACCAAAACAGCATCATAGCGTGAAGCTCTTATGATTCCTTACGTTACAGGTACAACCAGAGAGACCAGTAATTTGTATTGCAATTACAATTTACAATCAAATTTCAAAACCTAACAGCCTGTCCCAAAGACCATTTGGCTCTTAAAACATTTCAGACTCTATAATATAATTCAACATATGAGTTGCAATTATTCAGAGGCACACGCTTTAAAACCAAGGCCACTGTTTTTCTTTCACTGTATTAATTAACCTCGTGTGGATCGCTACACGCTAATTTCATCATCTAACCCCACCAAACATCACCAAATTTCTGAGACCCTGAGGCATTGCAGATTTTTATTAATAGATGCTGAACATTATTTGCAGAATATATTGTACATGAAACTTTGGATTCATCTCAACACAGAAGTGAGATCCAATTCTGGTATCGGATAAAACAACTCTAGGGCTCTGTAATCTATAATGAATTCTTCAAGCTCTCTTTTTGCTTCCTTGGTGCTGATTCTGACCCTGGCCGGGATTGCGTTAAGCGGTAAGAATACCAAAACCCTAAAAAATAACAGTAGATGCATTGATTCTAAAGTTACACTTAATTATTTTGTTGTTTGACCTACTCAATTATTCTTCTTTGCGCAGGACGAGATATGAAGGAGCCGGAGGTCATCAACTATACGCACCCAATTAGCAAGCGTGAGTTTGAAGCCTGTTCGCTTGTTCTGGTTATTCATAAATAGTTTTTCAGTATTTAGCCTTCAAAGTGGGTTTGGGGATTCATTTTGACGAGAAGCTGAATATGCTGAGTTAATTTTGAATTAATTTTGATGAGGAAATGATTATAGTGAACTTTGTGACCTTACAGCCTGCAGCATGAAGTTCTCAGCGGTGGATTATTCTCCTGTAACAAGTGTGTGCAAGGCCCCGGATTACAATGAAAAACAATGTTGCGATGCTTTCAAGGCCTTGGCCTGCAAGTATGGCCAACATGTGAATGATTACAGCACCATTTGCCCCATAGAATTCGTTTCATACCTCAACTTAGCGGGATCCTATCCAATGGGAGTGTTCGTGGGTCGTTGTAACGAGGATGGAGATCATCGCCTCTGTTCCTGAATCAGAAAGAGGCCAAATATTCGGATTGCAGCACCTTTACAAAATTTGATGGCTCTTATTCATTCATATATATATATATATATATATATATATATATATATCTGAAGTCTCTTCGAATTTATGTACTTTTTTCCAATGTTAGAATGTTAAATGTGTACTCCAAATAAAGAACGGGCTGCAGTGAGCTACCAGTAAACAGGTAGCTCTGGAATCTGATGATGTAGTGGGCTTCATAGTGAGTGCTTATGAGTGTTTTACATGTTCATAGGGTTCGAATATATATAATCATCAATGTATTGAGATATTTCAATTTATTTATTTAGGTATTTTTATAATGGAAAAAGAATTGGTTTGCAGGGTTATATATAGGGTTGATTCTAACTGTTATGTAACTACCAAGGAATTGGTTTGCAGGGATTTTAAATGTAACTACCAAGGAATTGGTTTGCAGGGATTTTAAATGTAACTACCAAGGAATTGGTTTGCGGGGTTATATAGGGTTGATTCTCACGGTTAAGGCTCTTAACTTTTAAATGTAACTACCTCGCCCCAAAGATAACACATTCCAATACAAAACAATGGAATTGGAGAATTGAATATGACTTTTGATCACTACCTTGACTTTAGAAAACACAGATTTACCTACAGGGTATTAATAGGTATTAATTTAGTTTTTTTATTGATATAGTTTTGCAATTTATTTTTAAAATTTTGAAGTTTTAAATAATTAATTTATTCTTTTTGATAGATATATCTATTTTGGAATATAGTTTTCAGAATTTTAATTTAATTAACCCAATAGGTCTCTCTGTTGGAATTGGTAACTTTAATCCTTTTTCTAATTAATTTTTTTGATCAGATGGTCTAGATTGAAAGATGCCATTATATTCTCGTAGTCGCCACTAGATCCACTAGATTAATGAATGAAATTAGAAGTTGTAACTTTCTTGCATGTTTAAATCATAATTAAATTATTTTTTTACAAAGCATGATTAAAAATTTACAGTGCCCTCTTGTTGTTAACCAAATATGATCATTAATTAGAAATGAATTGAAAAAATAGAATGTTCATTTATTTTGAAACTTATAATCAACTATTTGCCAAGTGTTTTAAAGTAACAATTATCTGATTGTGAAAAGTATAGGTAATCAACTATTTGCCAACTGTTGACATTTATCTCATTGTGAAACGTATGGGTAATCAACTATTTGCCAAGTGTTGTATGTGTAATCAACTATTTGCCAAGTGTTTTAAGGTAACTAGGGTGGATTACTAATTCTCTCTTATACCATTTCACATTATCAAGGTACCCGTAGTCATCCATTTGCAAGTGTATAATGATTACTTGTATGGCTCTCTATAGATTATAGAGTTTAATTTTTAATTTTTATTATCATAATGAGTTAAATAGCTTTATTTTTATAATTATATAAATTAAGACAGAAACATTTATATTTATATAAAAATAAAGACAATGATAATAGTAGTGATAATATTAAATTTTAATTAGTTTTTTATTTAATTTATAATATAACATTCTAGCTTTGCTCATGCCAAATGGATTGGCATCCATCATTATAATGACCATTTTATAATGCAATAATTGTTGAGCAGCATGTTCCATATTAGTATAAATAATTGTGTTTATATAAAGATAAAAATAAAATAATACATAATTACATTTTTAGTTTTTTAGACATAAAATAATATATATTTAATTATTTGAAATCTACTTAAAATAGAATGAAAAATTTATATCTAAATTATTCATATAGTAGAAATAGTCTAAGTGAAGGCCAACAATTTTCTTTTGCATTTTTATTAATAATGTTTTTTGTATTTCTTAAAAATAATCATTAATAAAAAAAATATTAAGTAATTTTATATAAATTTAATGGTCTAAATTTAAAATATAATTGTATTATTAAATTGTATTTTACATAATGTAACTTACACTTTATTATGTAGATTACAATTAAAATTTATTACGTAGGTTACAATAAAAATTTATTATGTAGGTTACAATTAAAATTATGATTTTTTACTTAATACACTTCTTTAAACTAGGTGTGTGTGCCTCATCTTCCATATTCTTTAATTAATATACTTCTTTAAATTGAAACGGCTCTCATTCAAATTACATAAAACTAATTAAATACAAAAAGATATGAAGTTTATTTAAAAAGAAATTGAACAAATTGAGACATGCTGCAAGTTTCATTTCATATTTCATAAGCATGATCTACACATTGTTTCTTCACAGGTTTCAATTTGATATATAGGTTAGTACAATTTTTTGGTTCATTGGTTTTTCCAAAATTGCAGCGAAATTTCTTAAGTTTCATAGATTGAATGGTATATAATAGATTGACTGGTAAACAGGTACACGGAGCTTCTGGCGTATAACTAGTTTCAGTGCCATATATTCGGCCTTAAAGCTTTATTAAATTGTTAATAGTGTCAATACAAAGTGGGAGGTATGTAAAACTAAGGCCCTCTTTTTGATAATCATGGTCAATGAAAAATGCTCAATTTGATTTGTTTTGATAATTGAGATGTTTATTATTTCATATTTTTATCATATTCCTCTATTTCATTTGTAAGTTTTGAATGTTAAAAATGCATAGACTCATTCCACTCAGTATAAAAAATATCACAGTTTTTCTTTATAAACCCAATTCTAATTCTTATGGCCATTCTGCCAGTGATTTGGGAATTAATAAAAATGAAAAAATATTCTCTAAAACCATACTGTGTATCCTATGAAGCTGGAAAAATATGGTTTTTTTGGCTAAGGTGAAGAGGCAAGATTTTCTGAAACATTTTCCTAAAATCCTTATTCAATTTTCTTAGTTTGCCACAAGATTTTCTAGCGACCATTTTCTAAGAGTTTAGAAAAATTATTTTTACAAAAAAAAATTTATCCCATGAATAATACTTCCTCTTAAATGTTTGAATATCATGGAGACGATAGAATGGAACGTAAAAAACAAACGGTAGCAACATAGTTTAAAAGACGATTTGAATATAATCTACTTTTTGGAATTCTTTATTTTGGATATGGTTCTGTAGATCGATCTAAACAAATGAGTCTTTCGTCACTCCAATTTAAAAAATTATATTTATATACTCTAGAAACTTAATATATATATTGCATTTGCTATTACAACTATAACTCTTGATCAATGGAAAAAAATTGTAAGCTAATGATATAAATTCCCTGAAACATAGCTACCCATTAATGGCTAAGTATGTCAGAAATATAGACCGTTACTAAAAAAAGACATCTCTTTCACCTAAAAGAAATAAAATACAAAAGTCTAATCATATTTAATCTCGTATTCTTAAAAAAAAAAAGACATTTCTTTCACCTAAAAGAAATAAAATACAAAAGTCTAATCATATTTAATCTCGTATTCTTTTTATTTCTGTCTTCTGTTATGTAAAGTTGTATGGTATATGAGGTGATTGTCAATCTTATTAAACAGCTTTAGAAAGTTTTAAAATTTGTGCCATGCCATGTCTTTAGCTCAGAAATTATTTTAACACTGCTAACCTTCCACAATGGTCTTCGTAGAATCTATGATGAAAGTCTCATTCAAAAAAAATGAGATATAAAATTTTAAAATTTTGTTTTGCCCAATTTTTTAATGTTCACTCATTCAGAGAGATCATAAGAAATCCAAGGACACAATGACTCGAAATTATAACTAATCTTATTTTTTTATTGAAAAAAATATCCTAATCATCTTTCTTATGAGATATCCTTCAATACAAACAAAATATTATAAATTATGTATATAACTTTGAATATAGTAAACACAACCAATATTTTTTTAATTTTATTTCTTTAAATTGAAATATTTTCATCATATTTCAATTTACTTAACATAATATTCACGTAGATCCACCTCATTCAAAACATGACCTAAAATATTTCCATGGGGCCTTAGCATCAAAGACGTAATTAAGGACGAAATGAACTTATGATATTACACATGCAACTGTTGAAATGTTTCGTATTATCCAGGCCATGAAAAAAATATTAATGTGAAATGATTAGATTACATTTGCACTGTTACAACGCTTGTTATTCCGCAACCAGTGTGTAAAACTTATGCTGATCATGAAAGAAAAAATTTTAGTTTTTGAAAAATAAGTATGTCAATGATTAAATGGAGTGAGAATTTTAGAGTGTAATAGTGCCATGCCCTGTCTTTAGCTTGGAAATTATTTTAACACTGCTAACCTTCCACAACGATCTTCCTAGAATCTACGATTAAAGCCTTATTAAAAAACATCTCCACATCAACAATTCATGTGACTTTACCATTTTAATTTTGTTCAAAAAATTTTCCCTAGGTCAACATTGTGTGCTCTGACAGAATTTATAAACTCCCTTCAACCTAGTTTCTTGAATAGGGCTACATATTCTTCATATTCTTCAATGGTTTCACCTCTAATAGGTTTGGGTGGATTACACAACTAGAGCTATAGAAAAAGTGTGTATTATTTGTAGGGAGATAGTAGAGACTTGATCTAGGGTTTCAACAACCTAGAAAAAAAAAACTCACTAGGGTTTGGTAAAAAGACATCAATATACAAACATACTAAGAATCTTTCTGAAATAACCATGGTTCCAAATGAAAAATGAATAATGGTATACAAAACTCTTGAAGTGTTTTGGAGATTAGGGAGAATATTGTGGAAAAATAAGAAAATTGAACAGGGATTCTAGGAAAATGTTTGGCTCTTCACCTCAGCGAAAAAAACCATATTTTTCCACTTTCATAGGATACACAGTATGGTTTTAGAGAATAATTTTTCATTTTTTTTAATTCCCAATTCACTGGCAGCATGGCCATAAGAATTAGAATTGGGTTTATAAAGAAAAATTGTGATAATATTGATACTCAGTGAAATGAGTCTATCCCATGAATAATACTTCCTCTTAAATTTTTATAAAAGGAAATGGGTATTAGCAGTAAATGGTGGTAATACAACTATTTCATAATCATAATGAAATGAATTGGTCTCTCGATATTTCACAACAACCTTGCATTGTATATGAAAATAATATTAGTCAAGTAATCATTTTTTATTTTTGTGTTTATAAATAATAAAAAAATAATAATAAATGTAATTATAGTTTCAATAATTAATATGTATAATTAATTGATTGTTATTGTTGTGTATTTGATCTTTGGTAGTTGTATTTTATATTTTTCCTATACAATTTTATATACAAAATGTGTTTAATTGTATATGCAGATTGTGGGAGTTGTATTTTATATTTTTAGTTTTTTTTTAAAGTTTAGTAGAATATCCATGTTAGTGCTATTAATAACCAATCGAGATCTTTCTTAACCTTGGATCTATCAAGAACCCTAATGAACTTTTTGACCCCAATATATTCATTACATAGAAGTCAAAATCCTCCAATCACATAAATATTTTCGTTATTTGTTGACTTCAAATTGAATGTACTTCTCTTGTATTTGTGACCACCTAATCATTATTGTTTCTCTGGGCTCCTATAACACCTACAAATCTCCCCCAAAATACATATTATCAAAATGAAATTATATTTGTAAATATATATTTAATATTATTATAAAATTATCATTTAAGTTATAAAATAATAAATTATATAAAAATGTATAGAATTAATATTGATGCATGACTAACATTCATCGACCAATCATGTAATACAAATAATATATATTACTAGACATTAAAGAATATTTCTTTTCATTACTCTTCACTAAAGAAATTTTATTATTATTTATTTATAAATATTTATTATTTAATATTATTGTTAATATTGATACTCTTAATATAATATAATTAATTAAATTAATATAATAATTATTAATATATAATACTATCAATATATTCATACATTAATATAATATAATTAATACAATTTATATTATTATTGCAACTTATATCAATAAAATTTCAAATGTTTATTATTTCATATTTTTATATTTATATTTTTTTTTATAATTTAATTAAATTAGATCAAATTAATATATATGTATTATATTTATGAAATTATTTTTGTAATTTTTATATAATACATTATATAAAAATTTATAGAATTGATTTTTAATTGTTAAATAATACATTATAAAAATTTATAGAATTGATATTGAAGTATGAGTGAGATTCATCCATGTACAAAAAGGGCCATTTATGTAATACATATAATAGATATTACTGAATATTACTAGGTTTTGTTATTATTAATTTTAATTTTTTCAATATTTAAGCTTTTTATTAATATTAATAAATATTGATAAACATAAATGTTTAAAATTAACATATAAAGTATTAATATTATTATAGATATTATTACCATTATAAATATTTCGATTACTAATATTAATTACTAAAATTAATATTGATTGATATTAACATTAATAATAAATACAAAAATTTCAAATTAAATAAGAAATTATTAATATTAAAATGAAATATCAATATCTTCTTTATGGTTAATTAATTTTAATATTATTAATAAAAACATTGGTTAATGTTAAACTTAGAAATTTATGTAAAAGTAAATTTCACATTTATACATTAATGTTTTGGTTACTATTAATAATATTATTATTAATATTAATTATTTAATATTAACATTAGTATTATTTAAATAAATATAAATATTTCAAATTAAATAAGAAATTATTAATATTAAAATTAAATATCAATATATTTTTTATGTTAATTAATATTAATAATAAATACATATGTCAATGTTAAACATATAAATTTATATAAAAATAAATTTCGCATTTATACATTAATGTGAACATTGAGGTTAAACATTAATATAGATATTTCATTAAAAAATAGGATTGATAACTTTAGGTTTACATAGATTCTATGACATTGAAATTTAACTTAATGTTTTTTTAGGTTGAATGACATTAGAATTAAAAAAAATTGTATTTTCATATCATTTGGTCCATGGAACATTATGCTATTTTATAACCCAAAGTAAGTTTTCTTACTATTAACTTTAATTTTTTCAATATTCATATTTGTTATTAAGTTAAATATTTATTCTTTTTATTAAAATTAATAAGTATTGATAAAAATAAATGTTTTAAATTAACATATTATTATTATTATTATTAATATTATTGTTTTTATTCTTCTTATTATTATTATTATTATTTAATATTAACATTAGTATTATTCAAATTAATATTGATTGATAATAACACTAATAATAAATATAAATATTTCGAATTAAATAAGAAATTAAGCATCAAACATCTACATTGATATTAAACATAGACATTAATAGAGACATAAAAAAATATTTATTAAGATTAATAATAAAATTGTGAGTTCTTTTTAACTATTGTAATAATGTTCTTGTGGCTTATATGGTTTTATACATTATGTATATGTGCATTTTACTATATTTGTAGATGGAAAATTGCTTTTCTATGTTAATTTTAATTCTATTCACCATTAATTGAAAATTGTTGTGTTGATATTATGTCTGTTTTCTTTTATGTTAGGTGATTTCCTTGTTTCTTTTATGTTAGGTGATTTCCTCATTTTCTAGGAGTTGTATTCCATTTGAAATTCTTGAAATTGTCTTCCTTTGGCTCCATTTATCGGTTTTGATAAATTTTAGCACTGTTTGTAAGAAATAGAAGAATGTTTTGCAAAATCCTTCTTTCTTATTGCATTCCAAGCATATCTATACAAATGAATTTGGATTTATGGTTCCTTTCCTCAATCATGAAGACAATTATTTTTGTTGTGAATACCTTAATCAAAATGGGTGTATATCTCGTTTTCATTTGCGATTCATAGATTTAAGATACAAAGTAGAGTCTATTATTGGACCAATGGTGGTTTTATCCTTACCAACAGAATTCTCCCATTCACGGAACTATTTTGTAATGAATCCATTTACAAAGGACTTAAAAAATATTGGTCGAATATGAATTGGAGACTCGGGATTATTTTCGTTATTGGAAAATGTAAGCAACAACAAATATGATTGGGTTGTTCTAAAACATATCTATGATAGAATGCAGTCTAAATTTTATGTTTACAGTAGTCTTGATAGGATTTGGCGAAGGGCTGATCTTCCATTTAGTGGCACTTCACCCCCTTAGAATGGAGTGTTCTATAAAAGTAAATTGTTTTGGCTCTATCTCGAAACAGAGTATGAAGATTATCCTCGATATGGGTATACAATCTACTGGTTTGTTGTAATAAAAAATGAATGGAGTTATTCATTTTTTCCAATCACTGACATACGGTGTATGTAATTAGCAATATGAAAGAATTAGTTAATATGACTTATCAATGATGGCTCCACTTTTGTATGGTCAATTGAAGAAATATATAAATCCAATTCGGTCACCCGTGTGTTGAACGAAGAATTGACTACATTGAGGGTGATTGGGGCTTCAGATGGAAGTTGTTGGAAGAAATGTCTATAGATATAAATATCAAATGTCCTGATTATCTTCCATTTCGAACAGTCCAAGGTGTGGTTCTTATGTGCAAATGTAGTGAAGTTCCTTTCATATTATATGACATGATGACTCGCCTCTACTTCCCAATAGATATTGATAATTCAACTAATCAATAGATGCATGGATTTTGGTCTCAAACGTTGCAGGATTGCAACGATTTGATCAAGTCTGGAAATGTTTTTGCAATTTCTCCCCGTATGGATTATATTGATGAGATTCCACCATTAGATATGGAAATGGAGTCTTAGGCTATTAGTCATTTTATATTCTCTCTGTAGTTGTGGAAAATACTTTTGGGTATGTATGCTAACACTTTAAAATTACAATTCTATGGATATTTATATGGCTCCATTCTGAGGGGGTGTCTTCTATATGTGTATGTATCAGATGTTGGATATTGAATTCCATTGCAATTTGCTCGAAATATTTATTTTTGTGTGCCCTTTAGTTCTCTTAATTGCATTTGAATGTGTTTGGATGTTATCCATTTTTCTTTTTTTGTATAATTATAATTACTGCGACTTATTTTATACATGGTTTTTCCATTAGTTTTTTCTCATTGATTCTCAAACAATGTTATATCTTTAGGTTAATTTTATTATTTAAATTTATATTTTGATGGTATATAGTTCCAAATATTTAGATATATTTCCAATTCATATAATTCTTATAGTATTTTGTTCCAGTTATATGGGTTTCCCATTACAATTATAATATGAGACACAAAATTTTATCCTTTTTTGTTTTGGCAATTTGAAAAAATCCATTTTTCTTTTTAGCCATTCAAAAAAATCATTTTATTTTTCATAACTTTATTTTCTTGGAAAAATACCGTATATGATTTTAATGTTTTTATGTGGTTGGAAAAAAATGTGTTCCTTTCTCATTCTTTTGTGTTTATGTATATTTGATATATTATATGTTCCATGTTTATGGTTCTATAATAAATATGTTATTATTCGTTGTAGACATGAAATCTGAAGGCACAAGCAAGCGTACAAGAAAAAAGAATCAGTCACGAGCATCGTGTGACAAGTCTAATGAAATTCATCGTTTACGGTATCAACAAAATAAGGACACAATAAATGAGCATAAGAGAGCAAAATATCATAGAAGAATGAGTAAAACAACTCTTCAAAATGATTTTATGATTCCTCGTAAGTATCATGCTATGGATGATATCATGGAAAGAACATTTCCCCTTGATAGTTCATTGCCAGAATATGATCCTCGTCAACATAATTTTGTTTTTCGATGCTCTCCTGAAAATTTTCATAATATTGGGGAAACATATCGCAATAGGGATGAACATCATATTGATAACGTGGATGCAAATATTCACCCTAACCCTTCTGTCTTCGCAATTGCATCTTGTGAGAAAGGCCAAAGGCTGCAAAATATCCATGGTGGAGGCAATGATGACATTGTATGTGATGACTTGGATGATAGTTTGATTGGCCATTTGTTTGATAATTTGGATCCAGTTGGTAAAAACATCATATCTTCCAATCTCCCTTCTCAAAATAATGTCCCACGAACAGAATCAGTCATCCCTAATATCCTTTCTCGTGGAACAATGGAGGTAACCCAATGATATTTTTATAGTTGCTGCAATAGTGGTTGCTTTATTACATTCCTCTATTTACATTTTTTTTTACTAAACTTATAAGGTACTTTATTCTCTTGGAATAGGATACACCTCATTTTAATAGAGGTCTAGAAATTATCTCCCCAAGTCTTCCATCTAATAATATGAGAATTGAATATGAAGCACGCCATAACCTTCCACTGCATTCTCCTCGACAATCAAATCGGCAAACTAATGTAAATGTTCAATGTATTTGATTTGATTTTTCATTTTTTGAATTTTTGGTACATTGGACATGAATTTTATTGCATAATTTATTTTCTCCAAACAGGACACAAATCATTTCAATAGAGGCATACAAATTAAATTTGTAGATGTTCCGTCTACTGATGTTATAAGTGAAGAGGAACCATCTCATGGCGTTCATCCACATCGCCAACAAAATGTAAATGTTGAATGCATTTGATATTTTCCTCCGTTTTTCATTTATTGTTAGTTGTACAATTTTAAATCTTTATTTTTTGGACATTTAGTTTTATAATGAATTTTTTTTTTTAAATATGAAACAATTAATTTGAATGGAGGCGTCAAAACCAACTCCCCAAATGTTCTATCTACTGATGTTAAAAGTGAAGAACAACCATATCATACCCATCATCCACATTGCCAAACAAATGTAAATATTGAATGAATTTGATTTTTTTTCATTTTTTCAATTCTAATTATTTGGAAATTCAATTTAAAAAAAAAATTGTGCTAAAGAAACCTTATCATCCTCTCAGGTTCCAGAAATGCAGACCATAAATTTGGAAAGACCATGTCATATATTTGTTCCACATGTTTCAAATTTGGGAAGGGAATATCATGGTGCTGAAAATCAAATACACTTTAGAAGAAATTATACTCTTCCATATCATTCTCCACATGGTCCAACCAATACAAATCATATTAATTTTGATGAAAACATGATTGCAGTGCATAAAATATTTTGAGAAAAGATAGATAGCTTGTCAGTTGTCCAAATGTGCCACATCGGCCAAGAATCATATCCTAGAATCCAGGTTTTGAGAGATTCTGAAGGACCTGTTTGTAGACAATGTAAGAATGAAAGAGGTTCACATCGTTTTTCTGGATATAATAACATGGATCATGGTGAGAAACCTCATATTTAAAGAGTTCTTACTCAATTTTAAGAAATGTTAATAGCACGTGTAAATCTTATTTTGCAAGTGACACATGCTCGAGGTGGTAAATATAAGTATAACGGACACACAATTAGCTTTCCCCAAGATATTTCTACAATTGCACAAAGTCTTCCCCGACATGTTGAATATCTTGAATTTCTAATTGTGAGGAGACATGTTGCTCAGTCTAAATATTATGAATGTTATGTAAAAATATCTAGATTTATGGCTACATTTCTTTTCAAAATTGAGCGTGATCAATATTATCAAGATGTTGTAATTAACTATGATTAAGTGAATGCTCTGCCCTAAAGATCAACATATGTCTCCTCTAGGCTTAAATTTTTTGATTGTGATATTGCAGAATCTGAGATCAATGCAGCTAATAATGAAGGGTTTCCTCTTGAGCATTTTCCCTCTCATCCTTCTTCCTTTGTTGCTAGCCTACACAATGAACGGAGAGAAGTGGAAGAAATTAGAGCATTTCTTGATAATGTTGATTCTTCACATGTTTAAGAAATGGACTGGCCCAGTATTGGAACATCTCCGGTGAATGAATATAATACTGAGGGGTTATTAGATATGGCATTCTCCATATTGTTCCCCACTGGTGATGCTAATTGGCTGCAACCACACATTTGTACTGTTGAACTTCATGAGTATGCATTGCGTCTTCTTATATACTATGATCAGAGGTTTGGAATCCATCCTTGCTTCTGATATTACCTATTGAACATGATACTGTGGCATCATAGCCAAAAAACTGCTTCAGTTTTTGTGAAGAAAAATTTACATGATAACTCACCGACAATAATTGAAAACGTGTGTCACCAACTTTTTTATTTACCAGATAATAAGTTGGCTGAGCATATTATGCGGTTTGGATCTTCTCTAAGAGGTACAAAGACATACTGGACTAAATTTCGGGCTTAATTGGCAGACAGGATTACTCAGTTGGGATGTCCATCTTTGTTTTTTACTCTGAGTGCAGCTGACACAAAGTGGCCAGAGTTGCATAGCCTCATGCCTGTACCCTCACATTCTTGTTCCTTAAATGAGCATCATATGAAAATTGAGAATTTTATCTAGTACCCTCATATTGTTGACACATTTATGCACCATAGATTCAATATATTTCGAGAGGAAGTTATCCAAAAATATCTTAAAGCTAAAGACTTCTGGTACAGGTCTGTTTTCTTGAATTTATTTTCTATTCATTGTCAATTTCTTATTGATTTTCCATTTATATTTTTCATATTAGCTCTGTGTTCATTTTTTCCAGATATGAGTGGCAACATAGAGGTTCAGCACATATCAATGGTTTCCTATGGTTGCAAGGAGCTCCTGACATGGAAAGACTTGATTGGTCAAATTATTGTGATTTGCAACATGCAAAGAGATTCTTTGACAATTATGTAACTGCATGGAATCCATGTGAAATACATCATCGCAATATAATGGTTCCAAGAAGTCTCAATGATGACCCTTGCCTACTGAATACTGATCAGATTTTCTCTTGCAATCCTCATAATGATTATGAAGAATTGTTGAACCATGTCCAAAGGCACACAAAGTGTAGTGTAGATTCTTGTTTGTGCAAAAAGGGCACTATTCTCACTTGTCGGTACAATGCCCCATGGGATCTTTCTGGGGAATCAAGATTGTTCATAGATGATCAAGGAAGAAAAAAATATGAACCAGCAAGAAATGATGATAGGCTCAATGTACATAACATTGACCTTCTAACAATGTGGCATGCAAATGTTGATTGCCAACCAGTGCTTTCTCGGCATGCTGTCCTGAAATATATTGCTAAGTATGCATCAAAAGAAGAGAGAAGGTCTGAAAGCTATCATGATATGTTAACTAGAATTTCAAATTCATTACCTCTGAGGATCATGCTTTATGTGCTTACAGGAGGTTTCTTGCAGAAACATTCATTGAACGTGACATTGGAGCACAAGAAACATGTCATATGTTGCTTAAGCTTCCTCTTGTTGTGTGTAATCGACAATTTGTTTCCTTAAATGTTGGAAAAAAGGTGTTCAGGAAAATATCAAGGGATGGCCTGCACTGTTCATCTGAAAATACATTTGTTCAACATTATCAGAAGATGCCTTCTTTCCTTGAACATCTATCTTTGATAGAAACAACAAGATCTTGGACATTTGATAGCAAGCGTAAAAAATATCCATGGAAGCCTAGAGATGCTCATGTGATTGTTCGGGTCTGGCCACGGTTTTATTCTATTCCTGGTGAGGATTAAGAGGAATTTGAAACCTTTTGTTGGAAAAAATTGCTCTTGTACAAGCCATTTCGTGAAATTTCTACAGAGATTGGGATTTCAGCTAAAATTATTGTTGAAAACGGGAGGAATTTCCGATATCGAGCTTGGCATGTTGATCGAAATCCATCAATTGATGAAAATATTGAAGATGGAGAAGATGGTGATTTTGCTAACCAGGAAATGAATCTTGAAGATGATTTTCAAGAGTGGAAACTTTTCTCTCACTTGGTTCCACCAAATAGTGTCAATGTTTCTGATCTTCACACCCTTGGTCGAAGGGATTTTGATATATCCTTTGACTGGAAAGGTACAACTATTTCTGATGATGTGGCCGAAGAAGCTATTAATTTTATAAGGAATGCAATATCAAGGGGTGATGTTGGTGACCTTTCAAATAGAACATTTGTCTCTCCGGATTCATTGGCAGAAAAACAACGACTTTCTTTTGAAATCGTTTTAAGGCATTCTGCTGAATATGAGATTCGTGAAGCTCTTCTTATGATTATTCAAGGCACTGCAGGCACTGGCAAGTCTTTCCTTATCCAGTGTATTTCTGAGGCTCTTTCTAATATGTCAAGTAATGGGAAAAGTCCTTTGCTTCTTCTTGCCCCAACAGGAATAGCTGCTTTCAATATACATGCAAAAACAATACACTCTGCTTTGAAAATCCCAATTAGAGATATGAAACCACTACAGGGTCAATCATTGGCACTATTCCAAGAGGAAATGAGGCACATTCGATATATATTTATTGATGAATTGAGCTTTTTAGGATCAAGGTTGTTCATGCAAATAGATGCTCGATTACGAGAAGCATTTCCAGATAAAAAGAATTGTCCTTTTGGTGGTAGATCCATGATCCTTGTGGGTGACCTTGGCCAGCTACCTCCTGTGAGAGATAAGCCTTTGTATGCAGGTAATACAGCAGGGAAAGTCTTGTGGAAAAAATTCAATACTGTTGTCACTCTTGACACAATATTTCGCCAACAAGGGAGCGATGAGAAACAATCTTGTTTTCATCGAGTCCTCAATAACATAAGAAATGCAGAACCTGTTCTTGATGATTGGGAGTTTCTTATGTCGCGGGCTGATATCAGGTTGCATCCTAGAGAAAGGGATTTATTTAATGCAGCAGTTCACATGTTTCCAACAAATAATTTGGTCTCCTTCCATAACAGACATATGTTGAAATCATTAAATTCTCCAATTGCATGATGTATTGCTGTGAATTCAAGGCGTTCAGAAATCATTGGTGCCGATGATGATCAACTGGACCGTGAAGTTTTGTGGTGTCAAGGCTAGCGTGTTATGTTGACATTAATTTGTGGGTTGAAGCTGGCTTGGTGACTGGTGCACTTGGGTATGTGAAGGAAATATTTTATATGCCCAACTCTAAGCCACCTGAGCTTCCAATGTTCACAACTGTTATTTTTGATAAGTATGTTGGTGTTCCGTTTGATGCAAGCAATCCAAACATTGTACCTATCACACCAGTGATAAGAGGAAATCGAAAACAAATTCCTTTAAAGATGGCATGGGCTCTTACAATTCACAAGTCACAAGGTTTGACTTTAGAGTGAGCATCAATTGATATCGGGAATAGAGAACAACAAGGCCTGACCTTCACAGCCATATCAAGAGTGAAATCAATAGATGGTTTACGCATTGCACCACCTTTCTCTTATCAGCGTTATGCCAAGATGAAAGATAGTGCATATGTTACAATTAGGAAGAAAGAAGAGGAGCGATTAAAGTCCATATCATTATGACATGCAACTATTGATACTTTTAGCTCTTTATAGAATGTTTTTTGAATTTCTTTGATTGTCCTCTTTATTTACTTTCAATCTAATAATGATTTTGATATATTAATGAGATGAATGCATTCATCAAATTCATAGTAGTATTTTGGAACGTTGTTTACATCATTTTTCACGTTGTTTAATTTTCTTATTTTTTAAGTGGATTTTGTTATTTTTCCTACAATGAACCATTCAGAGATAAAAAACCAGTTATATGAGCCAATCATTAAAAATTAATATGGAATTCCATATCACTATGACATGCAACTAATAGTATTGTGACATATTTATAGAATGTTTTTTAATTGTTTTTATTGTCCTCTCTATTTTCATTTAGTATAATAATTATTTTCATGTATTAATGAAATGAATACATTCATGAGATCCAATATAGTAATATCTGAGAAATTTCTTACATCGTTTTTCATGTTGTTCAATTTACCTCCTTTTTTTAAGTTGTTACTGTTCTTTTGTTTACAATGAACCATTCATAAATATACAACCATTCAAATGAGTCAATCATTAAAAATCAATATTGAAGTCCATATCCCTATGACATGAAACTAACAATATTTATCAATGTCGTTTAAAAATTATGCTGTGGTTTGGTACAATGGCAACATATTTATATTTGATAATAATATTAAACTAAAATTAATATATACATTAACATTAATTTAAATAAAAATATAGAATTACTAACATTATTAATATTTTATTTTAAACATTAACTTTAAAATTTTTTGATTTCTTGTTGATTATTGTAATAGGGGTTATATCACTCATTTAATTTTATCACTCATTTCATATGTACAATATGTATTTCTAATGAGGTTTATATTTATAGGAATTTTATATCATTTTTTTCATGTACCATTAGGTTATTTTATAGCATGACGTTTTTAAGATTAAGTTTTTTAACAACAATACAAATGGGGTGTTCTATTTTATATATATATATGCCTAGATGTTTCTATCTCTTTGTGTATTAATTTTTATTTTTTCGTTTTTCCTTTCAAATGCAGATATGGATAATAATGATGGAATTTATTATAATCAAGTGGTGGAAAATATTTCTAGACTCATCAGTTTTCTTTCATATCTTCGGAACAAGCTCGATAGAAAACATGGCTTCCATCCTGCTTTTATTGATGAGCATCTTCGTGTGCTAGATGAAATGAAAATGAATGTAAAATACTTGTTGCATGTGCACATGAGGGAGCCTAGGACAAAAAAAAGAAGGGATTAATTGGAAAGAATTAAGTATCGTGATCATTATCTTGTTGATTTGAATTGGTGTTCCTTTTGTTGTCGGTCTGGTTTTGTTCTTGAATAGGCTATTTGATAAATGACCTTTGATGGAGAGTTTCGAGTCCATGTTTATAGTGGGATTTCTTTATGTAAAGACAACAAAAAATATATGTTAATTTCAATGTTATTTTTTTGGTTTCACTGATGGTGGAATTGAATATCACTTTAGTTTATTAATTCATTCGGTTTATAATATTAACAATCAATAAGGTTGATTGATCACTTGCGATCTATCATAATAATAATCATGTGACTTTAAAATTCCTCCATGTTTAAAATATTGGGTTGTATTCTTTATTAAGCTCTTGTGTTTTTAATATTGTTCCCTTGGCATTATTGGTCCCTTAGGTTATTAATATTTTTCCCTTGGGTTCACCAATTCCTTTGGTTTCTAATATTAAACCCTTAGGTTATTAGTTCTTTTGGTTTATAATATGAATAATACCTTGGGTTAATTATTAGTTTTTATTAAATTCTTCGGTTTTTATATTTTTTTTATTAATTTTATTGATCCTTCGACTTTATTAATCACTTGAGTTTATTAATAATTTTTATTTCTAATACTAATTTGTTGGGTAATATTTTTCCCTTGGGTTCACCAATTCCTTTGGTTTGTAATATTAAACCCTTGGGTTTATTAGTTCTTTTGGTTTATAATATGAATAATCCCTTGGGTTAATTATTAGTGTTTATTAATTTCTTCAACTTGAGTATTTTTTTATTATTTTTACTAATCCTTCGAATTTATTAATCACTTGAGTTTATTAATAATTTTTGTTTCTAATACTAATTTGTTGGGTTTATAATATTAATAATCTCTTCTGTTTATTGATGTTCTTTTTTTATAATATTAATAGTCCCTTTGCTTTATTGATGTTTTATGTTTATAATATTAATATTTCATTTTATTTTTTTATCCGTTGGATTTATAACATTGATTCGTTAATTTCTCAGATTATTTCGATTTGTAATATTATTCCCTTCAGTTTATTAAATCCAAATATTGGGGTTTAAATATTATTCCTAGAGTTTAATACTAATGCATAGTCCAATGTCACATTATGAAAAACACTGACTCAATATGTAAATCAACCATGGGAAACCATTGTTAATTAGCATTAGCCATAGTCGATCAATGTCATCCATGGTCAAATGTCACATTCTGACAAATATTGTCTCAATATGAAAATCATCCATGGCCAACCATGGTCATAGTTGGTCCAACATTGCATTGTGACAAAAATTGTCTCAATGTTTAAATCAAGCATGGTAAAACATGTTTATTCCCCTCGGTTTATAATATTAATAATCATGTGACTTTATCAATCATTTTTATTTAAAAAATTGATTCCTAAGATTTATTAATCTCTTTATTAATCATGTGAGTTTCTCAATTTTTTGTATTTAAAATATTTATTCCTAACCTTTACTAGTCTTTTTAGTTTTTTATATGGACCCTTGGTCTTGTTGATCTCTTATGTTTTTAATATTTTTCCTTTCAGTTCCCCAATTCCTTTGGTTTATAATATTAAACCCTTGGGTTTCTTAGTTCTTTTGGTTTATAATATTAATAATCCCTTGTGTTTATTAATTAATTGATTTTAAAATATTGATTCTTATGGTTTATTAATTTCTTAGGTGTTTGAGTTTAAAATATTTATTCTTAGGGTTTGTTACTCTCTTGTGTTTTTTATATTGATCCCTTCGCCTTATTGATCCTTTAAGTTTTTAATAATTTTCCCTTGGGTTCACCAATTCCTTTGGTTTGTAATATTAAACCCTTGGGTTTATTATTTCTTTTGGTTTATATTATTAATAATCTCTTGGGTTTATTAATCTCTTGAGTTTAAAATATTAAATACTATGATTTATTAAATTCTTAGGTTTTGGGTTTAACCTATTAATTATTAGGGTATATTACTCTCTTGAGTTTAAAATATTAATTCTTAGGGTTTATTAATTTCTTGGTTTATAATACTAATATTTATCCCTTAGTTTTATAACATTTTTCCGTTGGGTTTACTAATTTCATGGGTTTATAATATTAAATGCTTGTGTTTATTTGTTCCTTACCTTTATAATTTTCATAATTCCTTTGGTTTATAATATTACTTATTTTGGTTTACAACATTAATAATCCATTGAGTTTATTAATCTCTTGAGTTTAAAATATTAATTCTTAGGGTTTATTAATTTCTTAGGTTTTTGAGTTTCAAATATTAATTATAGGGTTTATTAATCTCTTATGTTTTTAATATTTATCATCCCTTAGGTTTAAACTATTTATCCTTGGGCTCCCCAATTCCTTTGATTTATAATATTAAACCCTTGGGTTTACTAGTTCTTTTGTTTTGTAATATTAATAACCCCTTGGGTTTATTAATGTATTGAGTTTACAATATTATTTCATAAGCTTTTTAAATTTCTTAGGCTTTATTAATCTCCATTTTTTTTAATATTTCCCTTAGCCTTATTGATCCCTTAGGTTTTCAATATTTACCCCTTGGGTTCACCGATTTATTTGGTTTATAATATTAAACCCTTGGGTTTATTAGTTCTTTTGGTTTATAATGTTAATCACCCCTTGGGTTTATTAATCTATTGAGTTTAAAATATTAAATCTTAGGCTTTATTAATTTCTTAGGTTTTTCAGTTTAAAATATTAATTCTTAGGGTTTATTAATCTCTATTGTTTTTAATATTGATCTCTTGTCCTTATTGATTCCTTAGGTTTATACAATTTATCCCTTGGGTTCGCTGATTCCTTTGGTTTATAATATTAAACCCTTGGGTTTATTATTTCTTTTGGTTTATAATGTTAATAATCCCGTTGGTCTATTAATATCTTAAGTTTAAAATACTAATTCTTATGGTTTATTAATTTATTAGGTTTTTTAGTTTAAAATATCAATTCTTAGGGTTTATTAATCTCTTGTGTTTTTAATATTGATCCCTTATGTTCTGAATATTTATCCCTTGGGTTCACCAATTCCTTGGGTTTATAATATTTAAACCTTGGGTTTATTAGTTCTTTTGGTTTGTATTATTAGTAATCTCTTGGGTTTATTAATATCTTGAGTTTAAAATATTAATTGTTAGGGTTTATTAATTTCTTAGGTTTTTGGTTTTTAAATATTATTTCATATGCTTTATTAATATCTTGAGTTTAATATATTAATTCTTAGAGTTTATTACTTTCTTAGGTTTTTGGGTTTTAAGTATTATTTGAGGCTTTTCTAATCTCTTTAGACTAAATTATTTATTCTTAGGGTTTTTTATTTCTTGGTTTATAATATTAATATTTATCCTTTCCTTCACCAATTACTTGAGTTTATAATATTAAACCCTTGGGTTTATTAGTTCTTTTGGTGTAAAATATTAATAATCCCTTGAGATATTGGTGAGAGATATAAACTTATTATAATATTAATAAAATATTATTATTATGTTTTTTTTTAGTTATATTATAGTTTGAGTTAAAACTATTAATGTATTGAAATAATTTAATAATATATTTTTATTATATATTTTACTATTGAATATATATATATATATATATATATATATATATATATATATATATATATATATTAAGTTAACACATAGTATGTATATAGTTAATATTATTAATATATTATAAGTAAATATATAAAATCTATTGGTAATTATAATCTGGTGAAATACATGTGGTGGGTAGTGGATATAGGCCTATCGGCGTATATCAACCACATTGGTGAATGTGGTTGTAAATCTATTTAATATAAGTGTCACACCTCCAAATTCACCCCAAAAAAATTTTTTTCCTTTGCAAATACAAGCTAGTGAGCCTAGGGTTATTATGACATCTCAATCCCTTCACTATGATAGTTTTCATCTCATCATGTTTAATAATACCCTCTGTCACTATCTCTCGTCTTATGTTATTTTTATTATAATTAGGGAGATGGTTTATACGAACCTAATCTTTACACAGGTCTCGTATAGCCATTCTCCTTTAGTTTAATGGTCATGTATCCCATTTATGAAATTATTAAACTCCATCGTAACCCATATGAGCTATGAGCATATGTTATATAAGTTGCGTTGTATGGGTTGTAGCCCAAGGCATTTTCAACCTTTCAAATAGCCATCGTTACATTATATATATGGTTATAGCCTTCTCATAAAATTCGAAATTCATGTTACTATGAATGGACTTTCCTCATGCACTTGGTTTGATATGACCACTCGTCCTGGTACCTCAGACTTTAAATTGATTTAATATATATATAGTACTGGCCTTGGGTATAAATCTTCACATAGCGCGCATTATCATTCTAGATCGGGTTTCTATGGCTTCGTCATGGTGAAATTCTTTTCCACGTCAGGCGTGGAGTTAACTAATTGAGTGTTGTATCGTGTTATGCCCTTGCGTTAGCTTACGTGGTGAGTCCACATCGCTGGCATACTCAGCCTGCGGGGTGATCAACCCCCACGTCGATACTTGCACAGGACATATAGCATTCAAATGTCATCTACATCCATAAATTTTGATACGACACTATTAACTCTCCCAGGCTATCCCTCGATCCGTGGCTTAACTGTTCAGATGCTGCCAATTGGACGATGGCGATCATTTTCAGTTAGGGTTCATGTGGTGTAACGAATGCTTATATAAGTTCAGAGTGTGGAGTTTAGTCAGTTTCCAAGCTCATCAGTTTCAGGCCTCCTCCGCGACTACGCCATTCCACTTCTGCCGAGGTTTCGACTCTCCGTTGTCGAGAGAAGATATGGAGCCTCTCGTTCCTCGATGCGCAGACTGGTAATTCCCCCACACATATCATAATTCTATTGCAGGTGTGAATGATTCATACTTAGTTTGCAGAGGCCATACGCTTGGCGCTGAATATATATATATATACATTGAATGATCAATAAGGTGAATGCGTCTGGTTTGTTTTTCGATGTTCCAGGTCTCCGTTCAATGCATGGTGTAGTTGGTTTATAATTTCAGCGTTAACTTCCTCCCTTCTCTGGTTATATTTAAATTGCAACTGATTGATGCTATACCTTTTGAGTCGCCTGCGTCGCCTCTCCTCAGGCAAACGCCTCCTGTTCCATGGAGCTATATGAGGTATGTTATTTATTTATGCCATTCCAGCATATTATTATTGGTTTCATTGTTTTATTCTCGAGGGTAACTTATATTAATCCCTCTCTGTGGAATGGTTGAGGATAGGGATCGACGCGTCTGAGGGTTTGCATTCCACAGGTAATAGTTTTAATATTGAGCTCATTTTATTTATGCACTTATTTCTCTACGATGGCGCAATGACTAACTTGCATTTTGGGTCATTTTTTTCTTCTACAGGTAAATCCAGAGAGCTCCTACGTACTTATGATAGTAGGGAGTGACCCTTTCAATCGTGTGCACGCTAACCTCGGTCTCTTGGCCCTCCAGGTTGGTATCCGCATGGGGTTACTTCTCCTCTCCTGATGCGTTATCTCGTAAGTGTTGAAACAATGCTTCTCTTGCGATGTTGCGCAAGGTTGCATACAGAAATGAGACTCACTCTCCGAGTCAGGGTTTTCTTTTTCTTCTTGTTAGCATTGTCATCCTTGGATGGCGCTTGTCAAATTTCGTTCTGTTGAGATGGGGGTTGTGATTTATGTACCCCAGCCTAATAGGCTCAGTATGTCTTTTGGCAATTTTGGACAATTATATACTTCCTATTGTCTTAGGTTGAATTTTAATATACTCTGCCACAATTTTAAATGTACAGGGACTGTATAAAAAATTGCATATAATTTCATACCATGGCATTTGGCTTTGTTTAATTTGCTCGTCTGAACTTATTTTGTTTTCTGGAAATGCTACTGACATTCCAGATTTCTTAATTGCATACCTCAGGATTTACAGGTAGTTATATATGATATTTATCTATTCCTCTGATGTGCTTTGTTCACTCCTTTCGGTGTAAAGTCTATACTTTGGTATTTATAGCATATTTACAGTTGTCTCTGCTCCTGGTTACACTGAACTGGTTTATACCTGACTATCTAGACATATGAACAGCTTGCTGGACATTTATGAGACCATTCCTATTTATCAATAGATGATTTATATGTATGAAAGTCTAGAATTTATAATTGCTTATTCTTCAAAGGTATGCAAGCATAATTCTACTCTCCAGTTTCTTCTCATTTTCTTGTAATTAGTTACAGCTCGTATCTACCTATGTATATGATGGTAGCTGGATTTTGAAGAGCTGGTAATGGGATTTGAACTCTTTTCACCTTCCTCATAGTCAAGGAAATATTGTTTAAATAAATGCTACTGTGTATAATGTTGCAATTTATTTACTTCTTACTCCTATGCTTCTCAACTGCTTGCTCATAATTTTTGTATTCTATGTATTCTTTCTCAGTAATATAATGTTAGAATAAATCCATGAGACCATTGTCTGGTCCTTTTTCCTATTTATTTTTTTATGAATATCTACTACTTTCCTGCACTAGAGTAAGGGCTTATGGACTACCTTATAGTCTAAGATCATTTGATTTCCTACAATTATAATGGAGTATTTGGCTGAACCTGATGTCAGGCTATTGAGTCTCTCCCTTTGTTCTTCATACACAGTATAAGATGTAAATAATATCCTGCTATTGTTCTAGTGTACTATAGATAATTTCATTTCTCTCTATAATAGCTGAAATAAAAATTAGGCTTGGAAACAGAAGCAGATTAACACAATTCCACAGTGTTTCCTGAAAGAACAAGGTTTCCTCAGATTTAGAACCACCCTGGGTTTAAACATTCTGTGGAATCCTACTTTACAGGATGTTCCTCTACAACTATACAGAGTGATCAGGTTACTACCTGGTGCTTACATTCTGTTAAATGTAGACTAAAGATATGAACTAACTTAGAAATAATTTTTGTTTTTGTATGTAGCCAATTCATACTATAACAAACAATAAGACAAATTTCCTCAGAGACATACCACTCGTGCAGTAGACCAACCTCCCAACCTTAGAGTTCTTCTGTCTCCCAGAACTCACCCCCGAGCTGAGATCACCTCCTATAGCAGATTAACCTCTAATTTGTACAAGAGCAACTTATTTAAGCTATTGTTCCCCAAAGCATGTTTCTAATTCTGCGTCCAGAATCTCAAGATGCTTTTCTTCCTGTTTGACTAGGCTTCCCACTTAGGGATTCTTTAAAGCTGTTTTATGCTTTTCCTCAGCTTTTCCAGCTTTTTACCTCTTCCCAACTACTTTCCTCATCATTGGGGAAATTCAGATTTTTCCTCAAAAATCTAAATTTAAAACTTACTATCTTCCAAGGATTTTTGAAAGATTGTGGGGAAATATTTGCCTCATCCATCCTCATAGATTTAGCAAGTGATCTTATCATCTCATTTTTGGTCAATTTGCACCACAATAATTTATTCATTTCCTCAATTAAATGTTTAATTACATTCACAAAATAATTATCCTTTGGGGTCCACTCCCCTTAGGATGTAAAGTTCAAGTATCTAACTTTAAAATGCAATCTCATGAATTGGGGGTGTTACAATAAGCCTATCGGCTTATATCAACCACATTGGTAAATGTGATTGTGCTAGTTATTAGTAATTAATAGTTGGATGGTCAAGATTTAAGCTACATAAAATATTTTAAAATATTCCTAGTACACAAATCAAATGCTAGGAGTTATGCATTTATTTCCCTTTTTAATTAATTCATTAATTAAAAGAAATGAGTTATGGTTTTTTGCACATATGGTATTGATAAGCCATGACATTTTCCCATGGTACTGTAACAAATCCTATTTATATATTAAGAATATCCACGATGAAATAGGGGTGAACCTCTATCTTGTTCTATGATTTTTTTTAAATGTATATATGTTTAACTTATATATTAATTCTTTCTAATAACAATAATAATAAATATTATTTTAATTAAAGTTATAATTTAGTTGATTGTTATGATTTTTTTTTTTAATAATTTGAGATGTATTAAGAAGTAAATATTTTGATGCTTATTATAGATTGATGAATAAATACATTTATCAGTCATTTACTTTATATGGTGGCACTAGTTATGTCTATTCTTGTATAGAGCTTCCAAAATTTTAATTTAATTATCAATAATTATTAGGTGGATGGTAGTGATTTAACCTCCATGGAGCATTCTAGAATATTTTTAGTAGTATACACAAATCAAACATTATGATTTATTTCCAAATTAGTTATGCTCTTTTTTCCATTTTAATTAAAAATAATGTCATATGAACAAGTGTGAACAAGTGCTAAGTGAGTTATAGTTTTTGTAACAAAGCATACCATAGATTAAAAATATCTATGGTAAAGTGGGAAAAATCTCCATGGTTAAGAATCATGTTCCATGTTATATATGTGTGTGTGTGTGTTTAAATTAGCGATAATAATAATAATAATAATAATTTAATATAGAGCAATAATTTAGTTGTTTTTTATATTATAATTTGATGTTCATCTGTATTTACTAGTCATTTTCATTTAATTTATATGATTGTGATAGTTATATATTACATTTAAAGAATGAAAAATTCTAATTACGAAAAAAAATAAATCAAAATATAAACATATAGACAATTAAATTAAAAAGTATGTTAAATGGGTTTGTTTTGAGTGGTTGAGAGGAATGATTGTTATTCTTCCCATCTAAATTAGATTCTTGAAAATAACATAATGATTTTTGATATAATAGCTTGGAATCATATGTTTTGTTTTTACATATTGAAAATTTAATTAATGTTTGATACGAATTTAAACCTATTGTCCTAGTTAAAAGAAAATGGAATTGATCTTCAAATCTAGGGTTTCTTTTCCATAGTCATCTATGCTTTGCTCCATGAGAGGGGACTCTAACACCTCCTTTAGCCATATTTTTTCAATATTTCATAATTAGTTTGTATCTACTCGTATTCCTCATCAATATTCTCATCTTCAACATCATTTTCATAAAAACAAATGGACAAAGCGGGGTTTCTAGGTTCACAACAAGCCCTCCATTAGGTGCATCATGGAAAGCTAGAGATCTAAGACGGTGCCTCCCAAAAGTAGTGCAAGATCCAAAATATGAGGGTTCCAAAATAAATGGAACCCTCAGGGTCAAATAGTGTTGGAGTTAGCATCCAAGGGAACTTTTATAATCATTTTCTCTAGCTTGGAAGACAACTTAAGGGTTTTTTAAGGAGAACCATACTTTTTCAACAATGCAAGGCTCTTCATGTGATTCTAGAAGGAGTTGTATAAATAAGAGAAGGAAGATGCCCTTGTAGCCTTGGTGTAGATCTATCTCTTTCCTCTCCCGAAAGATTATTGAAAGGAGGAAATCCTTGAAGGCATCGATAATTCCATCAAAGAAAATTTGAAAGTATTGGAGGCTACCAAGAGGGGGAGGTGCACTTCATATGCACGGATATGTGTTTATATGAATATGTCCTAGTATCTTCCAACCTCCATAGTTATTTACTATTAGGATAGTCTTTGGAAGCAGTTTCTAGATTATGAACAAGTCCCCTTTAGATGGAGAGATTTTCATCAATAGAGACATATTATTAGGGAGTTTCCAATCAATACAAAGGAAACATTTGAAGAAAACATTTCTCAGAAAGAGCTAGTTGATTTGAGAAACAAATTCCCAAAGCAGAAATTTGAGCCCGCGGGATACTTCAAATCTTAACCAAATCCCTAGATCTGAAAATAGGATTGAGTCTCTCTTCTCTCCTAAGGAGTCTCCAAACAAATTCAAAATTCAATCAAGCATGCAATTAATAGAAGGAAAATCCTAATTCCCTACAGAGGTTGTGCAAAAGTCTCTTGAAGAGCATCAACAAAATCCATTACCACATGAGATGATTAGCTTCCCTTGGGAATAAGCTGAAGAAACATCTCTACCAGAATATGTGAATCTATGATCCATGACTAATTTCCCTTAAGGAAGAATGGCATGGAAAATATGTGACATGCATGCTAATTGACGAGGCTATGATTCTTTATAAGGCATATCTTCAAAGAGATAAATTGGGCTCGCATTTTTCACATTCTAGTCTTGGGGTCCATATGGTGGATTTCAAGATCGTCTCTAGGCAAGAAAAATAAGCCAAAAAATGAAGTCGTAAGAGTAATAAGTCACAGATCCATGAATACAGCTAATAATTAGTCAACTAGAGGAAAGTCAAGAAAATTTTAGAGGCATTCCTCCCTTGGAATCTTGAATCGTCAACAAATTTTCTATGTTGTTATGATTATCGTACTAGTTATTTATTGTCTATTCCTGATAGGAAGCTTGCTAGTTTCAAATATCTCCTAGATTTTAGTTTTTTTAGAAATTCAAGCTATATGTAACTTTTTTTTTATTAATGAAAATATATTTTACCCCAAAAAATTAATATTTGAGGCAACATTTTGGTACAAAATGTGTCAATTTATGGAGCTATATACACATTTGGGTTCAACCCACATATTTTATTTTTACCGCTTGAAATAATTGTATGTGTGTGTTTTTGTTCAATGGATTCTTCATGGGGAATTATAGTAGAGAGTATGTCAACTATGGAATTATAAACACAAATTGATGTGATTTAAAGAAATAGGTTGTAAATTGTAACTTATAATTTGTGATTTGTAACTTGATCTATGTGTTATTATGGTTATGGGAAGTTGTTACAGATAATTATATATCCAACTATTATAATTAAATATATAGAATAATAAAATGTTAGAGATATTAATTCTTATTTGTTTTGTGGTTATTGTGTAATATTTATTATTTTAGAATAAAGTTGTTGAGGAGTAGGATTTAGTCTCTATATTACTATATAGATTTATATCTCAACTAAATGGATTATGCAAGTAATATGGTTTATCCATCTTAAGAAAATATTAATGTATTTATATTAAAATACGAATATAATTTTTATATACAAAAAATTTAAATTGGTATGAGAGCTAATTTGGGTATACGTTTCTCAACAAATGGTCAAGGACTATGATAAAAATGTAAAGTTAATCTATTATAATAAATTAGTGTAAATGTCTCAGAATAGATTATTTTGAGTGATTTTTTCTTCTATGAGAAACTATGTGTTTACTACATATGAGCATGTTCCATTGTTCCATTGCCTCCTGCTTGCTAAAGTGTGAAATTGCTATTAAAAAAAGAAGAAGCCACCTATAGCTCGTGTGAAGGAAGAGATAACCCACATGCACAATCAACGTGGATGATTGCATGAAGGGAATCTACAAAAATTTCTATTGGACTCAATTGGAAACAAAAGGAACTTACAAAGTGGAGTAGAGGTGTGCACTATGTTGAGTTGGGCATATTCGTGTCGAAATTATCGTGAAATAACTGTGGAGCATGTGTAAATATATATTTTTACATTTTCCAATGGGAAAAAATTTCCCGTGCCAGAGGTGATATACTATCAAGTTCCTTCAAATTATATTTGCATGGAAACACTCAATGTTGTGGAATTTAAAGGGAAACAAATTCTGATAAATGGTGAATGTACAACATGAATATATCTTGATAAAACACTTAGCATTCAATGCTTTTAATGAAATATCCATTGCTCTTGTTTGAAAAATCACTACTGGAGGGTTAGAAGAATTGGCAGCCTGTTGAGTGAGTAATTATTGAAAATTTTATTACTAGCAATGGCACCAGATGTTCTAAAGGAAATGTACTAATGTTGTAGCATACGAACCAATATCATATAAGAAAGAAGATGTGACCAGAGTACTCTATAGAGATATGGGAGATAGGGGCACCCTACTTACCTAAGTAAATGTCTAAACCAAATGTGCTACCATCGTTTTCAATGGTAGCCAATTATGCAAGGAAGGATTTTACGAGGAGGCACTCGAGTTTTATTTTCATATGCAAAAAATAGGTACCAAAACTAACCATTTCAGATTCACCAGAGTTCTCTCCACGTGTGCTAATTTGGTAGATCTGGAACATGGCAAAGGAATCCACCATGACACAATTTCTAGTAGACTGTAGTGTAATTCCATTGTCGGGAGTGCTTTTGTAAATATGTATGATAAATGTGGTTTCATAGAGAATGCACATCAAGTGTTTGACAAAATTCCTGAATGAAATGTAGTATCTTAGAATTTTACAATATTAGGGTATCTAGAGGATGGGTACGTAGATGAGGCCAAGAATTTTTGTCTTCGAATGCGTGAATGAGATGTGTTTTCATGGAATGCAATACTTGTTGAATATGCATGTAAAGGGTATCTTGATAAGGCTATGGAGCTCTTTATACATATGCCTGGAAAAATGCAGTTTCATGGAATTAATTGATTGCACGGTATGCTCAACATGGACATTTTAGAGGATCCCGTAAGCTCTTTGATGAAATGCATGAAAAAAAGGTGATATCATTGAATTCAATGATTTCACAATATATAGAAAGGGGGGATTTTGATGAAGATATAAGGCTCTTACCCTATATGAAATTATCAAGAGTGAAGACAAACTCCATCACCTTCATGAGTATTCTACCAACTTGTTTCCATTTTCTAATTTCACAACATGGTGAGAAGGTCGATGCATATATTATTAAGAATGGAATTTAATATGATATATTTGTAGGAAACGACCTTGTTGATATGTAATCCAATTTTGGTATCATGGTTAATGCATGGAAAGTTTATGAGAAAATGGCTAGGCAAGACGTGGTATCATGGAGTCTGTTGATTTCAGGGTATGTGCGAAATGGGTATCTTGATGTGTTTCTCAAACTCTTCCAACAAATGAAACTAGGATGTGTGAGACCAAACTTTGTCACCTTTGCAAGTGTTCTTCCAACATTTTCCAACATTGCAGTCCTAAAACATGGCAATGATATCCATGAAGACATAATATGAAGTGGATTTTAGTTTGACATGTTTGTGGAAAATGCACTAGTAGACATGTATGCCAAAATGTGGGAGCATAGAATATCACTACAAGAAAAAATCACATTGGTGAGGGTCATGCTTGTGACGGACCTTTAAGGTCCGTCACCAATGTCACATATGGTGACGGTCATTAAAAAACCGTCACTGTAAGTGTATATAGTGATGGTCCTTTATGGTCCGTCACCAAATACATTTTCAATGACACTTTTGGTGAGGGTCGTTAAAGGCCCATCACTAATTCTCTCTTTGGTGACACTTCTAGTGACGAACTTTTAATGACCCTCACCAATGCTCTTTTTGTTACTTTTGGTGACGGTCAAAAAATGTCCATCATCATTGATCACTAAAAACCGTCACTGTAAGTGTATATAGTGATGGTCCTTTATGGTCCGTCACCAAAGACATTTTCAATCACACTTTTGGTGAGGTTCATTAAAGGCCCATCACTAATTGTCTCTTTGGTGACACTTCTAATGACGAGCTTTTAATGACCCTCACCAATTCTCTTTTTGTTACTTTTGGTGACGGTCAAAAAATGTCCGTCATCATTGATCACTAAAAACCGTCACTGTAAGTGTATATAGTGATGGTCCTTTATGGTCCGTCACCAAAGAAATTTCACTTTTGGTGAGGGTCATTAAAGGCCCATCACTAATTCTCTCTTTGGTGACACTTCTAGTGACGAACTTTTAATGACCCTCACCGATGCTCTTTTTGTTACTTTTGGTGACAATCAAAAAATGTCCGTCATCATTGATCATTCCAATGATTTTTTGATGACGTTATGTGCTTGTTAATATTTTTTTTGTCAAAATATAACAATTTAATACCATTATTGTGGAGAATTTTTTATAATATGTCCAAGGCCATAGTGGTTAGGGTTAGTCAATTTTTTAAGAAGTAATAAGCATGTATCATTTCCCTCAAGTAATGACTAGTCGAATAGAGATTTCCTATGATTCAACACATGATTCATATCTATTAAGTTTATTATCTATAAAATTCCATTTAGATAAATTTCCGCTATTGTGTGTAGGAAATATATTATTTAATACATAATCGAGCTCTGACAATTCTATTAATGAGAAAGACCTAACAATCCTCAACAATCTGGGCGCACCTTGAATTAATGCTTTGGCACACACTAAAATTTCTTAGCACCCCACATGTCTTGGAACATATTTGTACCTATAACATCTTGTGATGACACTGACGCCCAAGCACATGGTGGCATGCGCTAGCACAACATGGAACTCTCCTAGCATGTGTTGGCATGCTGCATATAGTCCCTAGCATGCCCTGGAACACCTTGAATGCATTGACATATATTAGCACTTGGCATGTATTGGGACCTATTATTAGTGTGCCTACCATGCCCCTTTTCAAAAAGATAAAGTCCTGATGTATTAACCCTCTTATTGGTTCTTCCTTTTGTTGCCTTGACACATATTGACATACCCTGGCACCCTGCGCCACATCCTTAGCACCTAACATGTATTGGCATATCTTGGCACTATTAATTGGCACATGATATAATTAGCACACCCTGGAACTCCCAAGCACACTTTGGGAATTCTTAACATGCCTATATTCCCTAGCATGCCTTACCAATGCTTAGCATACCTTGTCACTCCCTCCTTGGCATGAAAACTAACACTAACCATTAACACTAGTCTCTAGCAGTACACATTCCTCGTATTCATTAACTTCCATGAATTTTTACCTAGCACTGCTCCCTTAATGTTTTTTCTTAGTACTCATTAACACTCATCAACAACATGCATTATCACTCTCTATCACACCTTAGCACTCTTCAACATTCCCTTCCACTTCATAACATGCATAACACTAGTCCCTGACGCATATTGGCGCTTGGAAAGTCTTAGCATGTATGGAATATGTTGAGATTCCTTGGTATGATTTAGCATGGTTTAATATTAAATTTATTTGTGATGATCAATTGTTGGAAAGTAGATGAGAAGCAACAAAGGAATACTTGGCACATAGAATGCACTAAGACTTTGCACTTGGCACCTATTGCCGCCTAGTGTTAGTGTGCCTAGCATGCCCCTCTTGGAAAAGGTAAATTGATGACTTATTAACCCTCTTATATGTTCATTTACTTGTAGTTTAACTTTTTGCTCCCTTTTCTTGTCTTGACAGTCCCTGACATGCATTGACACACCCTTTCACATCTTGGCATGCCTTATCACTTGGCACATCTTAGCATGTTTGACATGTATTCCCACTATCTGGCACATTAAGGGGGTGAAGAGAGATGTAGTCCTAAAGTAGGTCGAGTACAAGGGCCGAGTAAGGGTTTCTAAAGGGAGGTCATGATCATCCTCCAAGAGCAAGATCATCATGTGAGGGTTTAGAAGAATGTTGCATACCTTAATGGTCGGTTAGCGCTAGGAAGTAGGATGGCATATTGTTGGTTCTCTTATGGCAGATCAAGCTTAAGAGAGGTTTCTCATGAGAATCTGGGCATGTGATTTCGATGGTTTCTTTGTGTGAAGGCCGCATCAAATTTTGAAATGTTGAAATTTGCAACAAGAAACGATGAGATTGGAAACCAGAAAGGACAAAAAAGAATGCACCCACACTGGTGAGGAATTTTGATGCACCAGGAGTGAGGAATGTGGGGTGTCTAATTTATTTTTACCTTAAATAAATTGGACAATAAATTGTAATTTCATCTCATAACAACTTGTGTCAGTTAATTAAGTCATGATGACCAAGTTAGCTCAAGAAATTCGAGTTGAGGGTCTAATATGAGGCATCTAGAGGGATTATAATATTTTTGGGGTCCAGTTGAAGTTAATGCATTAGTGGGGTGCAAGTGTAATTAACTCAATTAAATGAGTTAAAATCAATTTAACTAGTTCTAACTGAGTGATGAGCTAGTGAGAGGTCCAGTGAATTAAATTAGATTTAATTCACAATGAGTGATCAATCAGATAACTGATAATTTGCTATTAATAGTTGCATGCATGTCAGTTTCGAGGAATACCTAGTTGAGACAGAGGTTAAAGGGAACATAAATATCAGTTGTATTCAGAGAAAATTTCCCATGTGAAATTATAAAGTCATTGGGATGCCATGATGGATTGCGCAATCAAGGAAGACTGATTTTCCTAATTAATAAGGAGTTAACTCCCTAGGAATTGCATGAGCAAGGCAGGCTGAAGTAAGGATGAGAATTGGCTAAGTACTAGACCGAGTTTTCCTAGATCAATGGGAGACAATTGACAGAGTGCTGGAAAATCTCATGAGAGATTAAGCATTGTATTGTTTCATGATTCCTTGACTTAATACACAATAGAGATAGAGGGGTTTTGATTAGTTTCTTTTCCCAAATATATCATGTTGTTGTGCGATTGATAATTTATTTCTCTTACTTATATGTGATTATGTGATCGATTTTTGTTTCCGTAAATTGTAGGAAGGATTCAGTATCTTGTTTTAGAAGATTACATGATCAGATTGAATCTTGTTGGTTATATTTTCTACATGGTATCAGAGCAGGAATTTTTTGGGCAGCGAGTTTGTAGAGAATATCTGAAGATTTTGGTGTGAAATTTTCGAAAAAAAATAGAATATTTGGATTCCTTGCAAAAATATACCCAAATGGAAAAAAAAATCAGTCAAATCGGAGCTTGGATGAGGGAGATATCATCGATTTAAAATCAACTCTTTTTTAGAAACTTTTTGTAACTTTGGGACAATAACATTATGTGCGAGTCAAAAACCTATATGCACTTGAGTTACTAGATGCATGCAAAGCTTTGAGGACAAAGGCAGAAGTTAGAGACTTGGTGGTTTAGAGGGAGCATAAATTACCTCTCAACATGCATCCTCATGAGAAGCAATCTCATAAGGTTGTGGAGTAGCTGCCACAATTGGAGAAGTAGAGAGGAGACCGAGTGGAAGCGTCCATTCAAGCAGAGACCTCCATGAGGGGGAAATTTTGAGCCAGATGGGAAGAGGGAGCAGCCATACCTCGAGGTGTACGGTGGGGTTATGTGTAGACATAATCCAAAGATAAGAAATTTGGGCAAGGTCCATTGAGATGGCGTGTCTCATGGATCGAACCTGGCTACGAGGAGCCCACAATACAGCAGTAGTAAGAAGGATCAGTTAGATTGATGTAGTCACGTGTCAGCAAGACAAAAATCAGAGTGACAGATGTCAAATACTGGAGCACAAATAGAGTTAGCAACAATTCAAAGGGCACGGATGCAGATGTCAGCAGCAGTGCAGAGAATCCAGTACTAGACAGGTGTAGTAGCTAGCAGCAGTCAAAAGACTCTGATGACAGATGCATTATACTGATTCAGTTGTTCAGAGGCTATTCAGTTTCAGGATTTTCAGGTGCAAACAACACTAGAGAAGTGTAGCATGCAGAACATTCCAAATGTACCGGATGGGGATATATTGAATTCCTTTCTTTTTGAGAGGGAGTGTTGAAATTTGCAACAAGAAACAGTGAAATTGGCGACTAGAAAGGACAAAAAAAAATTCACGCACACTGGTGAGGAATTTTGATGTACCAGGAGTGAGGAATGTGAGGCGTCTAATTTATTTTTCCCTTAAATAAATTGGACAATAAATTGTAATTTCGTCTCATAACAACTTGTGTCAATTAACTAAGTCATGATGATTGAGTTAGCTCAAGAAATTCGATTTAAGGTGATCGAGGTGGATATTGGTGGCCACTCACCTATTCCACTTGGGCCCTTGCCATTGTCTCTTTCAGTTTTTTAGTTTCCTTAATTATAGAACAATTTACTATTTTTGTCTGTTTTTCGGGTCTTGAACTTTCGAAGCCGTTTTGAGGCCCCAAACGATGATTTTTGGGCATGAAAGGTTTGGTGATTTCATAGAAATCATATTATTAGTTGTAGTCCTCGGAGAGATCTTTCTAACGAGGTATCATGTGCGTCAAACGAAGATCATATGACCAAGTTACAACCCCAAGAAGTTGGCTGCCCAACTAACCCCAACGGGGCCCATAAACTCTTGGTGTTACATCTCCTTAGGATAGGGTTTTGGTTGTTTAGGGTTTTATCTTATTTTAAATAATAAAAATACCCTTGATCCTTATTGTAACACGGTTTAGAGGAACATAAATATAAGTTAGAAAATTTCCCATGTGCAATTATAAAGTCAATGGGATGCCATGATGGATTGCGCAATCAAGGAAGGTTGATTTTCCTAGTTAATATGGAGATAATTCCATAGGAATTGTGTGAGCAAGGCAGGCTGAAGGAAGGCTAAGAATTGGCTAAGTACTAGACCGATTTTTCCTAGATTAGCAGGAGACAATTGCCAAAGTGCTAGAGAATCTCAAGAGAGATTAAGCATTGTGTTGTTTCATGATTCCTTGACTTAATACAAAATAGAGATAGAGGGTTTTGAGTAGTTTCTTCCCTAGATACATCTTGTGTTGTGTGATTGATAACTTTTTTCTCTTACTTATATGTGATTGTGCGATTGTGTTTTGTTTACACAAATTGTAGGAAGGATTCAGTATATTGTTTTAGTACATGATTACAAGATCAGATTGAATCTGGTTGGTTAGATTTTCTACATGAAATAGAAGAGAGGGTTGGTACCATCTTTCCTTGTGGTGGTTAGTAAGCTGCAAGGTCTGTGATAAAGACCAACATAAATGGAGGAGGGCTTGCACTGTATTTTAGAGCCATAACAGAAGTCGATGTAGACGTAATATTGACTGAGTTAACCGTAGTTTGAGGGTTGACATTGAGATCTGAAGTTCATGTCAAGATTCAGTCAAATAAATGCCCAGAATCTATGGATCCATATGAGCTAGTTCGAGTCTCTTATGGAGGCAAGAGTCATGTTTCTTCTATGTGTGGATAGGGTTTGTTCTACAACAATTAGAAGTACATAAATATAATGCCCTAGTTAGGACAGTTTCCTAGCATGTTTAGTTCATAAGGTATGACCTTAAGATTGTGACAAATTTACGTAGAAGAAGATGGGTTGTGACCCTTAGAGAGAGGTTTATTTTTGCAATAAATACCGCAGATCTGGAAGATAGTTTGCAGATTCAGTATGTGTGGAGACAACATAGCCAAAGGAGGGTGGAACTTGAGCAGAAGATTGAGCATGCAGAAGAAATGTGCCATATGAAGAATGGATTGACATGCAGAGGAGTTGATTTTGGTGGAATTTCCATAAATTTTTAGATAAAGATCTGAAGAAACCTATAAAAAATTAGTAAATGGACTGTTAGTGGCTGATTTGTGACCCTAGTTCAGTCATCTACAAATTTTTAGAAGTATGATAAGAGGAGTAATTCATATTTGTTCATAGATTGGACAACAAAGATATAATTGTCGATATACAAGAACAATGATCTTGAGAGGACTCAAACCATTGTTAGGTGGCAGATTTGAAGAGCCCTAGATGAAGAAAATATTGTGGGCCCTAGATCAGTAAAAGTAATTGACTGTGGTTGGGCAGATTTATGGTAGGCCAAGTACAGTTGGAGGGTTGTTAGGTTACTATCAAAGAAGAGCCTTGATTCTTGTTCTGGTGAAGGACAAAAAAATTGGTAGAAGGGAAGGTGTATAGGGCCTAAGGATGTGCAGACTTTGAAGGACTAAAGTAACAGTCAAGTGTGCCAACCAGCTAGCCCTAGTTCACTATATTGTAGAGAGTTGATTCAGTGAGAAGAAGGGCAACCTCCATAGCTTTGGATTTCTCATCTTGGAGCTGTAGTATGGAAAAAGTGGGCATACCAAAGAGTTGTTCACAAATGGAATTGTGAACAACTTGTTACCACTCAAACGAGTAGTGGATCTAAAAGGGGTTCCTAAGAGGGCAACTGCTAGGACAAGGGAAACGATGGAGGCTTAGCCCATTATCACCAAATCTAAGGCTCCTTGCTCTTCATGGAATTTCACCAATGGGTGGAGTCTCGGTAGTTTAGGAAGTCACTTGTAGAGTATAGGTCAATGAATAGGTGGGAAGTGACCCTCGAAACCCTTTCCCTAAGATAAAATAAAGAGTGGGACTTGCTTTCCTTTTAAGCAAGGGAATTATCTTCTAGGGAGAGAGGAGGGGGATTGAAGGGTTGAGGGAGAAGAATAAGTCTTATGAAGGAAGTTCTCAATCCCTAAAATGCTTTGGGAACTTGGATTCCCAAATGGTCCTTGATGAAAGGCCTTTGACACCAAATGGGACCACACGGGGCCAAGTGGACCCAGCCCAGGTTCAGGGATGGAATTTAGCAACCAATGATGTTCCTATCCTATACAAGGTGATGGGAAAGGATCGGACAAGTGTTTTTACATCGATAGATCAAATTGATCCTAATAGGTTCTATCCTTGGGAACACCTAGGAAAAACTTGATCCTAGAGCTAGGGCTTGAGGTATCCAGAGATTCCATCGTCGGAATTGGCCCAAGTTCTGAGGAGAGTGAGGGCACCCAGCAATGCAGCTGCCTCTAGGAGATAAAAGTTTTCCTCTAGCTAGACTCCTGGGAAATTGTTGCCCTAGGTGACTTAATGGGGCTAGACCTAGGGAATGTGAAAATTTCTTAATCTAAGAAACCCTATTGCAATATCTTGATTTACTTCTCCTACTTGAATTAAGTTACAAGTTAATTTATGAAATATTCAATAAATTAGCGAAGTAAATAGTAAATACAACTAGCAACCTACACATACAGATCAAATATTGAATAACATGCTCATAGACAAAGTGACACACGATTTTTTTGGACAATTATCACCAGAAAAAACCCAATGTGGGAAAACTGGTGCAGCTAGCTCTGGAGGGTTTTCAGTATGATAATTCACTACTCTAAAAGAAAAGCCTTGCATACAAGGCAAATTTATGAGGGAGTTTCTCATGCTCAAGGGAGATGCACCACTAACGCTATCATTAGCCTGTTTTCTAACAGCACCTTCTCTTAACTTATAAATGAAAAGGATGGGCACACTAGTTAGACATTTGTAGAAATAGATAATAAGAGTGAGTACTGTTAGCTTGTAGGTTGTAGTAGGAGCTTTTGAGAGATGACAACTTCTTGTGACATTCTTCTATTTGAGTAATAAAGGCTTCTATGCAATTGTTGTTGGAGCCTGCTCTTTTTATCCTGAAATCTCAGGTTGCAGATGTAGAAATTTGAATAATAGCTGAATTATTCACCGAGATTATCCTGATTACACACTATTTAAGCTTCATGCATAATACATAACCTCTTCTACAATTGATCATCAATTTGCGGAAATAGAAGCAGTCGCATGCACACATTAAAACATAATCAAGCACACATATAACACAGTATGTAATGGGGAAATCTTACAGCTGAAAACCCCCAACTATCTGTATATTATAATGATAGAGAACATGTAACAATACATAGCACAAAGCTCCTCACAGCTCTCAGCACTATCTCACATGCTACACACAAACTAGCTCGGATATGAACAAGTCACAAGTTCAAATCTCCTCCACAAGTCTGCCTGCCTCTACTGCGCAATCCAAGATGAATAATGATGAGATCCAAGTTCGAATCCCACTAGCTTGAACTTCGCAATCCTCATTAGCAATCTCAATCAATGTGTGTGCAAATCTCATGCACAACCATAGTCACAACTGATAGTAGACTCACCCTTTCACCCACCTCTAACACTGGTCTCCACTGAACTGTCCATGCATTGCGGTTAACTGATGTGTTCTTTAGTTGATTTATGAGTTAATAATTAGTGAATTAATTAATAATTAATTCACACCACTCATCACTAGTGTATTTTTCAGTTAGACTAAATACAACTAGTTCAACTAAGTTAAAGCGAACACAACTCCACCAACTGTCTCATCAACTCCACCAAACTCTGCCACATGAGTTCTAACTGAAGTCAACCATGCAATAGCTCAACTAACCCTTAGGAAAAGCGTATTTCCTTCTGTCAATTGCATGTGCCACATCCAAGCATCAAACTGAAGTGCTCCAAGAGGATAAGATAATGTTTATAGTCTAAATATTATTAAGGGTTAATAATATTTGACTGTTCTATTTTTAGCCCGGCAGTCTAAAAATAGATTCCACCCAATGTCTAAAAATAGAGGTCCATCTATTTTTACCAACTCAACCAATCATCCATAAATAGCATCCTGCAACTCATAGACCATGATCCATATGTCTAAAAATAGACATAGTCTAAAAATAGACTTTGCGACAAAAATCACTTGTGTGGACCCCACCTAGTTTAGGTGATCACTTTCCAACTAGGATCAGGAAATATGTTTCAGGATGCCTCCTTCACTGTTTCTTGTTGCCATCTTCAACGCTGCCTCTCAACAAGAAAGGATTGTCTTTGCATGCGACATGCAACTCCATGTGTTCGCCTTGCAACCTTCACAAGCGCCATGCAACTCCATGCATCTACTCTGCAACTCCTCTGAAACTAAATAGGCTCCAAACAACTCAATCAATCTGATGCATCTATCATCAAAGTCTTTGACTTCTGCTGGGCCCAATTGCACATGTCATTAGGAACCACTGCTTTGTTGAACTCTTGTACCCATGCACTCTGCACTTGCTGTCAACTCTGATTCGCGCTCCAGTATCTGACACTGTCACTTTGATCTGCTTGCATCAATCCAACTGATCATGCTACTGCTGCGCCGTGGGCACCTCGTAGCCAGGTTCAATTCATGAGATCCACACCATCTCATGAATCCTGCCCATAAATCTCCTCTTGGGATTATTCATGCATGTCGCCCCACCTCTCACCTGGTGGTATAGCTGCATGCACTCCCTCTGCCCATCTGGCACGAAATTTCTCTGCATGAGTGGTTTCTTCCACTCCATGATCCTCATCTTATGGCTGCTCCACATCTCGAGGTTCACTATTACCTGCATGCAAAACTTGCTCCCTCTTAAGGTACCCTCAGTGGAAAAACATGCATAAATATTTGTTGCTAAGTCCCTTAAATGTGAGATGTTGCCACTTGTCAATTGTGCCTCTTGTTGATGATGAAACCGACACCCTAGTTTTGTAAGGATCACCAAGTGTCATTTTGCGTCAACCAAAGGTCGTTTCCATTGTCACCTTAGCAACGAATCCTCTCACTTTAGATTAATTATTGAATCCTAGGGGTGTCCCAAAGCGCAAATTTATGAGGGACTCTTTTATGTGACTAGATCACTAGCTAGCATTGAAAACCATCTTTACATTGTATGGTTCAACATCTTGATGATTCTTGTCCTATTGACCACAAATTTTTTATTCATTATTGCTTTCATCGCAACACCTACAATAGATATTGATGGTGTTCATAAGCCTATTTCTAGTTGTGATAAGTGGATTAGGGGATCCCTTATCACAACCCATTACCCCTAATGCGTTTACTCTATGAGCCAAGGGAGACCAAGGGTGTACTTATATGGGCATTGAGACCAAATTTGGGGGGTCATAACATTAGGAAAAGTGGAATGACATAACCAAAAATTTTATAGGGGGGGGGGGGGTATCTTATGGTGTATTGAATGGGCCAAGGGGACACAAGGGTAGCATGTATGTGTAGAAGTAAAAGGTGCAAGCATGGTTTACTAAGATCTATAATCCTAGCATTAGAGAATGAGAAAGGGGCTTAGGACCTAATTTCATAGGGCCTAGGGGACCTAGAGGGAAGGTAGTGAGAGAAATTGATAGGGGAACCCAAAATAGTGGTGATAAGGGGATTAGGAGTCCAATTATCAGAAAAACATAAGCCCTTAACCCATAACCACTAAATTCCCTATTCCCTTAATCCCCAATCCATATTCCCTCCGTGGCTGCCAAGAGACTTCTCTAACAGTCCTGTCCTAGGACACCCATTCATTGCGAGATCTGCTCCTAGTTGGGGTTTCTTAACACCCAAGAGAACCCCAACACATGGCTCCCACAGGTTGCATATGAATTTTATCCTATCACCAATCATTACACTGGTTAGGGCTTCTAACCAACAAATTAGCCCTCCCTTCTTTGCTTCCACAGGCTGTACTAAAATGTTCCAACTGTCCAAACTAGGACCAACAATTTAACACAAAAAACATACCTCCACTCCCTTTTGGATTCCCTTGTGACTTCTTTGATAGTGTTGCACAACTTATACCACCTAGCTGCAAAGTGGGTATGGTTATACCACCTAGTCATGACCCTTAGAGAGAGGTTTGTCTTTGCAATATATACCATAGATTTGGAAGATGGTTTGCAGAACTATGTATGGAGATAACAAATCCAAAGAAGGTGGAACTTGAGTAGAAGACGAAGTAGAAGTAATGTGCCATATGAGGAATGGATTGACATGAAGAGGAGTTGATTTTGGTGGACTATCCATGTCATTTTGGACAAAGTTCTAAAGCAACCTATAAACAGTTAGACAATAGACTTTTAGTGGATGATTTGTGACCCTAGGTCAAGCATCTACAAATTTTTAGAAGGATGATAAGAGGAGCAGTTAAAATTTGTTCATAGATTGTACAAAAAAGAATTGGTACACAAGAATAGTGATTTTGAGAGGTACTCAAATCGTTATTAGGTAGCATATTTGAAGAGCCCTAGATGAGGCCAGCGTTGTGTCCATTAGATTAGTAAAAGAATTGATTATGGTTGGGAAAATTGATGGCAGTCCAAGTATATTTGGATGGTCGTTAGGTGATATTCAAAGAAGAGCCCTAAGTCTTGTACTTGTGAAGGAAACATAACTGGTATAGTCATTAGCATATTTGAAGAGCCCTAGATGAGGCCAGCGTTGTGTCCATTAGATTAGTAAAAGAATTGATTTTGGTTGGGAAAATTGATGGCAGTCCAAGTATATTTGGTATGGTCGTTAGGTGATATTCAAAGAAGAGCCCTAAGTCTTGTACTTGTGAAGGAAACATAACTGGTATAGTCCAATCTAGAACCCTTTTCTAACCTAATATGTCATTGCCTCTTGATGGATAGTCCTACGCAAAAAGTGGAAGCTTATAGTTTTTAGCCAGGTGCCCATACATATGGCCCCACCTACACCTAAAATGTATTCCTTCATAACCCAATATCTAAATACACTACACCCCAATCCCGATATCCATGCCTTCTATTGGCCTGTGACCACACATAAAGTGGAGAAGGAGAAAGGAAGGGAAATCCTAACTATCAAAGTGTTTAAAATGAATCTATCTGCCTTTTAATTTAGTTGAAAGAGGAAAGTGTCGTTGATTAAGTGTGATGGTGAGCGAAATCCATACTTCCCTCATTCATTCCATCTACCCCTTCCTACCCTTCCTGTCTCTTGTGGGTTCCTTCTCCATTCTCTCTCAACGCCTCTGCATATTTTTTAGGTTTTTGCTCATTGTTTTATACTTGGCCCATTTAAAATCCATCAAGCCACATAGCCTCCTGAGCACTCATGAATATATGAAATTCACATGAATTAGGCTCAAATTGTCTTCTCCATCCTTGAATCACCAAAACCATTATTCTCTTGACCCATTTTCTGTTAGAGGCATTCATATAGTTGTCCATATTTAACCTCTGATCTTAACATGTCCTAGGCACTAGTATTTTGCAACTCAAGGCTATCTCTAGGAGCTACAACACCTTCTATGAGCCCTTATCTGAGGTCCATATTAACCAAAATATGGGTGTATGTCTTAATCCCCATCTCTAAATATGTAGATTCATGGGCTAGATAAGATCCCAATGAGTTACCTATATCTTTGAACATTAGGGTGTCTCGATAGTTAAGAGGGAGACTTGGAAGATGAACCTAGATTGGGGCCATATCTAGTCTCTCCTACTTTGCATCAAAGAGGAACATCTAGAAATTGACAAGGATAGGAGATGAATCAATTTTCTAAACCATTTGTTGTACCTCTCGGGTGTCTGCTACATCTTTGAAGCACAAATGAATCCAACCTTGGGCTAATAGCGACACCTCTAGAGGAAATTTTACAATAGGTAAGATTTCCTTGTCTGCCCACACATTTAGGGTTGAGGACCTTAATTTTCAACCCCTTACTTACCCCGCCAAGTATTTTTGGGAAATTTCCTCAGTCTTTTGAATGGTGACGTTGACTCCCAAAAATAGAGAACGAAGGAATTTGTTCTTCTTCTTTACACTACAATGGATTTTCCACTTCCTTTCTTTCTCAGATTCATTTTGAATCATAACTCATTCTTATTCACAAGGGTGTTTCTCCCTGAAAACCACAAGCCCATTTATGATGTTAGTTTGACCTTCTTCCGTTGTCGAGGCAAGGCTCTCCTTCACTAGCTCGCCGAAGGAGGGCGAGGCTGATGGCACTTGAGATGAAGAACATACAAGAAAACTATCCAGAGAGGCTTATGAGAGTGAAGAACCCCCACTGTGTTCAAAAAATTCTGAAAACCCTAAGGAAGTAGTAACACATTATATGTCTTCCTCCAATATTTAGGACAATAGAGAAACTAAACTTAGAGCCAAACACCCCAAGAAGAGTTCTCTAGCCCCTAAAAAACGTCCTCAGGCCCTGGGCTAGCCGAAACTAAAGGACCTAAATAGTGCATGGCTGGAGTAGGGGTTAGGGCCTTCGAACCGCTAGACAGTTGCCTATTGAATTCTTAACTTTGCTTTCTAAAGATCTGGTAGGCCCAGAAACTACAGTATGGCGACCTTCTAAGTTGACTTTGAAATGTGAATGGATAAAATCCTTGGAACTAGACCAAATTTGTTGAAAACCCCCCTCCTCTAGTTCATAATCCACCAACTCCTCCTCCTCCTCCATGTCGGTCCAATAGTAAGCAGTCAAAATGTCATCTAAAGAACATATTTGATGAATAATTGCGTGTCTTCAAAGGGTTTATCATGGCCACCCTATTTGTACAAAATATATATCATGTGGATAAAAAACTCATTGTTACCATTTAATCTTATTTTTCATTTTGACAAGGATATCAGAGATCACATTGTCTAGATCCTGTTCACTCTTTGTCAAAACTATGACCCTTTCTCCGCTTGCAATTTTTCCTTGGGCCTCTAGGGTTTCTCCAGTGTTGAATTCTTCTCTCATGGTCAAAACGTTGTAATGTTATCTTTAACAGTTAGAGTTTGTCAAAATAAAATAAAAATTAAAAACATAAAATTAATAATTAACCCAATCTAGATATATTTTAACTCTAGATCTACCAAGGCCGAGAGAGAGGAATTAAATCTCTTGAAATGAAAATTTCCTTAGATTTGATTTCTATAGACATTTTATAGATTGGAAGTTAAGATAAATCTAGATTAATCATATACCATGAAAAAAAAAAAATAACATAAAAAATATAAAGTGATTTGCAAACCCAACATAGCATCCACCTTTGTTTTGAAAAATATTAAAATATTTACCATATTTGAATAAAGTTTAAGAAATTTAAATATTTATTATATTGGAATAAATTTTTTGTTGTTGTTGTTTTTTTTTAAAGGTTTTACCCTTTCGATTAAAATGCTTTGACTCATCCGAAAATAATTTTCCCACTCCATTTAAATTTCAATAAATTTGAAGAGGGGTTGTTGTGGAGTATTGGCGGGCAAACAAAAGACATAACATTCTGTTACCAACCAAAACAGTAGAGCACAGCTAGAGCTACAGGAGGGGAACCTGAAAACCCTCTCATCGATATTGAATGCATTGAAGAGTTCGACTTGAGCACGATTATTCAGTTTCAAGAAGAAGAAGGCCACCCTCCTCCTCCATCTGTTGAGAGGTCTATGAGAAGGTAAGAGTTTAAACAATTATTGCATGTATAATGTAGCTTCCGTGCCATGAAAATCAGAAATCAGGCCATCATCTGTGCATTCTTGCAAGACAGGGAAAACTCCACAAGAAATGTTCGTAAATGCCGACTACTCCTGAATTTGAGCTTGGGAACCCCTGTAGCAGCAAAGTCTTTGGTTCCGGTTCTTATCACTTCTTCCACATCACCATTTTCTTCAGCTCTTAAACCTTCAATTCCAGCTTTGATATCCCTGATTTTCTCACAAAATCAGCAACACTCTCAATAGTGGCTACACCCTGCTGCAAGACTAACTGCAAACACTGTTGCTTAACAATGTTAGTGAACTCCATATCAAAGTTTATATGTGCACCATGCACCTCCAGTTATCTCCTTTGAAGGTGTCAATTCTGCTAGCATATACACCTTCATTTCCTGGTTAGAAACACACTTCACCCCTTTTATTAAGTCACGAGCTTCTAGATTTTTCAATGCTTTGTTAACCTGTGGTTGCTGTAATTTTTTTTTTCCCTTTTCATATTTTTTTTCCATATACCCATATTTCCAACAATTTTTATGACTTGATATATGAGCATGTCTTCAGATGAGAGGCTCTTAAACCTTACAAATTTTTCTTTTGCCTGTTGCTTGTAAACTATGAAATCACCCTGCTTGAAAACCTGGAGTTGATGATTTAGAAGCAGGGAATTGAGTGCCCGAGCTCTAACATTGAGATCAACATCTTTAAGATTTTCCTCCATGATTTTATCTGTCAATCCATCAGAGAAAGTAGTGAAAAGATCCAATATTCTATTGATGCTAGTAGCCATTTGTGAAGCTGATGTTGCCATCTCTAAGATCTTTAAAACTATAATGGGCTTTGAACCCTAGAACAGTATGTGCGTTTGTAGTGTCTGATTATCCCGATAACCCCATTTACAGTATGGGCTTCGAACCCTAGCCACAATATGTGCAATGCATGCCCTCAAGTAGAAACAAAAAACGTATGTATATATGCTCTGCATTTTGAACATTTGTGTGGGTATTACTATGTTTTGATCACAGAAAACAAAACTATGCACAACTGAATTTTGATAATTTGGATACTAGATGTAGAATTGAATGGTGCATGAAGCGTTGTCTGGTGGGGGGCAATTTCTAACCAGTGGATTCAGTTTCGAACTGCTTTATGAATAGGCCTCACTTATTTTCGTCTCAAGCATATCAATTTCATTTTCCAACATATATTATTAGCATTTACTCATGCAACCTGCTGTGCATAGGGTTTCCATGTTTCATTTTCTAGTTGTCACTATAGAGGCAACCATGCCCTCCTTTTTCCAAGCATATCTAGCTGTAATTTTTTTCCCTATTTTTTACAGAAGGGGCAGGTAGGTGTCATTTATTCGACTTGTTATCATCTCTACTTGCAATTTAATTCAATGATATCCAACATCCCATAGATTTAATGTCTTAGCTTCCTATGATCTATCATAGCATAGACTCTCATGCTTTGTTTTTAGAGCCAAACATTTTGCAAAGATTCAACTTCTGGTGATCATCATGAAACCTTATTTAGAGATTCTGATGTGCTCTTTTGATTTTGAGTTTGCATTCTTGAATTTGAAGTGTGCTTTGAATTTTTTTAATTGTTCCTTCACATGAATTGTATTTAATTTCTTATTGTCTGTCCAAACACGGAAGAGCTCTAGATAAAAATCTGTTGATGCATGTTGTATTCGGTGCTGCTTTCTAACTTGTAATCCAAGGGACTTAATGCGATAATCCATTGTATCTAGGAACATGGATCTATGCTTCTGTCACCAATGACTGCTTCAACTTAATGTTATTATTTTTGGCACTATGAATGGAACTTTTCCAGATGCTTACTTTGAGATTTCTTATGCCTGCCATGTGATACTGATTTGTTTGTCCATTTTTGTCTGGGCCAGGATTATTTGGCAAATGCATCAACTGCTGACATTGGATATACTGTACTTTTAGAAAATGCGCTTGCGGAGAGGGACCGAAGGTATGTTTTTTCTCCTTCTAATTCTTGTTGTAGCTTGATTCATATCCTTACCACATGAATAAACTAAGTGGTATTTTAATGAATAGTTGTTTGTGTTTGTACTGAAATATGTGAGATGCTCTACATCCTGCTTGGGGTGGGTGAGTCTGTCAATACTTTATTTGCATGTAATTGCATTTAATCTATACTATGTGTTAGGTGCATCGAATATAATATCCCAGATCCATCTAATTTTGGTTTCGACAGGGTCAATATTGCATATCTTGAGTTTAGAGAAATGATTGATGTATTGAGTATTGAAATTTGAGATATTCAACCTTGAGCTTTGGAACATTGATGTGCATATCAGACACAATTTTAGATGTGTCTGTGCTAGTGTATATTGATTTACATTTGATATTAGTGCGAGTAATCTCATTTGTTGTGGAGTTGACTTTGTTTAGTTTGGAGGCTTTGTAGGTTTTTGTCATTTGGTTCAGAAATGCAAGTGTGCATTTTGATATGCAATTTTGTCTTGCTTTGTATCTTTGTTACTCTTTGATGTTATTTATCTCTAGGAACTTGGAAGCATAGAGAAGGAATGGAGTTAATGCATGCCATTGGGTTCTTAGTCCATTTCTGATTTGTACACTGTTGTGGATGTTCCACCGGATCTTCATAACAAATTTTATAATATTATACAGTCTTTTACTAGCACTATTCTACTTAAGATTGCAGACTTCATATCATTAGATTTAACACAGAAATTACTGAGAATCAGCTAAAAGTGAAATGAAGGAAACAAACAATTACACACCATCCATACACTGAATACAAGATATACCCTAGGAAAACCCAATACAGGAAGAACCCAACTAGGAGAGGCCTATGCTTTGCTCTTTTCTTATGTGGATGAAAAGTGAATACAAAGAAATGGGTACTCACACTGGCAAAATGTGGATGCTACATGATTTCCTTCTTCCTCTATCATGCTTCAATCCCATAACTATGAACATAATATTGAAACATAACTATGAAATATATATAAATGCAGAGAACATAGAGAAACACTTTACACAACTTGACTCGTTTGTAGAGAGTTGAAGAAGTTACATGGTCACTATGTGTTGTGGTTTGTCTCATGAGGATCACTTTTTCTTTCTAATATAGATCCACCCAGTTCTGTTGACATGGGTTAGTGGCATTGTGATATATTGATTTGTGAAAGGGAATCATGAACGCAAGGTTGTTAGGACTAAGCTTTTCCTTTTTCGATTCACGAAGATGCTTTAAACCTCAAAAGAGATTTGATGGCACCAAAGTTGAGTGTGTCTCCCCACCACTACCAAGGGGAACTTGCATAGGTTTCTTTTCTTTCGGTTGAGCAATTTTCTTTCTTGGAGCACATATGTTTCCCTGTATTACTTACCATCCTTTGGGATTTTTCCTATGTCCATTGGATGTAGAAGATGTTGGTGAAGAATCAAGATGAATAGGTTTCTTGGAGGTGTACAATTTGTTGGCATGATCTACATCTAAATTATGTGCTTTCAATGTCTAACATTTCGGTAAAAGTGAGATCAACCCATTATATGAGCAACTAGTTGGGAAAATCACAACTTAGGTTGAGCACTACACAGATATGGGTAAAGATGTTGAGCCCATGACAATATGAGCTCCATTAACTTTAATAAAATGGTTCTGGGAGTTTTTAATAGTTGCAAGAAAATTAGGATACCATAAGTGAAGAGGAGGTTTGGAACTCTTACGTAGACCAAAGTTGTTGTAATAATCATGGTGTTTGGATCAAACTTTCAGAACTAGGGATGAAAGGAGAGGTGCATTTTCCCCTAGAAATAGGGTCCTAGGTTGAATTTCTTTTTCCTATCCACCATGACCTTAAAAATTACAATGAAGTAACACTTGGAATGGAGGAAGAGCTCATCGTTGGTAATCTAGGTTTGATTTTTCCACCCATGAAGCATTGTTGTAGATGGCCAAAGCCCATTCAAAGGACAAAGAGTGCCATCCCTTCAATACAAAAAGTTGAGGGCATATACATGCAAGTTCCAACACTGGAATGTCCTTTGATTTCTCCACTATAAAGGCAGAATTGAGGGGCGGCTTTTTCTTTGAGGGAATAGAAAGCCTAGGCTTCACCTCATCCTTGAATTGATGGGATTGGGAGGAGGGCATATTTTTGCATAGGGATCCTCCAAGAAGGCTTGAAACTAAAAGCACGATAGCATCCTTACTTATGCCAAAATCCACGGGAAAGAAACTATCAAGGAGTTGCCTTCTTGCATAGAGTTGTTTCTAATGGCTTGGAGGGAACCTTGTCGTTGTTGTATCCATGAATTCAATATAGAGATAGAACACATGGATTTCATATGAAAATAGAAGGATTCCCCTGAATGGGACCTCATAAAGACTTGAAGATCTGCAGTGACTCTGCCTCATTTTTTAAGATTTGTGTTAGATAGGAGTGCAATGGTGTTAGTTGAATGAAGACCATATTAGAGCTGAAAGTCTTATCTAGTGTTTGTAAGTTGCGACTCTTAAAATGAGATGGTGACACCTCGTTTGACTTGAAATTCCATGGATATAGCCGGTGACCACATGCTCTCTCTAGTTATAGTTTTAACTACCAATCCTAATGTAGTCCTAGTGCATCCATTGACTCCTTTTATTTTTGTGTTCATTTAATTAGGATTAACTACAGCAAGCATGATGAAAGAGCACTCATTCAATGTCTTATTGATCCATTGATGAGTTTTTTTAATGTATCAAATGCAGGATTAACTATAATTTGAGCTTTGAGCTCAAGATAGACTTTGTCAAATTTGAATCTAATGTTGACACTGGCATTTGAAGCAATGGATTTACAAGCCCTTGATTTCATGAACTGTCTTGACTCCTAAATATTTGCGTAACTCCCTAGTTTCTTATATTAATCCCAAAAAAGAGACAACATGCAAATCTAAACTAGTTAATTAGTTGGAAAAAATGTTATCATAAACCATGTGCAGAACAGTGTTTTATTGCTTGGAGGGATCCCCTCCCTTCATTATTTCTATGAATTTAATATATAAACAAAAAATGTGGATAATATGGAGGGGTTCCTCTGAAGGGGACCTCATAAAGACGTGAAGATCTACTATGGCTCCCCCTTGTTTGAATTTTCATGTTAGATAGTATCGCAATTATAGTAGTTAGACAAAGGCCATACTAGATTGCCTGCCCTAGTGTTTGGCAAGTGAAGAATCTTCAAAATATATGGTGGCACCTCATTTGGCATGAGATGCTAGATATATCCACTAACAATATTCTCTATGGTTACAATTGTAACTACTAGCCCTAATGTGGCCCTGGCTAGGTCATTGACCCCCTTTGCTGTCATGTTCATTTATCTAGAGTTTGTTATTGTAGGCATGATGAAAATGACTTCTTGACCCATTGATTTGACCCCTTTTGCTGTCATGTTCATTTATCTAGGGTTTTTTATTGTAGGCTTGATGACAATGACTTCTTGACCCATTGATGTGTGTCCTTGGTGTAATCAAAAGCAGGATTGGCCAGAATTTGAGCCTTGAGCTCAAGATTGACTTCGTCGAACTTGGATCTCATGTTGATGATGTCATTTGAAGCCTAAAGTGGGAGGCATCGGGCTTCTTACTAGAGAAGACTTCTTCGGGAGTCTTGGAGTCCAATGTGGAATGCGGGCATCTATTTTGAACATACACAATGGCACGGGCAACTTCCACAATGGTTCTATTCTTCCTTTCAACAAGACCATTTTTCTCAAGTGTATACATAGTTGGATCAGCCAATCCTCCAAGTGTCACACACACACCCCTCAAAGACAGCTCCAAAAAGGTCAACACTGGTCAACAGAAAAAGTCAATGCAGAAATTCAACGCTGCGGTCTAGGGCTGTGGTCAAAGTTCACCCTTCTCCTCGATCTTTTTGCTCTGTAATGCTGCCTCAAGAGATTGGATTTTCTGCACAAGAATGGAGGTTAAACTCCAAGCTTTGACCCACGGTCAACGCGTGTCAACGCACCAACAAAGAGCCCTAAAGACAGTTCGCACTCCTTCCGCTTCAGATCCGCACATGTCAGAGAGAGAGGCCTCCAAAGGCTGAATGAACCAATCAGATCACAAGAGGAAATGCGTGATGAGTTGATGATGAAATGGACATCATCTCTCTCCAATTTATATCCATCAATGAGGGTGTGTGACACATCTATTGGGCTTGCAAGCCTTCATTACAATTTTGGTTGACCTTGAAAATTTGCACATGTGTGGAAAATAAAATCAAAATATAAGTTCTTCTCATCCAAACAAGATGATCTTTAGATCAATCTTGCACCTCTCCGAAAGAGGAATCCAACAAAAATATCATCATCATCATATGAGCAATGCAACATGGATTTTGGATCTAGTTGCCCAAAATTAACAAAATGATACCTGTAGTCTGATAAAAATTGATACCTGTGTCAACTCTTGCCCAGTTGATCATGTAATAGAAGTCTTCATCTAGCACAACATGATGATTCCAAGTAAATGAAAGCATTCCTTCCTATTCTATTGCTCACCACTTAACAATTTCTGGAACATGGCATTGAATTTTATTCATTTCTGGTCCATTCTAATCTACTCAAGTGGTATATGTTGTCTTGATGTTACTTTCTTGCTATTGGAGATCCATTTTTGGCAATGGATACTCCACTTCCAATAGACATACCAGTTGTTGCAATACCATAAATCAATTTGCATATGTTGTTTAACACACTCACTAGGAGTATAAATAAATGATGTAGAAATACTTCAAACATTCTGGCCAATGCACCTGTCAGAGCATTATTTCCCATTTTTCGAAATGGACTCCTGGAGCTTGTCAATTGTAAATGAGTGTTTATTCCCAAATACTCCTCACTTTTAAGAGGGCTCGCCACCTATTTTTTGATCTATTATCAGATTTATATTTGCTATACCTATTTCCTTGAGTAGAAGAAATAGGTATTACAAACACACGCAGTGAGCTATTAGAATGTCATATGTACTTTTTAGACTCATGAAACCTAGTTTGGTTAACAGAGTAAACTAATGAAACTTGGTTGGGTCTTGTATTACAAAAAATGTTGAACCATTGAGATGGCCAAAATTTTGTTGGCACCATATTGGAAATGAGGAATCCTATCATGTTTGTATCCAATCCTGCTATGCAGTGTAAGTTTCCATAAAATGATGCATTGTGGGGTTGTTAGAGTGAAATTTAAAGTTCCTACTTGGGCATTTGAGGTGCTATGAAACTCACAAAGGAGCAGTATGTGTAAAATAGGTTCTTTTCGTATTAAATTATTCTGAATTGTTTTTTTCCAGCAACTACAGTAATTGGATATAGGTACTAGAGATTTTCTTTTTACAGTTATGGCAAGAGGTCATTGTCTAGGCATATGCATGCTAGATAATAAACATAACAGTAACAAATTTACAGGACAACAAAACGAGAGAAAACCAAACAAATAGCATTAACTTCATTTTGAAAAGCATGATATATAGGTTCTTTGTGATCTAGATAACTCTTTAAACTTTCATGTTTACAAAGATTCATCACCAGATTCTCCAAATCCATCTTTGTACACCGATGCAATATTCTCTCCTCAACAATACACTTTATTATCAACTGATATGCAATCACTGGTTTGTCTTGGCCTATACTGTGAGATCATGATTAAGATCATAAAAGAAAAAAATGACTGAAATATAGATCATATATAATAAACTGTATCTGCACTTGGATAATTGATTCCAACCCTTGCCACCCCACTGCCTCAGTTGAAATAAGAAAATTAAATTTTCATTATCTGGGATACTGAAGTTCTTTATTCAATGTTGCTTTTCTAATGTTGAAGTGCTCCCATCCATTCGACAATATACAAAATATAAGAAGTTCAAGAAGTCTTCTAGTATATCAAGCATCCCTGTACACCTTGTTTCAATTGTGGAAGAACCTTTCTAATACCTGAAGCTTTCTAAATGCTCCAACTAGCATCTCAAATACCTTTCTTATGAAATCAGTCCCCTGCTCTTGTCCTGGGAAACGATATGATGATTTACAATCTCGAAGGAGGAGAATTTCTGGAATTATATTCAAGTATTAGTTGTAACAAGATCCAGTAGGACTCATAAATCAGGGTTTGTTGAATAGCCGTCTCTTGAAAATAAATTATGGCACCTTGTGAAACAACTACATGAAGTCTTCCATATAATGCTCAAATAACAGAAGAAAGTGATGATTTGAATTGCCATGAAATTCTTAGAGGAAGAGAATAAATGGAAAGAAAATAATATTGTAATTTGTGATCGTGTTCCTCCCATGTTCAAGCATATATGAGATTTTTGCAATAGCTACAATAGATGTGAGGCAGCGTAGAACTACTTTCTAGAGGTGCACGAGGTCTCCATTTTTATTGAAGTATCAATAAAAAGCGTATTTGCACTTCCATAGTCTACTAGACCTTCCCAGCCTCTATTCGAATCCCTATAACATCCATGGAATTCATTGCCTTCTGAGATGAGTCTTGTCATGGCATAGTCCTCAACTGAATAAGAAAGAATCCCACCTAAAAAAATTATAGTTCCTCCCAAAATGTGTTGCAGGACCAAATCACGCACTCCTCTAGGTTTCTCTGACCACAAAACCACCTTGAATACAGACAAACAAGCCCACAAAAATATGCAAGTCTGAGGCAGCAACGTGTCATGTTCCCTTGCTGGCTGCTCCATCCAATTTGCTTGACAAAGAAATTCCTATTTTCAAACCAGTGACCCAAATTTTGGCCTCTGATAGGCAGGCCTATTTCCTTGAAAATGTTTTTTTTTTTTTTGGCTCCACTGATTTTCTATAACCAAGAACTGTAGAAAAACTTGAGTTAATTTCGAAATGCATCAAAACTCCTCAACGGAGTCCCAAAGTTGGCCCAAGACTTGCCTGATGGATTCGTCTTTTACAACATAAGGCTTCAACCAAGACTTGTCCAATGCTTGGAGCTTTTCATGATTATCTATTTCCAGCCACCTTAAGGGTTGTTAAGGAAGTATGCATGGTTGTAACTCCTCCATGTCTCTCCTCTCCATGGTTTTGGAGAGGCAAAATTCAAATGAAGAGGGTGTATTATCATTGAAACTCGAGAACATTGTTGAAGAGTTTCTATGATATATTTCAAAACATCCTAAGTTAGCAGCAACTGAAATTGTCCATGAAAATGAGATGTTAGTTCCTTTTTTTTCAATTCCCTTATCTAACATTAGCTTTCTCACGTTGACTACATCATCCCATAGAAGTAGCATAGATGTTTGAAAATGTCACATATGCTCCATTAAAGCGTCTCGAGTGGCCAAGGAGTTCAACCATGCATGCATGATGCTCCACTCTAGGCTTCACTTCAAACTTTCTACTAATTCGATTGAAATGATGCTAGCCTTCATCTACTGGTCCTGCATGGCCGCCAGCAGATAAAATAGCAATGAAGGTGATATAGCCTACTTTAATGCCTGCTTCTTGTATTTCATAAAAGAGTGTCAGGGCATCTTCCTCATGCCCATGCATTCGATACCCACACTACAGAGCTACTAATCAACACATGAAGGAAAAATAATTGCTATGGTAATAGAGTTAGGCTTCACCTCTGCAACATGCATTCAACTGCATATTTCCATGGATTCAACACTATGACCAAATTGAGTATACCTCACAATATCTGCACTCCATTTAATTACATCTGGGTTCATTCTTGTCATTTTGAAGTTGATAAAAGAGCGCCAACACCTCATCACAATATCCATTCAATGCATAACAAGAAATTACTGCATTCCATGAAATCAGATCCCTCTTTGGCATATTGAAAAACACTTCATATGCATCATCCATTTTTTTTTTTTGCAGCACTGCTAATTTTGCACAAGAAGCGAGAGCACTAGCAAATAGTGACTGAATTGGATTTCGCTCCAGCCAGCTGCATTTAGAAAAGATCTCACTACACCATTGTTGTGACCATTCAACTCATACTTGGATATCATCACGCTCCAGTTTATCACATTGGGTTTTGACCTTCCCAGCTACATTTCGACAAGTACCTTTCCTTCCTCTTCACAATTTCTAATTTTGAAATACCTTGTAGTCATGGTGTTCCATGTAACTGTGGATTTCCCTGCCCTGCTCTAGGGCCACAATCTCAGCGCATGCCTTGAGGACAATTGGAAAGGTGTGTCTCCACTAAGTCCCCCCTGTTGTGTTTGGTAATATAGCTTGAGGGCTTCCTGGCAGTGTCCATCCCTAACACAACCTCTAATAATAACATTGCATGCGGTAACATTTTTCTTGGGAATTTTGTCAAACACCTGGCTTGTGCCGTTCATACTTCTACAATAAGCATACATGTAAAAAGTGCAGCAGGATCACCCGAAAAGAGGCAAATTAGTGATATGAGAATTTCAATCTGCATGAGCAATTCTGGCCTTGTATCGATCTTAGATTCAATCCAGTACACCTTTATCTACAACTTAAGCCATTTGGGATTAAACAACTCTATCAACATCACATTGGGATTCAAGTACAACTTAATGTGCCCAATAAGCAACACCCTTTGGGTGAGACAGACCCCATGAAAAAAAAGCTACCAACACCTACAAAACCTGGCTATCTTTATATCTCTTTTTTGTTTTCAAATCTATTTAAATCCCACCTTATTTAAAAGAGTCTGTTGATGCTGATGATTGTTGGATGACTCTAGTTTGCCCATCTGTTATCAAAGGACCTTCCAAAACTACTGCATGTTTTGATCATGCTCTTTCTTCTTTACCCTCTGCCTCAAAAGTCTATGTGCCAGAATTCAAATCTAAGTTTAGCCTGGACCAGATTCTATCATTATTGGGAGTTGGAAATTTTGTCAATCCCATTAAAGATGTCAGATATGGGGTGTAAGAATTGCACCAGAGGTCAAAATCTGAGAAGTACTTGGAGTGAAATTGAAGAGTCCGAGAAAGGTGCAAACACAGCAGGAAAATAGGCAGAGCTGCATCCAGAGAGGTGCCCAGTGTACAGAAAATAGGGTGACTGCATTGGATATGAAAATGTTGCAGTTGTAGATGACAACAATCCAGTAGGTGGCCTATATATATCTGCATGGAATGAAGAAATGTCTTGCCCTTGCCCTACACTGAAGAATGTCTGGGGAACAATAAAAAAAATGGATATTTTTGCCTCACAGGTGCATATGCTGGCATTGCAACTACAGGAATTGGTCCTCCAACTTGAGACAGTGTCATATTTCATTTCACCAGCCAGTATACTATTGTGAACATTACCTCAGCTCAAAACCTATTTGGAATAGACTTCCTCTGCAACTTACACCTAGCCATCTTTGTGATAGTAAAGTTTTGCCTCTCAACCAATACATTTTGTTTTGGAGTGTAAGGTGTAGTATATTGTCTTTGGATCCCATGTTTAGCACAAAATTTATTGAAATATTTTAAGTAGAATTCCCCACCAGTATCATATCTAAGAGAGGCAATATGACAACCTAACTGTTTCTTTATTAATGCTTTGAACTTTTGAAATTCATTAAACACATCATATTTTAATTATAGAAAATATACCCACATTTTTCTACTGAAATAATAAAAAAACGGAAGGAAGTACCTAGCACCAGTGGTTGATGTCATGTTCATTGGTCCACATATGTCTGAAAGTACACGCTCTCCAAGCTTGTCCTTCATAAAATGGTATTCAATGTAGCTTCCCTGCCTGACAAGCTCTGCAAACTCTGTGGATCTTCTACAGAATGTTCGGAAGTCCATCTACTAGTTTCTCTCATGGCAACTGAGAGAGATAGGTCAAGTTGAGGTGCCCATACCTATGATGCCATAGGGGTGCTAGATTTTGCAATAAAAATTACCTTTAACTTACAATTTCTAATAAGATCAATATTCAAAAATATGAAGACAGTGAAAGCTAAGAAATTCATCTAAAATGCATCATTATAATCTTGGACATAGAAAGCACTCATCATTGCATAGTTTCCCAAAAGGTCAACATTTTAAGGGCTTCTTTCCTAATTCAAAATCGTTGAAGATATATAAACTAACTATTTCATTTGTCCTACAATTCCAATAGTGCACATGGCAAGCTTCTCTGCAAATCTCTTTTGTTGCATATGGTAGGCCTCTGAATAGACTAAGCTTGTACTAGCATAATGCAAACATGACCTGCAAGTCACCACTGTGTTTTGGTTTCTGAAGACTGCTGCATTATTGAATGACTATTGAAGTATCAACCAGTGAACAAGTTTCAAGCTTTGGAGAAGTCACAGTATATTATAATTTTGTCTTGCAGATTGGCCTCTTGACCAATTTTTTCTAGGAATGCCTCTTATGAAAAAATGAGTTCTTTCCTAACAGGTTATGACCCTCTTGAAAATACCAGGTTCACTAGAACATTGGAAGCAAATATCTAATGCACGCATCATGCTACCACTACAAGCCATTGCAGAAAATAGAAACCAAGGTGAAAAAGGATCTACAACTACATTGTAGACGTGTTATAGTGACAAACTTTCTTGAATGTCTATTCTCCAACATCCATAGCATTACCACAAATAATCATAGTTTGTATTTAACTCCAAATAATATACATTCCAATAATAAGTTGTCAATCATAGTTTTACCTTGTGGCAATGATTTTCCTTATGCCCTGCTCTCATTTTCAGTCAAAAACTAGATTTCCTATATTGATGACGTTCCTACTGTAATATGACCAACTATCGGACAACTATCTCACTGTAATCCTAGATAAAATGAGCAGTGTACCCAAATAATATCTTTGCAAGCATATCATTGTTACTCACAAGCTTGTGCCATGTGGACCACAACCTAGATTTATTGTCATTTTGAGCTTGGTACTCCTACAGTCCCAAGACAATGCTTAGAGATATTGTCAATACATAGAGATCACCGTACACGTACTAACCAAAAGGGTCATACTTTGTTCCTCTAAGTCAGGATCATATTTACACTGTAGTCATCAGTGTCAAGGAGATAAATTGTCATGATACATAGTGATATTTTCATACTTTGTTGTCAAGGAAATTCTGTCAATGCACATGATATTCAAATTTATTAGCATTGAAGGTACTACTTTATTGGTGAGAGATTACAATGCACTGTAATCAAATTACTTCAACACAAGAATTTTGTCAGTCCTTGAAACGGTCAGAAATTGGAATGAAGCTTGAATGTTCCACTTCAATGAGACTGTGACAGAGTGTATATATAAAACCTTCCACAAATTTCAAACAACTCTGGAAACTCCAGAAGTGAGTTTTAAGGACTGAGACTTGACAAATACTAGCCTCAGTGATTTATTTGCAAGATTTGTGCCTTTAAAAGACATATGTTATAAGCGGCCTCCTTATGAGTTTGATCACATTAGTCACCCAACCATGTCACTGTCACAGGCCAAGATGAGTTTGGATTGTTAAAACTTGTATGATTGCCACTGAATTAATACAGATTAACCTAGGATGTAGATCAAACAACAAAGAGCTGCAGATCCAATTCCATATGGCCACAGATCAGAGCTTCACAGATCCAAGAATTATCACGAGGTCACCAAAGATACATTGTGTAGAAAATATTCAAACTGGAGAGTTATAGTTCAACATAAGTCCACTTCATTCCAGCGATTGACCAGATTCTCTTGAAACCAAGACTAGAATTTGAAAACTTTCAAACCACCAATCTCTTTTAAGGCAAATGATTTGTGATACAAAGAAATGAAGATGGTCACCAGGAGATATAATACTTTTCCTTTTATTAGACCAATAGTGAACTTCAGATCATACTTGATCTTTAATGAGCAGCTAGCCAATATATATGTATGAGGCTTATCCTTAAATTGTCTTAAAGCCTTTGTATCAAGGCATACATCAGCTATCCAATATATATGTATGAGGCTTATCCTTAAATTGTCTTAAAGCCTTTGTATCAAGGCATACATCAAAGTTGACTATGACTAGGTTCAACAGCTACTCTGTTTTGTGCTTAAGGACAAATCTAGGTCTTCCATTAAATCCCTCTTATTTGGACAAATGTTATCGATTGTTGAGCCCAATCATTATAGATCCCTCTGAAGCCTTGCATTGGTAATCATCATGAGCTACCCAGACTAGAGATGAGACTTACATGAGGTAATTGCAACATCAAACTTCTAAGAAGCTTTAGGTCAAAGAAGAGAATGCGGAAGACCTTCTTCAATCATAGAGAAGAGATATCTACCAATATATCAAATTACCGAATTCATGAAGAGGAGGGGTCATTTTTTATTGAGACCATTCATTATAATATCCTTTCTTAGAGCAACCAAGGATGTCAGGGATCTGTAGTGCACATTTATTGAGGCACCTCTGCTGACAGGGTTAGAACTGTTCCAAAGTGCTATGCACTTTTTCTCCAAGCAGTTCTTCAAGATTGAAAGCTTCAAAGGATCTGTCCATCCAAGATTGCATAGGAATGTAATAATTATTGCTCATTAACTTTGAAAATTATCCTTTGCTACCACTTGGGAGTACATAATGTTGTTATGTTCTGTCCCTCATGAAATATTGTCTCCATGGGATAATATAGCATGTTGTTTTGGTAACTCTGTATCAGGGAACGTGAGTGATAGACACATATCAACCATTGTGGGATTAGATCCTGCAGTATTGGGCACATAATTTCTTTTGAAAATTTGCATCCACGCCTCTATCAATCCATGCTTTGCCATTATCTATTGCATTAATTATATAACATCCAGTAGAAAATTTCCAACCCAATGGTTGTTGAGACTCTGTATTCACTGTTTTTACAGAGCTGGAAGCGTTTTGAAAGAATTTTTCATGAATAGTAATTTTCCCAGTTAACACCTACACACCAAGACTATTGCTTCTAGTAGATAATTCTGTCCTTGTCTTCAAGAATTTAAAACCAATTTCCTTCACGTTGAAGACATTATCAAATCTAAGTCTATTATAAGCACAAATATTTCACTAGCCAAGATCATGAAAATGGCATCCAATATGTCAATGGTGGATATTCAAAACTTCCAAACCATTGTTTCACTAGGACACTGACATTGTTTTAGATTGTATGAAACTGAAATTCCTTGAATGCAACAGAATTGGTAGCACCTGCCTCTTGCAATCATCAAGACAGAAATTCAAGATGGAATCGAATCTCATGATCTTTTCCATACACAGATTCTTAGGATAAAGGTTGAGAAAAGACTTAATGAGTAGTGAACTTTCAAGAATCAAATGTTGCTCCCTTAGATTCATAGAAATGCTCAGAAACATATGCTAGTATCACTTGTAGTGGTTTTATATTAAACCCAACCTCTAGGTCTATAGTGTCACCATTTTTATCCTTTATAGATGCAGAGACAGACAACCATTCCAATGTTTTCTTCAAAGGATGTCACGCCTTCAAGATATTTTTATTGTCAAATTGGCAAGGTCTCCTATGCATATGTGGAAGTCACGGTGCTTGCAAAAGGAGGTGAACTAGAATGCATTAGTTACAAGCTTGGCATGAACCCTATATTGCTTCCTAGAAGCCAAGAGTAATATAGATAGAGTATATATTAAAGGATGTAGATAAATCATTCTAAAAGTTTTTTATACTAGTCTACCTTGTTCTACTATGTTGAATATTATAAATTTTTCTTTATTTAACTATCGAGGCTAATTATTATTGTTTACATATGTTTTCCCTTTACCAATTAAATTCTATTGAGAATTTGAACTCCAATTTCTGTGGTTGCATAATCATTGAAAATGGGTACCATAATGCATGCATATTGTAGTATAGGAATGCCATTAATGTGAAATAGCAAAAATAGATCACAAAATAGCAAGAAATGAATGACTTCAAGACAATGTGTCCTTTAGTTGTGAAGAGCAGTCATTGGCATATTTTTTTGGCATTGATTTCTTTGGTATAATTGTACTACAAATGGGAATCTCTTGTCAATATAATATAGTGGTTGGACAATGCCTAAAATATCTCCTGCTAGTGGGGATTATATTCTTTAGAAACGAGTAAAATTGGTGTCTGAGATGAACTCTTCAGTTGTTGGCATTTTCATAGAAATTCATGCTTGCTGTTTTATACATTCAGCTGCAATGGTGCTTCCAGAGAACAGACATCAGCCTTTGATTTGTGATACAAAGAAATGAAGATGGTCACCAGGAGATATAGTACTTTTCCTTTTATTAGACCAATATTGAACTTCAGATCATACTTGATCTTTAATGAGCAGCTAGCCAATATATATGTGTGAGGCTTATCCTTAAATTGTCTTAAAGCCTTTGTATCAAGGCATACATCAGCTATCCAATATATAATATATATGTATGAGGCTTATCCTTAAATTGTCTTAAAGCCTTTGTATCAAGGCATACATCAGCTATCCAATATATATGTATGAGGCTTATCCTTAAATTGTCTTAAAGCCTTTGTATCAAGGCATACATTAGAGTTGACTATGACTAGGTTCAACAGCTACTCTGCTTTGTGCTTAAGGACAAATCTAAGTCTTCCATTAAATCCCTCTTATTTGGACAAATGTTATCGATAGCTGAGCCCAATCATCATAGATCCCTCTGAAGCCTTGCATTGGTAATCATCATGAGCTACCCAGATTAGAGATGAGAGTTACATGAGGTGATTGCAACATCAAACTTCTAAGAAGCTTTAGGTCAAAGAAGAGAATGCGGAAGACCTTCTTCAATCAGAGAGAAGAGATATCTACCAATATATCAAATTACCGAATTCATGAAGAGGAGGGGTCATTTTATATTGAGACCATTCATTATAAGATCCTTGCTTAGAGCAACCAAGGATGTCAGGGATCTGTAGAGCACATTTATTGAGGCACCTCTGCTGACAGGGTTAGAACTGTTCCAAAGTGCTATGCACTTTTTCTCCAAGCAGTTCTTCAAGATTGAAAGCTTCAAAGGATCTATCCATCCAAGTTTGCATAGGACTGTAATAATTATTGCTCATTAACTTTGAAAATTATCCTTTGCTACCACTTGGGAGTACATAATGTTGTTATGTTCTATCCCTCATGAAATATTGTCTCCATGGGATAATATAGCATGTTGTTTTGGTAACTCTGTATTAGGGAACGTGAGTGATAGACACATATCAACCATTGTGGGATTAGATCCTGTTGTCTTGGGCACATAATTTCTTTTGAAAATTTGCATCCACGCCTCTATCTGCCAATTTTTTTGTTCTGTATGGGCTCATTTTGTACCATGCTTATCATTTTCATTATTTAAAGTTGATGTCCAACGTTGGCAACCTTCCTAATGAATCAAAATTTGAAAATATATTTTACAATCTATTATCTCTTCATCGATCTCCCAATTCAATAAAGTTACAGGACTGTAGGAGAGATGGGATAGAACTAGATGAACTGGTTTAATTATAGAGACTGCATTTTTCCAAAGGATCTTGGCATTAAAACAACACTTCAAATCCCTTTTATGTGGAATGGTGCTTATATAGTATGTATACTTGGTCTCTGTTTTATTAATGTATGAATAGATAGAAGAATGGAAACAAAATGTAACATCTTCCTTTGCCAAATTAGCTCTATGAAAAAGAAAATTAAATCAGGAACATCAAGATTGTTAAATGTTTTAGTTGTCAGAACACTAAAATATTCAATGAGCAATCTAGGAGATTGCCTTGATTGTTGCAGGTTCTTTAGGCAATACTTCCTCCTCTTTGTGATACATCGGATGTCGTTGGCACTTTTTAAATTCATAGCCTCATTGGGTCGAAACATGATTGCCTCACAAACATTTGGATCATTCACTTTGCTCATTGTGTTTGTTCTTGGAGGGTTTGTGGTATCAAGAGGTATTTGACATTATAGTACATGCAAAGATAGTTATTTACTCCAAAGAAATATACTTTATACTAATATTGAGCTTTTCAACTAGAACTCGGGTTACAAAATTGAAAAAATGGTTCCTTTTATTCATGTTTCTAGAACAGAGAACATACCTAGCTGGTGGATTTGGGCATATTGGTGCTCACTAGTGTCCTATGGCCAAAACACTAGAGTGGTGAATGGATTTCTAGCTCCTAGATGGGAGAAAGTATGTGTTATCATGTACTGATAGAGTGTCCTATAATCATAATCCCAGGAAAGAAATATTGAATATTTCCTTTCCTCTAAATATTTCATCTTTTTGCATCCTGTCAGTAACAGCTCCATTGAAACACTTGGACGTGCTATCCTAGAATCTCATGGATTATTTGCTGAAGTTAAATTTTATTGGACTGGAATTGGAGCATTGATTGGGTTCTATGCACTTTTCAACATTCTGTACACTGTTGCTTTAGCATGCCTCAACCATAAGTATGACATTCCACTATAAGGTTTGGTTTCCGCTACTATTTCTCTCACCTAAAATTATCTTAAGAGTGAGATATAATAAATTCTCCTCCAATTACAGCTTTAGTGAAATCACAGGCTGTTATATCTGAAGGGGTTATTGGAGAGAAGCAGGCAAACGGAGCTGGAGAAAGAAACCAATAAAAAAAAACATCGTTATGTTCAACTGACATCACAATGAAGGTCTAGTGGTAAGTCGAGCTCTCCAGAAATACTTTAGTAGTTCCCAATATTCAATCTACTACTCACAGATTAAAGTACAATGTAAATGGATATGGTGCTAATTGTAACTGATTAAAATATTTGATAGAGAATTAAATGAGAATATCTATTGCCCCAGCCATCCCCTCATGCCCCCTCCCATCCCCTCACGCCCCCTTGACGTCCCCTCCCGTCCCCTCATGCCCCCTTGACCCCTCCGGATGGGGAAACGTCCCCCTTGACGTCCCCTCCAAATTTTCGAAAATTGGGAGCGTCAGGAAACGTCCCCTAGAAGTCCCCAAGACCCCGAATCGCGGGGGGGGGGGATAGTCCCGTGTAACAACGATTTTTTTGGTCTGCGGGTTTTCAACATCACATTCACTCAAATTAGCAATGACAGATTACGAAACTAAAGACATTGTAGAGCTAAAATTCATGTTCCAACAAAGTTCTACTATGCTCGGGTGTTAGATATTTAGATCAAATAATTAAGACTTGTAATAGCTCACCTTGTGGAAAGGTAAAGGTTCTATTGAAGTAGAAACTTTTTTAGTCTGATTTTTTCAGTGCATCACTTTCACTCAAATTAGCAATGACAGATTTGTCAAACTTCTTAGAATCTGTCATTAATGAAACATTCAGATCCTGGACATTTTCAAGAGTAAAAATATCAGTGCCAAGTGATTTCCTAATTTGTGATCCACTATTATGATAGTGAGTGGCTTGTTCACATGCCTTTTCAACTTGTAAGTTGGCAAGAAGAAAAACATGCGGTGTCTGTGTTGCCACTTCCTCATAACCTGGGTAATTAGAAGTACATGTTATTACACAGAATGCACTTCCAACAGACAAATGTTTTTCAAGTGATGTTTTTCATTTGTGTGGAGAAGAATGGCCACCTTCTTTTAATTCACGTGCTTGTATTGCAGATAACGCCTTTTTTGGTGCACAATTAGCTTTACTTGGCTCAGTAATGTCTTTATTGTATAATATAGTACTCACTGAAGTTGTCTTGAGGGAAACAATGTAGCCTTGAAATATCCTCTGGTTCTTGAACTTCAGAGGCCATAAATCGAGTTGTTACACTGCCCATGTAAATTATCTCGGCTTTCTCCATATAAGAAGCTAGTTTATGGTTACATGTATGTGCCATATTTTCACTAGTCCATGGTAACATAGAAGACTCCTCTTCTCTCTGACTCAGGGTTGTTGATGACAACTTTGTAACACTTACCTGGGCATACTTAGGAGTTTTTTTTTCCAAACACACTCATTATCGTTCACCATTTCCACATCTCTGACTGCAAACTCCTCTTCCATGACATTTTTATAAACAGATCCTGAATCTTTCAACAACTAATTATTTTCATTGTGCCTGTTAACTAGAATTTTGGTCAGAGATTTTCATTTGGTAAGCACATGAGCAGTCTAAATTGAGAGTTTAGAAGCATTTGCATAGATTCTGGAGTTGTTTCTTCTGATCATACATTTAAAGGTCTCAAATTGCTTGATTTATAGATATTTGCACCCATTTAAAGGTCTCAAATTGCTTGATTTAAAGGTCTCCTCCTCATATGATGTGTACTATTTTGAATATTCTATTCTTTGCATATCAAACATTATAAAGCCTCTTGCACACTGTTCTCATCTCTTTTATTTGAACATAATTCCGATAATCATTGCATTCATGAAGAAAGGATATATTCATGTGGAACTCTGTCCAGCTGCTTCTCTTGGATAATGCCATCACCTACATCCCATAGAGAATCCGACAATTGAATGTCGACTTGACCAAAGGCATTGCTTACTTCCTTCTGAGATTGAACAAGAAAATCAAAATCTCTCCTTCCAGGGGTCATTACTCTGTGCTTTGAACTTGAAGTTTGCCTCTTTTCCCTTCTCTTCTATCACGAGACTCCAAAAACTTGCTGTAGCCCATCCTTTCTGTCTCCTCTTCCCACTGAAATTTCAAAAGCACTTCATCCTCGCCCTTATATGCTCCTTCAGTTTGAAATCCAAAATCATCATTTCCACTATTCTTGTTTTCCGTATTTACTTCTGTTGAATCTGTATTTTGTGCTAGGTTGTGAGTATATTGTTTTAAATTATTCACTTCAAAACAGACACCAATCATAAAAATATTCTTATTTTTTGCAGGCCTGCAATCCATGACTGAGGAGGAATTGACAGCAAACAATAAACCACATTGCTCAGAGGCATTCAACAAAATTGGTAGATATTTGGTGTTTTTTCTCAAATTCACGCGACTGTTCAGATGCTGGCTGATTCTTCTTACTTGTATTTTCAAACCCATCTCCCAAAATATATAGCCATCTAGAAGGTAATGACTCTTTGAGCCCTTTGAAAATACACCACATAGTAATCTCTGCCCAATTGTTTGAGCTGCTTATCAACTCACCAATGTCTGCTCCAAACAAGTTTCCTTCAAGGATCAAATTAATTTCCTCTTTTCAAATAGAGTTTAGAAGCATTTGCACAGATTCTGGAGTTGTTGCTTTTGACCATACATTTAAAGGTCTCAAATTGCTTGATTTATATGTATTTGCACCCATTTGAACTGAAAGCTATATTGTGCAAAGTTGTTTCAAGCTCAAAAGTATTATCCTACCTATAGAAGCTTGAACCCCAATAATCCTTGCAGTGGCCACTTTCACCAAGTAGAATATGTGCTTCATCAACATCATCAGACCTCAAACCTCAATTTCCCTTCCAATTTTTTCTCTATAACAATTTTTGTGAGTCCTGCTTGCCGGACACCAGTTACAAACTTTCTTTCACTTGAAAATTCACAACAATTGAATTTAAATTAGCCTCACATGGGTTGTATTTAATTTTTAGTATATTTCGCTTGATTATTTCTTTATACAATCTCCCCACTTCTCTTATCCATGTTCCGACGTTCCTTTGCACCTCTTGGTGCAATTGCTAGTTATAAGAATATTTAAGATTCTAGATCTATCGATTTGAGATGGATATTGCAATATAAATCTGAAGGATTCATGAGATTACTTCATGTTTGATCAGATTTTTTTAATGATAAATGTTATCTTGCAGGAAAATTTCAAAATTTGAAGTCATATTAATTCGGTACATTGATGCAAATTCATACGCTGATGCGATGTATATGATGGCAATTTCATTTTTTTACAGTTACTTTTAGTTTAATTATATCATTTAGCTCGATGCTTTCCATATATTCAACTAAACCTTTGTTGCTTAACAAGACTTTGTCATTTCCATGTTTTCGTGAAATTTTTTATGGTTTGATACTCTCATACAACCTCTATCAAGTTACATGCACCCTCGTTAGAAAAAACAAGAGAATTTTGCTTGCCATGACTATGTTTCTTTGTCATTGTTGACTTAAGAGAGTCTTTTAGCTAAGAAACTAGTTTCAAGGTTATGGCATAACTTGTCATATAAATTGAACATAATTTATATCCAAAATGTTAATTTGTAAACTACTTAGCTGGTTTTAGGCTTTCCATTTAAAATCTACTTTAGTTTGAACTTTGAACGAGTTGTTCCATAGACTTGAATATTAAGAGATTTTAGTGTAAGGATTAAAAATTAGCCCGTAAGGCCTCTCAGTTATTCATTTATTTTATCTAATATAACATTTACTATTAAATTAGAACCACTCGGCACAAATACGTCATAGATCAAGATCATACTTTGTAGAGTGTCGTAGAATATAAATAGGAGCAAGGACATTGAGTTCTTTCAGTTTTCCTGGTTCTTATTCCTTTGGTGTATCTTTGCGCCTTTAGGGGCAATTGCTAGTTTAAAGTCTATTTTTTTAAAGGGTGCTAGCTCAATGGAAGAGCACCTGCTTTACAAGCAGGAGGTTGGTGGTTCGATTCCATCATGCCCTGATATTCATATATAGGGAATGACGAAGATCAATTTTTGGTGACGAATGCTCTTTTGACCATCACTAATGAGCTTATGGTGACATTTTTCGACCCTCACCAAAATATGAAATGGTGACGGTCAATGAACGCCACCATATATACGCATCAATAGTGATGACCATTAAAGGTCCGTCACCATAAATCGTTGTTGTTTATATGAAATGGTGAGGGTCACTATTTGTCATATTAGTCATTATTCGTGACGGACCTTGATGTCACCAATGCGTTTATGGTGACGGTCAATAAACGTCGCTATATATATGCACCAATAGTAACGGCCATGAAAGTTCCATCACAAAAAATCATTGTTGTTCATATGAAATGGTGACGGTCACTATCCGTCATTATAATTAATATTCATGACGGACCTTGACTGTCACTACAACACATACTTTCGGCGACGCCACCTTTGGTGACGTTCAATTTTTTGGTGACGGAGGCTATTGTCCGTCACCATTGCTCATATGAAATGGTGACGGTCAATATTCGTCACTATAAATCATTATTGGTGACGGACCTTGAATGTCACCATAACACCTATACTTTCGGCGACGCCACCTTTGGTGACGTTCAATTTTTTGGTGACGGAGGCTATTGTCCGTCACCATTGCTCACATGAAATGGTGACGGTCACTATCCGTCACTATAAATCATTATTGGTGACGGACTTTGAATGTCACCACAACACCTATACTTTCGGCGACGCCACCTTTGGTGACGTTCAGTTTTTTGTGACGAAGGCTCTTTTGACCCTCACCAATGAGCTTATGGTGACCATTTTCGCCCCTCACCAATGTCCTTTTTTCTTGTAGTGTATGCACATAAAATGTTCAGTAAATTGTCTAAACGAGATGTTGTCTCCTGGACTTCTATTATTATAGGATATGTTACTCACGGATTTGGTAAGGAATCCCTTCAACTATTTGAACATATGCAACACTCTGTCATAAAACCCAACAATGCCACCTTTGTTGGTGTTTTGTTTACATGTGGCCATGCAGGTCTAGTATACCATGGTTCGAAATACTTCTATTCCATGAATCAAGATTACAATATCATCATTAAAATAGAGAATTATTGTTGTATGGTTGATCATCTAGGTCGTGTTGGGCACCTTTACGAGGTACAAAGTTTTATCAACAACATACCATTAGAAAACAATGTAGTTGTATAGGGGCCTTTTATTAGTGCATGCCTAATCCATAACAATATAGATCTTGCTAGACATGAAAAAAACTATATTTTTTATTCAAACCCCTAAAATTTTGAACATTATATGTTTTTGTCAAAAATATATGCAGAGTCTACCAAGCGAGATGAAGTAGAAAAAGTAAGAAATTTTATGAAAGATGAGAAGGTGGAAACAATACTAGGGAATAGTTGGATTGAGATCAATAACAAGGTATATTCATTCCAAGTAGGAGACTGAATACACTCACAAACATCAGAGATTTATGTGCAAATGGAGTAATTGGATGAAGATATAGAGAAAAGTTATGTGCCTAACCCAAAATTCTTGTTGCATGATGTGGATGAGGAAAAAAAAAGAATGTTTTATCTCATCACAGTGAAAATTTGGCCATTTCATTTTGGCTTATTAATACATCTCATGGTTGCCTATTAAAGAAACTTCACATTTGTACTAACTTCAATTCATCTTTTCAACGATGGACTTTGTGCTTGTGGAGATTATTCATGATGTTAGGGAGACAATTATTCAACATCAACTTGCGTTGAAATAGTCATATGTGTTATTTTCTTTGCAAAGTTACATTGGTGTATTTACGATTGATTGTAATTTTAATAACACTTTTTGAGATTTCCTCCCTTTATGTTGTAGTCTTGAAGCTTGAAATTTTATGAATGTAAATTTCAATGAAGTGAGGTATTCCACCCATGCACATATGTTTTCTATTCCTACTCTACTAGTTTTCATATAACACAATCACCCCCATCATGTGTCTAATATTGGGTTTATCTAGTCACCTGGAAGAAGGTTTAAGTGCATGGAGGGAGTGCTTCTGCATGATACATGAGGAGTTCATGCCTACAAAATAAATATTTTATGATTGATTGCTTTATGAAGAGAACCCTTGGAAATGTCTCCTTTATGTTGCGGGATGATATACATGGTGCTCATGTCTGCAGAATGAAAATTATATAGATATTGTGCACTTCCCTTGATAAGGTTGTGATGGGATTCTACTTTGCCTATTGGCTTGGATTCCCGATGATAGGAGCTGCAAATATTAAGTTTAAGAAATGTGTGAATGATGGCAAGGGATGACTAATGCTTTATTGTCAATTTGATGCTAGGACTTTCAAATGGTTGGATGTTCACTGACAGCTATATACTTACATTAATTTGTCAATATTTTTTAATTTATTTTGATTTCTAGTTGTGAGTCCTTAATTAAATATGTGAATTATATTTCAAAAACTCTGTTTGTTATAAATTTCCCAGCTCATCATTATTTTGAGTATATACTTACATGAATTTGTCAATATGTTTTAATTTCTTTTGATTTTTGGTTGCGATTGCCTGATTAAATTGTGAAGTATATTTCCAAATCTCTAGTTGTTATAAATTTCGAAAATCATCATTATTTTGAGTGGGTGGTTAGTCTGATGTTCCTACTTGAGAAATTATTTCAAGTAACTGATTCCCAGTAACAATTCCCAATGATAATTCCCGATGATATTCTTAATTGAGCAGTTATTTGGTACCACTATTAACATCGATGATAAATCATTGTGAGAGTCATACTGTCTTAAGGCCTTAATAAGGACTACAACAACAAGATGACATTAAATTGAATTCATAATCATATTCTGCCTCATTCCCTCTATGTTATGATAAAAGAAAACTTTTATTTGATGTTCATTTTAGAGTCCTTAAAAACAATTATATATATATATATATATATAGATATATGAGGGGAGTTTACATAAAAGTTTTCATTTTAGAATATATATAATTTTGTTCTGTTGTATTATAAATTACATATTTAACAAATATTTTTTTAACCATTTACAATTAGTAAGATTTAATATTGTTTTATAATTATTTTTAATATTTTTAATTATTAATATATTTTTAAATAAAAATTAATTTTAACAAATATGTCATTTTTTTTTGTCAAGTTTTTTGTGATATTTCAGTCTTTAAATGTGGCTTGAGGAGTCGTGATCTAGGGGCATCTAATCTGTAAAATTCACCTGGGGATCACACCCACCTTGGGTCACACCGACCCTAAGTTGACTAGATTTTTTAGCATGTCATTTCTAATATGTAAAATTCAATCTGTCAAAGTCATAGGGGGATTTCACCTAGCCTAGGTTACACCAACCCTTAGTTGATTTGATTTAACATGTCAGTTCTAATCTATCAAAGTCACCAGCATATCGCACTCGACTTGGGCAACACCAACCCTAAGGTAACAATATCTTTTAGCATGTCTCCTCCCCTAGCACAGGGAACAAGCATCTAATATATAGAAATCACCTGGGGATCGCACTTGGCCTAGGTCACACCAACCCTAAGTTGACTAGATTTTTTAGCATATTTGTTCTAATTTTTCAAAGTCACCTCGAGATCGCACCCAACCTAGGTCACACCAACACTAAGTTCACTGGATTTTTTAGCATGTCAGTTCTAATCTGTGAAAGTCATCTGAACATCGCACCTAGCTTGGGCCACACCAATCCTAAGTTGACTGGATTTTTTAGCATGTCTCCTACCTTAGCACACGACACAACCACCCATTGTGAAGTTTGATCTTGTGTCACATGGCACAGACACCCCCCGTGAAGTGAGATCTTGACTTTCCTTGCTATGGAGGCTCATCCTCAAATGGTTGAGATTTTAGAATTTTAACAAACATTTAAAATAATTATTATAATAATTTAATTTTAAAAATATGATTAAATTAAATATCAAATTAATAAATAAAAATAATTTATTTATTTTATTTTTATAAATAAAAATATTAAATTTTATATTTCAAATTGGTTTACAAGTTTAATTTATCCTTCTATTCACATCAACATGATGTAGCTTCACCAATACCTGATGCAGGAGCATCATCTCCGAAAAACACATTGTATTTTACCTAAGCTAGGGGGTTTCATGTTTTGAAGAAATATTAAAATTTCATGTAAATATTAATATTATTTTGAGTGATTAATTAATTATTTATGAGAAATTGTAAATGTGAGAGAAATTAGTTTCTAGATTATTTAGAATTAATGAAGGAGCCTAAGTTGGGATTAGTTTCTAAGTTTTAGGGATGAGAATCTATCTTTTAGGGATGTTGAGAGATTTAGGGATTTGATGAGATATTAAGGGGATTGAGCATTTAATTAGATCATTTTTTAAATTGTATAAATAGGAAGGGGTTTTGAGAGGAAAATACATTGAGAGATTGTGAGAGAGTGTGTGATTGGGAGTAGGCTTGAACAACAAGGTTGTAAGCCTTCAGCAAATTGTAAAGGGCCACCGAATTGGAATATCTGGCCAGCAAAGTTTGTAAGTCATTGTTTTGTTTCAGTTTATATACATTGGTTGATTAAGGAATTGTATATTTGTCTCCTGAAGTTCATGGCATTGTTGAAGAAATGATCAATGGGCTTGTAATCACATTTATTTGTGTGAAAATTGCCATGCAATTCATTAAGGGTAAAATGGTGTTAAAATCTCTGTTTGTAAATTAATAGGGCGCCATTCTAAGTGAAAATTTCTGTTGGAAGTCAATTTACTGTGCGCATAGAGCATTGACAGATTGTGTTGAAATGCTCAAAGGTATGAAAACATATGATGAAATGCATGAAGGAGCGTTGTTTTCATTAAATTTCAATGGATCTACATAAACTCCAAGTTCAGTGGCAAGCAACGAATGAATTGAAGGTTAAACTCTGTTTGCTGAAGTGATAGAATTGAAGTAATTGTTTTATTGTTAAATGAAGCACGAAAATGAGTTTATAATCTCTGCGTAGAAGTGAATTCTCTTGATGCTGTGTAATTATCATGTATAAAATGGCACTATTTAAGTCCAATGCACATTTTGTTGTTTAAATCCAACGTAGAAAACAGATTGAAGAGCGCAGAACTTGGTTTTTTTAACTCTGTTTTTAATCACTGTAATTGCGGAAGGGTTGTTGCAGTGAATGGTAAAAAGAGCATATGTATTCAACAGTGAATGGGTGAGAATTGAATTAAGCATGAGGTGCGTAGGCGGATATATGATAAAACTGAGTTCGATAGTCACAACAATTCAGTAATGCGTTGTGAGCAATGGGTGTCTTGAATGCAGAACCGTTGTTGAGTTTTGAAATCGATAATCACCTTAGTATGAAAGGCTAATATATTTGATAATTTGCTATCAGAATCTGTACCAAGTTTGGGCGCAAGAGAATTGAAATGATTTGTAAAGGTGCGCAGAGATTGCCAGATAGTATGAAGAAATCCAATTGCAGAGAAACGTGGATAAGGAGTCAAAGGTTTTAAAAGCCAGTCAATTTATTCAATTGCAACATGCAGTGGAATCGAGAAGTTTGATCGCCGGTGAATTCCAGAATCTGAAAGCGTAGTCTGGAGATTAATACAAGAATTCGAATGGTAAGTTAAAACCCTTAGTGCAGAAATGTAACAGCGTTTGAATCTGGAACCAGAAGGAGATGCGTTCTAAATTATAAATGTAAGCAGTTATTTGAAATGATATTCGATTTTTAAACAAAGCCTGAAATCGATGAATTGTGAAAACTCTATTTGATGGGAGTATTCCTAAATGATATTTGAGTGATTGCACTGATATGTATTGAATCACTGAAAGGAACTGGCATAGGGTGGTAATTAAGTCAATGCATATGTATAGAGTTTGTTAACCATGTCCAGCGTGTTTAAAAAAACAAAGGCGCACAGAAACAATGAAACCCAAGTGGATTCTTGGCATTGGAGCTATTGTTAGACGAGAGGTGATGAATTCTGGAACGCTGGTATTTTGGCAAATCTCATTGATATGTGGTGCATTTTTTTTTATCCAGTCATATATAAACGATAAGTGTTGGTTTTGTTTATAGAAGCATTCAAATGTTTGGTTGGATTGGAGGGTTTAAAATAAGAATTCGCCAATGATGTAAAGAATGAAATTTACCACATACAGTAGTTGATTTGGGTTCATAACCATAAAATCACAAGGGTGAGTTATTGATAAGTGTTGGGATTTTAAACCTAGGAAATTAGTGGTGGATAGTCAAAAGTCCTTTGTAAAAGTTCTAATGCAGTTTGGGTTTAAATGCACTGAAAGAAGAATGGTTGAGTCATGGGAATGAACCTATATTGGAATATCTTCCGCAAACGAAAACAGCTTGAAGATGGCCCAGATGGGAATTTTAGTTTGAAAGTGATTTGAATGTATGCACAGTTGTGTTTGAAGATCCTGGTATTTGCAGACCTAGCCCTGCGCAATTTGGTATCGGAGCCAAGTTGCTCTGTTGAAATATTTATTTTCTGAATAATGACAAGAAGGTTTTGTTGAATTGAAATGTGTTTTTTTTTGAATGACTGAAGGAAGATCAGATTTCTAAATCTGATATGCAACTACACAAGTGAACAGGATTGCAGGGAGGAAAAGATCATGCAAGATCTTAAGAGGTGAGATGATTTTTCTGATTTGAAATTTGTAAATGGAGTTTATGGTTGCAGAGAAGATGGAAGTGAACCTGACATTCAGCTAAAGGCTGGATAAGGCGGACAATTGCAGTGTCCTGAAGAAGAAGGTGAGTTGAAGAGATAGCCTAGAGAGTGAGCAGAGGAGAGTGCTCAAAGAGGTTCCAGAGGCAGTGAACCAAGTACTTACCAAAAGGCTGAGTGAGGAGGGCTTGGTGAGGTAAGTGGTAGCAGAAGATATTGTTGTCGTAGAGGCTAGTACAACTCATGATGAGTGAACAACTCATGGAGAAAGTGATCATGGAGGATCAGAGAAGAGGTTCAGAGGAATGCCACAGAGGTGAGATGACTGATGAAGTCAGAGAAAGAGAGATTGCAGTAATAAAAGTACAATTGCAGGTACTGGAAGAATGGCTGCAAGAGCAGGAAAATCATAATAGAGGTTGGATCTTTCCACTGAAGGGAAAGAGAGTGATTTGGCGACAATTGCAGAGGAGGTTGAGGCAAATTGTGATTGCGTTGTTGAAAAAGGAACTTAGGATGCAGACGATTGGGTGAAGATTCACATGCAGTTGTTCGGAAAGTGCTAGAGGAAACGGTCAAGGCAGAGGAGAATCTTGTGTTTTTTAAAGCGTGAGTTGTGCGTGTTTGTAGGTACGACGGGGAAGAGAGCAAACTTTGATTTGTTCGGGAGAGAAGAGTTAAGATACGAAGGCATTGATTAATGCGAAATAGCAAGATCTGGAAAAGAGAATGAAGACAAAGAAATAGAAAATGATAAAATAAATACGAAAAAGAAAACGGTGAGTACTTTTCTTAATTCTGATACGAGAAGAAGAGATGTGTGAATCTTTGAAGAAAGCGATGCGGAAAGCGCGGATAAGAAATGCTGGTGAAATCTTGTTGAACATTTTAATACTGGCCCAGAAAGTTGCCATGAATGCAGGTGATGATGATATGCTTCAGCAATGCTACAGAGAAATTGCATTGCTAGAATATTTGTTGGAGAATTCGGAGTATGACAAGGAGATGGCAGAAGAAAAAGTTTAGTACAGTGAACGAGTGCAGAAAGATATCATGGAAGCAGATGATGTGAGAGAAAGACTGGTTGACAGTCTTGAGAATTCTTCAGAGGATTCTTTGGGCAGAGAGAATCAGCATACTAATGTGCTGATTGAGATGGAAATTTCAGGACAACATACTGAAGTGCTGGAAAAGGAGGACAAGGCACTGATGCCTTATGATTTTTGTTCTAACAAGTGTTTTGTGAATGCAGGTATTATTGCAGAACATTTGACTCAGTTGAGCAGTCAAATGAAGGAAGAAGAAGTTTTCTGTTCCAGAAAACAAGAGGGCGTGGATGATCGGGTGGCAGTCAGAACAGAAACAAGCATAGAAGCAAGAAGTCAGCGAGTGACAGTAAAAACTGAGCAAGTTGTCTTAGCTCAGCAGACAGCTAGAAATCAGCAGCCGGGAGATTTATTGGATCGAGAGATTGAAAGTATCAGAAAACTGATGACGAAAGAATCCCATAGAAAGACGGCAATAAGAAAGAAAAGGAAAGACAACTAGAGAAAGACTGTAGCAGACTTGGAAGGCAGAGCAAGTGGAGCACTACAGCACAAAATATGGAAACCTGGAGGACAACAGCAGATAGCAACAGCAGTAAAGCAATTGACAAGCAAGGAAAATAAAATTTGGGATCCAGGAGGAAATAATTATCCAGACTTATGACCAGGTGGTCATGAATTTTCTTACATGGGGAGTCTGATGCAGGAGCATTAGCTCCGAAAAACACCTTGTATTTTACCTAAGCTAGGGGGTTTCATGTTTTGAAGAAATATTAAAATTTCATGTAAATATTAATATTATTTTGAGTGATTAATTAATTATTTGTGAGAAATTATAAATGTGAGAGAAATTAGTTTCTAGATTATTTAGAATTAATGAAGGAGCCTAAGTTGGGATTAGTTTCTAAGTTTTAGGGATGAGAATCTATCCTTTAGGGATGTTGAGAGATTTAGGGGTTTGTTGAGGAATTGAAGGGATTGAGCATTTAATTAAATGATTTTTTAAAATTGTATAAATAGGAGGGGGTTTTGAGAGAAAAAGACATTAGAGATTGTGAGAGAGTGGGTGATTGGGAGTAGGCTTGAACAGCAAGGCTGTAAGCCTTTAGCAAATTGTAAAGGGCCACCGAATTGGAATATCTGGCCAGCAAAGTTTGTAAGTCATTGTTTTGTTTCAGTTTATATACATTGGTTGATTGAGGAATTGTATATTTGTCTCCTAAAGTTCATGGCATTGTTGAAGAAATGATCAATGGGCTTGTAATCACATTTATTTGTGTGAAAACTGCCATGCAATTCATTAAGGGTAAAATGGTGTTAAAATCTCTGTTTGTAAATTAATAGGGCGCCATTCTAAGTGAAAATTTTTGTTGGAAGTAAATTTACTGTGCGCATAGAGCATTGACAGATTGTGTTGAAATGCTCAAAGGTATGAAAACATATGATGAAATGCATGAAGGAGAGTTGTTTTCATTAAATTTCAATGGATCTACATAAACTCCAAGTTCAGTGGCAAGCAACGAATGAATTGAAGGTTAAACTCTGTTTGCTGAAGTGATAGAATTGAAGTAATTTTTTTATTGTTAAATGAAGCACGAAAATGAGTTTATAATCTCTGCGTAGAAGTGAATTCTCTTGATGCTGTGTAATTATCATGTATAAAATGGCACTGTTTAAGTCCAATGCACATTTTGTTGTTTAAATCCAACGTAGAAAACAGATTGAAGAGCGCAGAACTCGGTTTTTTTAACTCTGTTTATAATCACTGTAATTGCGGAAGGGTTGTTGCAGTGAATGGTAAAAAGAGCATATGTATTCAACAGTGAATGGGTGAGAATTGAATTAAGCATGAGGTGCGTAGGCAGATATATGATAAAACTGAGTTCGATAGTCACAAAAATTCAGTAATGCGTTGTGAGCAATGGGTGTCTTGAATGCAGAACCGTTGTTGAGTTTTGAAATCGATAATCACCTTAGTATGAAAGGCTAATCTGTTTGATAATTTGCTATCAGAATCTGTCCCAAGTTTGGGCGCAAGCGAATTGAAATGATTTGTAAAGGTGCGCAGAGATTGCCAGATAGTATGAAGAAATCCAATTGTAGAGAAACGTGGATAAGGAGTCAAAGGTTTTAAAAGCCAGTCAATTTATTCAATTGCAGCGTGCAGTGGAATCGAGAAGTTTGATCGCCGGTGAATTCCAGAACCTGAAAGCGTAGTCTGGAGATTAATACAAGAATTCGAATGGTAAGTTAAAACCCTTAGTGCAGAAATGTAACAGCGTTTGAATCTGGAACCAGAAGGAGATGCGTTCTAAATTATAAAGGTAAGCAGTTATTTGAAATGATATTCGATTTTTAAACAAAGCCTGAAATCGATGAATTGTGAAAACGCTATTTGCTGGAAGTATTCCTAAATGATATTTGAGTGATTGCACTGATATGTATTGAATCACTGAAAGGAACTGGCATAGGGTGGTAATTAAGTCAATGCATATGTATAGAGTTTGTTAACCATGTCCAGCGTGTTTAAAAAAACAAAGGCGCACAGAAACAATGAAACCCAAGTGGATTCTTGGCATTGGAGCTATTGTTAGACGAGAGGTGATGAATTCTGGAACGCTGGTATTTTGGCAAATCTCATTGATATGTGGTGCATTTTTTTTTATCCAGTCATATATAAACGATAAGTGTTGGTTTTGTTGATAGAAGCATTCAAATGTTTGGTTGGATTGGAGGGTTTAAAATAAGAATTCGCCAATGATGTAAAGAATGAAATTTACCACATACAGTAGTTGATTTGGGTTCATAACCATAAAATCACAAGGGTGAGTTATTGATAAGTGTTGGGATTTTAAACCTAGGAAATTAGTGGTGGATAGTCAAAAGTCCTTTGTAAAAGTTCTAATGCAGTTTGGGTTTAAATGCACTGAAAGAAGAATGGTTGAGTCATGGGAATGAACCTATATTGGAATAGCTTCTACAAATGAAAACAGCTTGAAGATGGCCCAGATGGGAATTTTAGTTTGAAAGTGATTTGAATGTATGCACAGTTGTGTTTGAAGATCCTGGTATTTGCAGGCCTAGCCCTGCGTCAATACCTAACCTTAAAAAAAAACACAAGATGAGTAAGTTCCACTAATACTATTTCTAAGAAGAATTTTGATATAAACTTTAATTTAATTTTAAAAATATTATTAAATTAAATATCAAATTAATAAAAAAATAATTATTTTATTTTATTTTTATAAATATAAATATTAAAATTTATATTCTAAATTTGGTTACAGGCTCAATTTCTCATTCTATTCACATGAACATGATGTAGCTTAACCAATTCCTAATTTAAGAAAAAATAAAAATAAAAATAAAACACAAAATGAGTAAGTTCCACTAATAATATTTCTAAGAAAATTTTTGATATAAACTTGCCATGACCAGATTATAACACTCTACTATGAAAATTAAATTGTTCTACAAACCAAAACCAAATTGAATGGTTACATTAAAAGAAAGTACGAAATCAAATAAATTTAACACATTTCATAAACAAATGGAAGGTACAAAATGAAGATTTTCAAATACTGCATTTCAAAAACTAAAAATCATTTCAAGAACTCTTTATGGACCTGAAACTCACTTGGTATTGGATTTATAGATTCCAATACCATGTCCTTAAAAAAGTGTTTTATTGCAAAGATGACAACCCAAGAGAGACCTCAAAATAAACCTGAAAAGATAAATGCATTTTTTTTAAAACAACAATGGGATGAATCGTTCGGAAATCATGCATATCAATAACAATTCTTATTTTTCAATTGACCTTCTTAGAGCTTCAAATGGGGGAATTTTGATCAACAATACCTCTTAATGGCTCAATATCCATGACTAGCTAACACCAACATGTCAGGATTGTACTTTTTGATAGCATTTAATATTGGAGTGGGCTAACCATTCGATAGAATGCCCTTGGGTTATGCACCCCCGTCGACCGGCATATCCATCCGGAGATCATGGGCCCCACACCCCTCCCCATCTCCACCCCACAGCATTAGAGTTAACGTTCCCCGTCTGCTATTTACTCCTTCCCGTAACAGGCTAACCCGACAACATTTGGGTACTCCCACATGAGCCGCCACACAAGCTCGCGCAGCCAGTTTCAGGGCGAAAGTGACATGAATTCAAATTTCAAATGAAACGACGAAGGCAGAGTAATGGAGGCTACCAACCTCGGCTCTAGAGTTTCCGCCCAAACTCAATTTCAAAATTTTCCTCTCACCTATTCATTTCGTTGACTAGCCTTCCTTGTTATTCCGTCGAGTGCTTCTGTCGAGAGTATTGGAGCTCCGAGAGTATTTTGGAGTCCGAGTATTTGTGCATTCCCTTTCTGTCTTCAAGACTCAACAAAGCAGCAGCAAAGGCAGTAAGCTAAGCAAAGCAACGCAGCAAAGCAGAGTAGCAGGTTGTTTGGAAAGGAATTGTAAGAAAATTTCTTGTTTAGACTAAATTAATTTTTTATTCTAAATTTCTGTATCGCTTGCTTTTAGACTACTAACTTTATTCCTGTTTAGTCTAAATTAAATTTTTATTCTAAATGTATGGGGAATTAGGAAACCATAGGAATGGGGAATGGGGAATGGGGAATTAAATTTAATGTATCGGGAATTTCATGGCAAGTTGCAAGAAAGAAAGGCATGTTAAGCAACCTACCATGAAATTCCCCATACATTAAATTTAATTCCCCATTCCCCATTCCACTTCATGTATGGTCTCCTAATTCCCCATAAATTACATTTTTATTCTAAATTTTTATTTATATTAACCAAATTTTAAAATTCGTATTTTATTTATTTCATAGAGAGAGCGGAAACTCATTGTTGCCGAATAAATTAAATTTTTATTCTAAATGGGTATTTATATTAAAAAAAATTCAAACTTCATATTTTATTTATTTCATAGAGAGAGCGGCAACTCGTTGTTGCAGTGGCGGCAATAGCGAGTTTTTGCCAATGTAACCGTGTGTTGCCACCACTGTAAACTTTAAATTTGAGAAGTGGCAGCAACTCGTTGTTTCAGTAGTGGCAACAACGTGTTTCCGCCACTGCTCAAAATTAAAATTTACAGTGGTGGCAACACACGGTTACAGTGGCAGAAACTCACTGTTGTTGCTACTGCAACAACGATTTGTCACTCTCTCTACAAAATAAATAAAATATGAAGTTTGAAATTTTCTTAATATAAATAAAAATTTAATTTACAGCTGTAACAATGTGTTTCCGCCACTGTAAATTTAAATTTTGAGCAGTGGCGGAAACTCGTTGTTGCAGTAGCGGCAACTCGTTGTGAAGTTGCCACCACTGTAACAATGTGTTGATGCTGCTGTAAATTTTAATTTTGTGCAGTGGTGGCAACAACGAGTTTTCGCCACTGTAATAGTTTGTTGTTGCAACTAAAATTAATTAAATTTTAATTTATATTAAGAAAATTGCAAACTTCATTTTTTATTTATTTCGTAGAGAGAGCGGAAATTCTATTAATGATATTTAATTAAATTATTTTCTTGTTTTTTAGATGGTTGCAAAATGGGTCCTAGCTATCCAGATATGGTGCCACCCAAACCCAGGGAATGCACGGACAAGGTTCATGCTTCATAATGAAGTCCTAAGCCAAGTTTATCAAAATAGTAGAGAATTACTTGGGATTACAACAAACAATGAGGCATACTATCATGCATTGATTGAGGGACTCACGACTACACAGAGTTATGGTGCAAATTACATTGTCACTTACACTAACTCCGAGCTAATCATCAACCAGATGAATGGTACCTTCCAACTTAGAAGACCTAACCTAAAGCCCCTTCACCAGTAGGAAAAATCCATTGTTGCACAATTCCACAGTTTTGAGATTATGTACCAATCTGATGTCCAAAGGGTCTATGATTCAATACTTTCTGAATCAGCATCCAAAGGACGTGGATGTGGTAGATTTGTGGAGCCAACATGTGCTCCAATTATTATTGATAGGCATCGTTATATATTACCTATTAATGAATGGATTGTTGCTCTGATTGGGATTGGGGTTATTATGTGGGGAGTAATATTATTGTGTTCATATTTTTTGAGATAGATTGGAGCAACCTAATCTCCATAATTTTTGTATGAATTTTTTTTTATAGATGGCCTCACTATTTTTTGGTCTTACATCTCAATACATGTATGTAGAAAATGTCTTTTTCAATAATACTATTAATGGAATTACATTTTTAGTGCAGTTTAGTTATGTCATTAGATTATGTGATGGATTCTTTTATTATGCCTTTTATTCTGGAAGTCAAATTCCAATCTCATTCAATTGTGCTGGCACATGTACAGAAGCATTGTCATGTATTTAATAATTTTATCAACAAATAGAGGATTCCAAATTATGCTACAAAACAAGACTATTTAGTCATTATAATGCCTTCAATACACCTTCACAATTCCAACTTCTATCGAAATTTATTCATTCATTATCCATGAGCAACACATGCTCACATAATTTATACAAGCCTCCTTTTTTACTATAATGAGCTCTAATTCTTATGTGAAATTATGAGCTTCATTGAGAAATTATGTGAGATGCCCTTGGTTACAAGCCAACCAATATAGCTTATATATCAATCATTATTTGTCCTTTATACATATATGGTTAAATGAAAAATACAAATGTGACATCTTGCACTTTTGCAATCCATAGATCCAACCTCATTTAAGGGGCAAAAATATATAAATATCCAAACCAACAATCCAATTGTTGTGAATTTCTCCATCATCAACATCTACAGCCACAAGGCCAGGTGTTTTGAACTAAAGCACGTTTTGACATCCATGACAACAACAACAGCTTAGCCTGCAAATAGAGAAAATAATATGAATAACTTGCAAATCAATGAAGTTATCTTGACAACCCAACTCTTTAACATTTTTATGTACTAAGAATAGAACCCCACAAGTACCAATGCAAGTGAATAATGCCAAGGGATATGCTTTGAAAAGGATTAAGGTATATATGATTTTATGATTTGAATGAATTGAAAAGTTAACTTCACATGGACTTGTAAAGGGGAACATTCATCCCCATCATAACATTTTTATATGAAATCGAGCCATACAGAGACTATTGATCTCAAGATTCAAGTTCTGTTGTCTTCAGAATATCATATAAACGTTTCCTAAAGTTTTAATAAAAAGCCAATCTTTTGGTTATAAAAAAATGAACATGTGGTGTTAGTAGATAGGTCAACAATTTCATAATGGAATGCATTGTTACAGCATGGAATCTTTATTTTCACATCTTACCAAGCATATTTATAGATATTTATATATTGTAAAATTTTTTTAAATTAAAGTAACTTCAATCTCCTATTTCGAAGATATGTTTTAAAAACCTTGAATAACTTCAATTATCATTATAAAATATTTAACGGATCACACATTATTTAACGATCAACTCACAAAGTAATATTATCCTGTCTTGAAGGTACACTGAGCACAATATATAAAAAAGTTTGATTATTTTATTTCTAATAGTATTTAGAACTTTATAATTAAACTTTTAAAAAAATTCTTAAGAGTGGTTGGCTGGGTGGTGGGGTTTCATATAACTGTCAAAATATTAATTGGAAATGAAAAATCAATGATATTCATCATGTGGTTGAGATGACTTTCATTTAACTGTTCGCATATCTATTTCCCAACCCCTTGCGGCAACACATGTCTGCATACGGGCACCGCCATAAATAACTCGTCCCAATTATTAATTTATTACTATACCCATTTACCCAACTCTTCCATTGCCCCATTGTCCCACATTGAAACTCTTGAAAATAGCTAACACAACCAGAGCCGCTCTGAACTCTGGCTAGAGATGGGAGGTGCAAGAATATGCCATGAAAGTGCCGAGGAATTGTTAGACACATTTCCACCCGTTAAACAATTATTTGAACAGACTGGCTGGATAGATTATATTCGCAGGTTTTAGAGGCATAACAATGACATAGCCCTATAATTCGCCATGCATTACAGGGAGGGTAGATCAGAGGTAGTAGGTACATTGGTTCATGCGACAGAAGAGGCGATTGCTAGAGTGTCAGGGTTACTCCAGATGGGAGAAAAGTGGTTTGCACCCTGAAAACCCTAACCTGATATTGTGAGGAATTTCCTTGAGGCATGTGGACGACTAATCAAGAGTTTCTCAAGATATGAGAGGAAATCATTACCAAAAACCTGGTCAGATGTTTCATTCCTTGTCCATATATTTTTCCCTTGTGAAGGAAGGTATGTGGTTATTTATTATGAGCACCTCTTCTTGTTAGACCACTTGCATCATGGGAGGTTGCTTAACATGCCTTTCTTTCTTGAAAAAACCCTAGACACAAAGGCCTGAGGGGTGTAGAAATCAAAGCAGCCACTCGAAATCCTTTCCCACAAATGCCTTGTTAAAATTTTGGTGGTTTCTTCTCTGTAAAGGGAAGGGAGAACTTGGGATGAACTTATTGGAAGGCCATTGCATGTTGAAGCTGCAACTCCACCCCATGACCTCCAAGCTGTAACTTTTCCCCATGAACCCCCAGATACAACTCCATGCCATGACCTCTCAGCGGAAACTCCACGCCATGACCTCTCAGCGGCAACTCTACCCCATGCCCTCTCAGCAGGAACTCCACCCCATGACCCCTTAGTGGCAACTCCACCATAGCACCCCTCAACGGAAACGCCCCCTGACCTCCCACCTGCAGAAATTCCCATAGAACCTTTCCATATGGAAACTGAGCCACCATGTGTTCAAACTAGGAGGGTTTCTAGGGTTTCCGCTGCTAAAGTTGCACATAAAGGAGATGGCCAAGATGATGATGATAAAGTAAAAATATTGGGGAGTAAACCTGCGACCAGAAGATTAAGAGGATATAGGAAACACCCGGCAGCAATGCCAAAATCCAAGAAGAATAGGGGAAAGAGAGGTCATTATGCTCCAGTTCCTAAAACCCTCCTCATTGTTATAGAAAAACTCCTAGAAGAGATACCAGTAGAATAAGAGCAAGAGTAAGAGTATCCACAGGATGTATTAATTAAAGGTGTCATGGATGAAGGATGCATGGAAGAAGGATTAGGCCAGCTTGGTGACACAAAAGAACAAGTTGATAAGCTTCTCTCTCCTTAATCTAACTATGAATACATAGCAGATCTCATCGAATGGTACTGCTCATATGGCCTTATCTCAATCCAAATGTTGTATGCAGATGAAGAGGAGTACCAGCAATTATGTAGGGAAAAAGTGTTGGGCCAACCAACTGCGCAACCCAAATTGTTTGGGGATGATCAGGAGGACCAATCAAATGCACAACTAGAATTGTATGGGGATGATCAAGAGGACCAACTAACTGCACAACCAAAATTTTACAGTGATGATTAGGAGGATCAATCAACTGCACAACCAGAATTGCATGGGGATGATCAGGAGGACCAACCAACTGAGCCACTAGAATTGAGAAAGAAGCACATTGCAAAAGTAAGTATATGTAAACATATTTCTCTGTATATTTCACTGTTAAGGAAGAATATGACTCTCCAGATGAAAAATAGACAACTACGGATCAAAGTTAAAACCCTAACAGATGAGCTCAGACAAAAATAAACTTTTGATGGATTATATTGCTTGGCCCAAGTTGCAGATTCCATACCCATTGATGACATAGGTATTCCTTCTCCAGGGGTCCAACAAGATATACCCCTTGGAAAAAAAGAGACTGATGACATTGAAGTTGCAGAGTCCATACCCATTGATGACATAGGTATTCCTTCTCCCAGGGTCCAACAAGATATACTCCTTGGAAAAAAACAGATTGATGACATTGAAGTTACAAAGTCCCATACCAAAATCATAGCTTTCCATACATAGGAACAGGAATTACATATCAAAGATACAAAATAAATGGGTATAGACATAGAGGAACAACAACTAGATATGAAACTAACAGAGGATGAGGAACCAAAGATCAAACTGACCAAAGACATTAGCGAGAAAAAAGATGATGAGGAACCAAAGAATAAATTACAAATGTCTAAATATGCATAGCCAAGACACCAAATACCTTATAGTGTGCACAAAAAATCACTTCCTGGCCTTGCCAAGATATTTGAAGTAGAATATCAAAACAAAGTTTTACGAAGACATAAAAAAATAGTGGCTAAGCTGGAAAGGAGAGTGAACAAGTTGGAGAAGGATAAGCAAGAACTAGGATAGCTAATGGATGGTGTGCTCACTTGCAAAGCTCCTTCAACCAATTACAACGCATACTTGACTAAAAAAATCATGATATTTAAAAGTAATTCTATCATCCAAAATATCCCTCTACAGGTTGAAAGTAGTGATGGTTTCTTGGAGGCATATATGTCAATTTGTGATCAAGATAAAGACTTGATCTATGAACTGTACCAACATAATTTTTTGGTACCTTATAATACAAAATAGAATCCCAACCATGTTACAGCGGATGTCCAATTGAGGGCATCTGTATCGTATTTGAGAAATCAGGGCAGTTGGTTGGATGATTTGAACATTTATTTGCATAATTCCGAGAGCCTTCTGTGGGTTAGAGGAGAACATCCCAAACCTGTGGAGGTGATATAAGCACATAAAAAATACATCAACTCTCCAGAAGTAGCAGAGGTTATCTCCAAGAACAAGGAGATGACCATTGCATATTGTGCACGCCAGATTCATTTATTGGAAACTAAGGCATAGGGAGGATGTAAAGCAAGGTGGGATATCATGGGAAAACAAACGCAAAATAAAGATCCATTTAACTAAATCAACTTAAAGACAACATTAACAAGGGTTGCTTGGTATATTATTGCAATGGGACATTGTGGGAATCAATGGATAGGTCTTAGATTTCAGTATCCAATGATCTGGCTTCCAACAAGGGTATATAAAAAGAAATATACGCTGACAAAAAAAGAAGAATCTGATTGATGGAATGTAATTATAGAGACAGGAGGGTATCTTCATCCCAATGAACTAGGACCTAGTGATTATTGTATTAGCAATATTTATGAATGTCCCCCTTCATCCACAGATTCAGATAGACAGACTGGGCCACCATTGCTGACACACTGGCTCATAGTTGCTGACACACTGGCTCATCGTTGTTGCAACACTGGGTCACCATTGCTGCAACACTGGCTTATCATTGCAGCAACTCATAGACAACAAAGGAATTATATTTGATGTTGTGATAACTCTCCAGTTTATTTTTTTAGTTATAAAAAACTGGTAAAATTGTGTTTGACATGTTTAGTTACAATTTCATTGCAGTTACTCTAATCATTTTGTTACATTTCCATTGTTTTTATTTGAATTTATATATCATATTATTGTTTGAACACCAATACATGAAACTATGAAAGTATGCAAAACCACTTGAAAGCTATCTTCCATGACTTACAAAACAATCAATGTATTAAAAGACTGAGTGTAAATGCATGGAGTTATTTAATCACCTTAAATGACAATTCCATCAAATTAAAGAAATCTCCAACCATATCCTCACCACCTATCAAACATACATGGACATAGTCAACAAAACATTAATACATAAAATACAACTAATACAAGAATAAATATAAATATAAAATTGAAAACAAAATCATGCACAAGAAACCTGGAAATGCATTCATTGTTGGCGTGAGGGCGACCTCACTTGTTGAGTTCTTCAAACTGAAACGATTCATCTTCATCTATCAGGATATTCAAGTCAATTTCCAATCTTGCATTGTTTTGCCTTGTTTTTCTTCTCTTTTTGGGGCTTAGGAAACTCTTCTTCCTCTTCAAAGACAACTCAAAAGCACCCAATCCACACTTGAATTCATAATCCATAATATGAAGATTGTTGGTGTCATCCAACAATTTTTTAAATAAATCAATCAACTGTTCAATCTTGGTCAAAGTGACAGGAGGATTATTTCGAACCAGGTCTAAGTAGCCAAATAAATCCTCCATGGCCATCTAAATTTCTTCAACATTTACATCAACATTGTGATTGTCCATGGCAGTTGTGTTTTCATCTTCAGGAAGATCAGATCTGCCTCTATATTTATCTCAGGAGGGTCATTGTATGACTCAGTTGTGCTTTGATTATTTTGTAATTGGTTTGAAGCCATTGAACCGGAACACAACCAACCCACCTTTATGGCATGCTTGCATATGTTTCCACGAATACACCATGGGAAATCACAAGTTATGAAATTTGTACGATGACAAGTGACAAGATATTTTTTATTAACTTTAGATTGAATCCTCGCCCAAAATTCATGAGACATTTGTGAATGAGGGATGCAACCACTATCTGGTATTATTTTTTCTTTTTCCATTGATGATTCCAACTGTTTCTCTTTCTTGTAATTATTTAAAAATCCTTCCTTTTTTACAATTTCATTAAACCGATAACAAGGTTAAACATTTTTTAGAAGAACATATATCAACCAATCCATCCTACAAGAAAATTTCTTTCTTCTATCATATAGAAAGTTTGTCTTTAGGTAGCAGTGTTATGATTCCATAGCATTGTTTGTCTCCTGATTTGCATGGGGAAAATCTCGAGAGCCTTTGACCCACATCCCTAATTGCATAAAATTTGGGTTAATAAAGATATTTCATCCATATTTCAAACCAAAAAGAGAAATGTAATAGTATAGGAACTTTTCCTCATTAGAAAATTTGTTGAAGAAAGCATTAACTGCAGTGCTCACTTCAACATTGGAACAATAATTCATAATTAAACCCAAATCAATAAACATTTCTTTTGCTATTTCTGGATTACTGGCCAGTCAATTCACATTTTTTAGCCATGCTCAACGTACATGCCAAACACACAAGATAACATTGCACCTTGTGATTCTCCTACCACATTCAATTCATTTCAGGCATGCTATTTTTGTAATAAATACAAGTTGTACTGTAAAATAAGAATATTGAATTTACCTTAAAGCACCAATTTCAGCCAATGCATCATCAACCATGAAAGCATTAACTTTCCAACTATGATCAACTTGGTGAAACCTATGCATGAGCTGCTCCAACCATAGTGAAATGTCCTGTCATGTATTACGTGATGCCACCACCCATGCAACTGGAACCCCACTTTGTTGGTGATCAAACACAATGAGTGTGTACAATTGATACCATCACATTCAAAATACATAGATCATCAACCTCAGATCATCAATCATTATTAATCAAGTTATTGTACTAGATCAATCATTCTTAATACACTCACCCCATATTTATTTTTGTTGAATGTTGAATCCATGGCTATTAGGCTATTATTTGATAGCTTCACCATGGTCTCGAACATCCACTTTTTCTGAATTCCAACTATAAAAGGGACATCTCCACCATTGGTCTTTTGATAAAAGAAAAAAAAATGGTATTTCCTATACCAAAGGTTCACACTCATTTCATCCTTCTTATTCAACTGATAATTTCCTTTCATTATATGATTATATATGTTAACAACATATTTTCTACACAAAAATAAATCCCTATCTTGAGCTGCAACATCCATGTCAATATATTTTTTAACATGCATTTTGCAAACAGAGTCAACTGGAACATCCAAGAAGAAGCAAATATCTACATAGGAAACCATGTCCCTTGATAAATTTGGTTGATGAAACACCCTAGCAGGACCCGAGGTGTCATGTTGGCCATGACAAGGTAATCCTTGGCTATCTACATGCTCATACATGTTATATGTTATTATCGCAACCTCAGGTATTTGAACCATAATTTTTACAATGAAATGGCATTGGCATCCCCTATTTTTCACAAATGAGTATTTTCGCTTCGCTTTACTTCATCTTGTCCCCTTTTGTCATCGGGGCCATATGAACAAGCATAGCTGCATAAAAAATTTTGGAAACTCAATACATATGATTCCATGAAAACTGTTTGAGCATTATTCATACCAACATATATACATAAGATTTATAAAAAAACTTACACTTCGTATACCAAGGAAGAAGTAGGACTTGAGCCTGGGCGTTTTTTTTGTACTCGAGTGAAATAACATGGAGCATTTGGGTTCATTTCCTTTCCTTTAATAAAGTCTCCAATTCTAGTTGAAGGAAATTTTGCAATCCGATCTAATGAGTCCATATGTTTTCCTTGTACAAGAGACCAATCTAAATCCGACCTAGAGAAGATGAGATTTTATTTAGGGTTTTTCAAGAAATGGGTGCTTCGATATCTGAGAGGCACAAGTGATTAATGTATCACTTGTAACAGGAGTAGTGAATTTGTTTGCGGATATGTTGATTCTGATTTTGCAGGTGATTTGGATAAGAGAAGGTCAACTTCAGGGTATGTCTTTACTCTTACAGGTGGAGCTATTAGCTTGATGTCAAAGCTACAGAACATTGTTTCTTTATCCATTACTGAAGCAGAATACATAGCTGCTTCACATGCTTGCAAAGAAGCGGTTTGGTTGAAAGGTTTGTTTGGTGAGTTTGGTAGGTTGCACGACAACATCAAGTTATTTTGTGATAGTCAAAGTGAAATTCACTTGGCTAAAAATCCCGCCTATCATAGTAAATCAAAGCATATACCTATCAAGTACCATTTTGTAAGACAGGTTATCACTGAAAGGGAAGTCTCTCTTGAAAAGGTGCATACCAAGGAAAAATGTGCACACATGTTCACGAAACTAGTTTTGTTAGAGAAGCTACGATGGTGTCTGGCTTCTCTTGGCTTGCAGAAAAGATAATAATAATAATGAAACAGGGTATCAAGCTAATTTTTGTCAAGGTGGAGATTATTGAGATTTTATTTTTATTTTTAATTAAATTTGGAGAAAATCTCATGTAGGTGACAACAATAGGATTTGTTGCTACATTGGCTCCATAAATTTTTGATGAGGAGTTAATGTATCCTATATTTGTTGTGAGAGAATTTATGAGTCTGTTTCCATTCACAGCTATAAAATGTAAGCCCATAGAGGCAAGTGAGCATGATGAGGAATGTGAGGTGAGTGGAAGAGCTGAGCAGATGAGAAACTCTGCTATTGTATTTCTTCAGTTGTCGAATGAGATTGCCGATGCCCTGTTAGGTGGATGTAGCCCAGATTGGTTGGGTGAACCACGTTAAAATATCTGTTTTTTCATGGTTGACTGTTGTGTGTGTTTTTATTTTATTTAAATATTTCCGCTGCTGAACTCTAACATTTTGGCATATTAGAGGAGCTTTGGAGACTTATGAATTCATAGAAAACTTAGCTTTTGAGACGGGATGATATTTTTTTTCCCTACATACTAATAGAAGGTTTACTTGAACTTTATTCATTCTCTTGTAATTCATCGTTGTAAAGTTCCTGACCATAAATTCAATCTGGAAAATTTGGAAAACTTTGGATATTTACTTCTTGGCTCTTGTAAGGAATAATAACTACACAATAATGTAAGGGTTCTAGTTTAAAATTACGATATTTACAGAAATTGATCTAGAGGCGGATCCTTCTTTAGGCTCAATAAAATGTTTGCGATTTTGCTCAAGTATCGAGCCCTGAGAAAGCAATAATTGGGGGATTCTTCCTTCAGGAAGAAGTGAGCCGCTAGAGGAGTTTCTGGATCTCGGAGAAGTGATTTTTATAACTTATCTGTTAGGAATGAGATGTAGAATGTTGTTTTCGCTAGAATTTATATTGTGGATTTGGTGTTGTAAGTCCGATATCTGAATGGATTTGGTGTTGTATGGTCGTAAATGCCTCTAAAAAATATTTAACCTACTTCTTCGTCCCTCGCTAGTGACCACAAAGATATTAAGGGCCAATCCATATTCTTCTTTTCTATTGCTCCTGATCTCAATTACCTCTACTCAGAGTCTACCAAGGGCTTTTTTCGACACTAATCTAAAGAGGCCGAGACAAAATATTTGGAGCATCATAAAGCCAAGAGTAAAGGAAAAAAATTTCTTCAAAGTGTCGAACTACAAATAAAAAAATTGCAAGAGTGCAATCATGAATTAGACAACAAAATTGAAATACTTTAGTGGAATTTAAAACAAAATCAAAACATAATCAATGAGATGACTAGCACATTAGAAGCAACAAACAATCTTCAAATGAACTGGATATGAAAGAATAACTCATTAATTCACTCTAGATAAAATTGAGTGAAAAACAAAATCTACTTGATGCACGATGTACATAAAAGATAGATTTAGTGTATGACACATAATACCTCATCCAAACAACAAATGAAAGTTGTGACACAAATGATCTAATCCACCAGATTGATGAAAATTGTGACACAACTGATCATATCCATCAGATTGATGAAAGTTGTGACATATATGATCTCATTCAACAAGTTGTGCTACTAAATGATGCAACTAGTAGTATTGAATATTTAATTAAAAAGTTTGATGCAACATGTGATACAAATGAATTGTTAATAGAAATGATTGATGCTCAGTGTGATACAAATGACTTAATGCATTTTAGCAACAAAAACACGTGTGAAGAACAACAAGAAAATGATCTTTCCAAGAGGGTGATTAGATCTTGGGAAGAAATTTATTTCAACAAAAATGGACATGGCTTGGGATACAAAAAAGATTTTTTTTTTTTTTTTTTATGTTCCAGATTTCTAAAACCAGTTCAGTTTGTAGGTGTAGGTTTTCTAGAAAATGCTTACAATCTTGTTAAGTGTAACCATTGTAAGAGAAATGGTCATATTGAGAGTAAATTTTTTGACCTCCATCCTTGTATTCATTTTGGAATTAAAAATCATCTATTAAAGAAATTTCAAATGAAAAAGAAGACTAAAGTGACAATTAATTATGGTTGGATAAACCCTTGGAAATGGAATCTAAAAATGAAGAAACTACATAAATCATACAATCTAGTTAAGACAGAGGTGAAGATAAAATTTCCTAAAGAATTAAAAAGAGAAACTCTAATACACCTTAAGGGGGGGAGTTTAAAAATAAAATGCAGATGATGGTCCTTTCAGTAGACAAAGGGGGGAAACGATAATGGAATTGGAGGCGGTTGTCAGACTAAAAGTTTCGACAACATTAAAAAATCAGCCAGTGGACATCATCAAAGAAGCCAGTGGGCATCAACAAATCTTCTAGTGGGCATCATCAAAGAAAATAGTGGGAATCATCAATTTTTCCAGTGGGAAAGCGATTAGGAATCTCAACTTCAACAAATATGCCAGTGAGCATCATAACAATTTTGTTAATGGACCAGTGATTGGGTTGATGATTTAGAGAATTTGTGGACATTATTTTTTTCACTTGGATGGTCACTGGACCAAGAAAAGGATAGATTGATCCTTTTGCATTGCAACTTGGAATTTGATGGAGTTTTCAAGAAACTTTCAGGGGTGTATTAGAATTTGATCTAATTCATGTTTCTTGGTTTTTTCTCTTCATATTGGTTTTTTTTATAGCTAATTTTGGTGGTTTTTTAGGCAGTTTTTCATTGAGGATCAAATCACGAGTTTCAGAATGAATACTTGGAGATGCTACCGGGTTCATACTTTGGACTTATGATTGAGGGGAGGAATGTTAGCCTCACTATGAACAATCAATAACTCCAAATAATTACAATTATAAAACTTGGATTAATTCATACTTTTCTATTCTAGAATGAGTCAATTCCTCAAACTTGGGAGTTTGTTTAGGTCTAGTTGGATGATAGATTCTCTCCAACTAGTTAGCCTCCTAGATTATTATGTGGTTGATATATTCACTCAACCAAAGTGATTGTGTCCAAGATAGACGCACTATATTGAGACATAATATTGATGTATTTATATTTTATGATTATCATTATTTTGTGCGTGAAACATAATACAATGAGGCATTATTCCTTTTCCACAATGGCTCATGTTTACCATAATTTCAGTTTATAGTTTTTATTTGTTCTTAATTTTCTTTAACTATGAGGCAAACAATTTCAAATCATATATTGTACTCTCATGAAAGGGAAAAGGCATAGTTAGTATATAGAAGAAAAGTAATAGTACTATCCTAAAAGAGACACATAAGAGCATGAAAGAATTGTTGATTAACCTAAAAATTATATCACAAGATATCAACGATGATTAAAGCAGTAACAAAGAAAAATAAATGAGATGCATACCAAATCCAATGAAAATAGTTCAATTTCATTAGTATGTGTTAACATGAGCATACACCACAAGAAATGAAAGAATAGTCTTATAATCATTCATAACATATGCATGAAAGTGTGATGGCTTTGAGAGATTCATATATTAAACGAAACTCCCAAGATACAAAATTAGAATGCTTCCACACTATCCCAATTATGGAACATTAAGTCACTAATTTCTCCTCCAAATAAATATCTTCTCTCTTATTCCAAACTAGAGAAGCCAATGTGAAAAGTGCCAAGTCCAAATTCCTATCTCTTGAGCCATAAGGGTGTATTTAGAACACATGAGGTGAATATTAACCTGCCATGTGACCCTTGACATCCTTCATGACTCGTGAGCTTCTACTATGACATTTCAAATTCTTATATGACCTTAGAATTTCTAATAACTCAATAAATTTCTAGTCGCTTCTCACATTCCATGTGGGACCCTTTTTCTTCCACATATTTTACATTTTCTCATTTTTGAAAATACAGTAATTAAATTCCATAATTGATGTGGCAAGTTACATTGACACATATGACCTTTTGATGAAACTTGTATAGGCTATGACTTGGCATTGATGGCATGAAACTTCATTGTGATGTGTTCAGGCCAAGCCTTTCACCTAGATTCCATATTTGTATCTTATTTGTGATGGATATTTTCTTGTGCTTCATATTCACTCTCCAAAGGATTTAGATGAGTGTCAAAAACTTCCAGGTTAGCATGAGTTTCCATGTCTTTGTTTTGGTCCAAGATTCTTGTAGGTTCTTCATGATGGTTCTTTCTTTTGCTTCTTCTTCACAAGCTCTCTTTTTTAGCCTCTAATTAACGACCCCCCTTTTATCTTCATAATAAGTCTTAAATTTGTTTCATCTTCATCCTCCCAGAGTTTGGATGATATGGAGTCTTCCTTGTGATTTTGATCTTCAATCTTCTGTCATGATCTAGTGTCCCTTCATCTTCTTGCTCGATAGTCTCTTTGTCTCGTTAGTTTCACAAGTGTGTTCTTGCATGAAATCCTTGGATCCTCCTTGTGAATCATATTGTCATGTCAAGATACAATATATCCAGATGAAATTCACTCATGACAAGACAACATCAGTCTAGAAATCTCCTAATCTAAATTCATGAAATTCGTTGGTTGAACCGAGGACAAAGTGAAGGACTGAGGAGGAGACTCAGGAATTGCATAGTGCGCAGTTCCAGGAGGCACTCATGAAGTTATATTCATTATGACTACACAATGTGCAGTGGTTGAGGGACTTGAAGAAAAAAATGCAGAGTTGAGGGAGACAATGACACAGTGAGGGAGGCTTGCTCATTGTGATTGTGAAATGCACATTTCAGGGAATAATGAGCTAAGTAATTGCGTATTTGCATAGGTCAAGGAGGAATTGAGGCTTGAATATTGAATGAGACTATATAGTGTGCATTGGAAGACCTCTTCAGCCAATTTCAGCCAATGCATCATCAACCATGAAAGCATTAACTTTCCAACTATGATCAACTTGGTGAAACCTATGCATGAGCTGTTCCAACCATAGTGAAATGTCCTATCATGTATTACGTGATGCCACCACCCATGCAACTGGAACCCCGGTGATCAAACACAACGAGTGTGTACAATTGATACCATCACATTCAAAATACATAGATCATCAACCTCAGATCATCAATCATTATTAATCAAGTTATTGTACTAGATAAATCATTCTTAATACACTCACCCCATACTTATTTGTGTTGAATGTTGAATCCATGGCTATTAGGCTATTATTTGATAGCTTCACCATGGTCTCGAACATCCACTTTTTCTGAATTCTAACTATAAAAGGGACATCTCCACCATTGGGCTTTTGATAAAAGAAAAAAAAAATTGGTGTTTCCTATACCAAAGGTTCACACTCATTTCATCCTTCTGATGCAACTGATAATTTCCTTTCATTATATGATTATATATGTTAACAACATATTTTCTACACAAAAATAAATCCCTATCTTGAGCTGCAACATCCATGTCAATATATTTTTTAACATGCATTTTGCAAACAGAGTCAACTGGCACATCCAAGAAGAAACAAATCTCTACATATGAAACCTTGTCCCTTGATAAATTTGGTTGATGAAACACCCTAGCAGGACCCGAGGTGTCATGTTGGCCATTACAAGGCAATCCTTGGCTATCTACATGCTCATACATGTTATATGTTATTATCGCAACCTCAGGTATTTGAACCATAATTTTTACAATGAAATGGCATTGGCATCCCCTATTTTTCACAAATGAGTATTTTCGCTTCGCTTCACTTCATCTTGTCCCCTTTTGTCATCGGGGCCATATGAACAAGCATAGCTGCATAAAACATTTTGGAAACTCAATACATATGATTCCATGAAAACTGTTTGAGCATTATTCATACCAACATATATACATAATATTTATAAAAAAAATTACACTTCGTATACCAAGGAAGAAGTAGGACTTGAGCCTGGGCGTTTGTTTTGTACCCGGGTGAAATAACATGGAGCATTTGGGTTCATTTCCTCTCCTTTAATAAAGTCTCCAATTCTAGTTGAAGGAAATTTTGCAATCCGATCTAATGAGTCCATATGTTTTCCTTGTACAAGAGACCAATCTAAATCCGACCTAGAGAAGATGAGCTTTTATTTAGGGTTTTGCACTAGAAGGGAAATTATTGATTCCCATTTCACTTGCTTCACCATTTTTAAGCAAGTATCTGTTTAAGCGAGTTTCCGCAATGGTGGAGTGGGCACAATGGGGATTCTCACTTAAAAATACAGAGACATCGAATTAAAAAATAGACATTCACTAAAAAAGATAGACCAGTTTTTAGTAGTGGTCCAACGACTTTCGTTTAAGCGAGTTTCCATGATGGTGGAGTGGGTGAAACGGGGATTCTCACTTAAAAATACAAAGACATCAAATTAAAAAACATACATTCACTAAAAAAAACAAACCAGTTTTCAGTAGCCGCCCAACAACTTTCGTTCAATCGATTTTTCAGTAGTATTTTAACGATGGCTATGATGGCCTTCATTCTGTCATATTCAATTGTTCCATTGGTTAAGGAGATGTTCCACGCGATTACAGAATCATGCCAAGCCCCTCCACCATCTTCCCTCGACTGGTTTGCACCGACCTGTTTGCAGTGGGCTAAAGTGGGAAATCATTTGAATTCATGGGCACTCCCATGCATAGGTGGGTAGGAGGAAGCGGTAACGGCCCATGGCTCCTAAACGGGCTCCTTCAAATGGAACGTTCGTGGGACGGAGACGGACAAAGACGGGGAGGGGCGTGGGGCCACGCTCGCTGGTCGCTGAGGGTGAAAAACCCAAAAGGCATTTCGTCGAATGGTTAGCTTACTCCTTTCATATTACCTCTATGTTACTAGAAACGAGGAATGCAAATGGTACAAGAAACAAATTTTGGAGGTTTCACACTCAATAAATGAGGAGAGAGAAAAAATAACAAAAATATGAAAAACACAGAATTTAATGTTCTGAACTGGTACTTTCTGGAATCATTGCATATAACCTCTGTGTTACCATAAATGAGAAATGGGAATGAAACGAGAAACAGAGTTTGGAGGTTTCACACTCAAGACACGAGGAGAGAGAAAAAGCAACAAAATATGAAAAACACAGAGTTCAATGTTCTAAACAGAATCATTATGTTGCGAGACTGTTGATAGCGTTGTAATAACTTGCTTTGGAAGTCTCCATGGAAGTATTTCTACTATGAAATATTCGTTCATTATCTAGACATTCATTGTTAAAATGACTAAGATATTTGTACATGGAAGACCAAATTCATGCCCTGCTTTGTAAGAAAGTAGTTGAATCTATGAATTAAGTAGTGGAATATGACTACAATATTGGGAATTTGCCTGTGTGCTTCCGTTTGAATTTTGTTTTGGACAAGAAATGGTAACAGTGTCCTCCAATACTATTTTCACAATGAAAACACCATTTTGTAACATAATTCAAGATATTATCGATGTTCTATCATTTATAATTTGAATACATGTAAATCTCATCAAATTTTTTTAATCTTAAAAGCCTTAACAACAGGGTTGGCCCTGGTGATCACTTCACATCCAAAGGCCTTGAAATCGAAGGAAAAGTTGTGTTTCTCGGCATATAGATTTTTGCGACAAAATTTATTGTGGCACCGACATTAAAAGTCGATTAGGCCCACTCATTTCCTACAAGAGAAACATTGGTTAGGGGTTTCAGCAGGAAGTGGTTTCAGCAGGAGGCCGCAGAGGGGAAGAAGATGACCACGTAGCCACCAGATGGATTGTGGAGGCAGAGGCAGAGGCTCCGACTGTAGAAATATGTGCATGACTTTGGTGGATGAAATCACCTGTTCTGCAAAAGGTGGGGCAGGGGATGCACCTCCTACTCCATCAAAGAACCCACGACAAATGATTGTTCAGGGGAGAGGGTGCGCACCTCCTACTCCATGAAAGAACTGACGATAAATGACTGCTCAACGATGGTCCTTGCAGGGTAATATTGTTCCACCTCCATCATGATATCCTTGTAACATTTAAAACACATATTTTTTGTTGATGAGCTCTCAAAAAATCCACAGTTTTTGCCACAGAGATTGTTGGCACCTGATGTCGTCGACACCTGTATTCCAATTTTCTTGATCCATCTTGTAATTTTGATTTTATTTTTATTGAGGATAACCACCCTACAACAATTTTTGAACATCTCTGGATAGTGTTGTATGACGCTTTCAGAAGAAATCCAAGGCTTCAAATTTCTTTCTGGACATTTTTCTTATAAATAAAAATAAAATTTAAACATATAAATTAACCAAAAATATTATTAATAAGAAATATCATTATTAACACATTATTTTATTTTTAATTAGCACAAGGCACTCTTTGTACACTGTAAGAAATTGGTTTCTAAATGTGGTGCCAAAAATACTATACATCTCAACATGGTCAGGAGTATACTCGTATTAACACAACATTTGAAGGACATCGGGTAGAGAATCATTCGATAATGGTGGAACTTGATGGTAACATTACTAGTAACCAAAAAAAAATGTATTGATATATCTTGGGGCTAGATAGTCTCAGTTATGTTAGCCCTGAGGTAATAGAAAAATGCAAGTTTAAGTATAAAAGATACATAAATAAATGGTTAGTGTAGCTAGCCATAGAAACAAAAAGGAAAGTCACTCACTAGATAAAAAATTGTCCAGTGACATTGAATTGAATTCATATTACTATAAACCTAAACATATTACCTTTGGGCTCTTATGATATGTTGATAGGAATGGATTGGTTAGAGGGACATCGATGAATTTTTTATTGTTTAAATAAAATTTTTACATGCACAACGGAAAATGGAGAAATGTATATTATCATAGGTATACCCACACCTATCTATATGCATCAGGTAACAAATTTACAGTTAAAAAGAGCTGCAAGGAAGGGATGCCAACATTTTGTTGTAGTTGAGAATCAAACAAAAAATAAAGTGCATAAGTTTGTGGTTGAACTAGAGTTCATTAGAGATTACTTAGACGTATTTTCAGATGATATTCCAGGACTTCAACCAAAAAGGGAGATATATTTCTCTATAGAGTTGATACTAGGAGTAGCTCTTGTATCAAAGGAATCGTACTAAATGAGTGTGCCAAAAATTACTAAATTAAAAATGCAATTACAAGAAATACTTAATAAGGGACACATATGAACTAGTGTGTCGCCATGGGCTACACCTGTTCTCATTGTCAAAAATAAGGATGAAACCTTTAGGCTATGCATCGAATATCACCAATTAAACAAACAAACTATTAAGAACAAGTATCATCTTCCGAGGATTGATGACTTGTTTGATAAAGTGAAAGGAGTGATTGTATTTTCAAAAATATATCTCAGGTATAGATATCACATGCTAAGAATCAAGGAAGAGGACTTTCCCAATTCAGTTTTTTGAACATGGTATAGGCATTATGAATTTATAGTTTTACCCTTCGGTCTCACAAACGCCCCTACTATGTTTATGTGTTAATTAATAGTGTGTTTAACAATTTTATGTACAAGTTTGTGCGGAAATTTATAGACAACATATTGGTATACTCAAATACGATGGAAGAACACAAAAAAAAGCTTGGAAATAGTGTTACAAACTCTACCAGACCACCAATTATATGTAAATATCAAAAAGTGTACATTCTACCAACATAAGGTACAATATCTTGGTCATGTTATATCTAAAGAAAGAATAGTTGTGGAATAGAAAAAAATGAAACTTATACTTGATTGGATAGTTATGAATGACGTGGCAGACACAAGGTCATTCAAGGGAATAACTAGATATTATCATCTATTAATAACACAACCCATAAGTTCCTTACAGAAGAAGGGGGTAAAATTCGAATGGATTCAAAAAATATAGGTAGGGTAAGTTTTAGGGGAGAAATTTCGCAAATGGCCTAATTTTTGGACATTTTCTGAAAAAAAATATTCGTGAATTTCATTAAAAAATCACCTATTTTTTACATATATATGATTAAATGGTTGATATTTGCCAAAACATTGTTGATTTTAAATATTAAATTCCATTTTTTTATTGAATATTCACCTACATTCTATACGTATGAATTTTCAAGCCAGAATAGTTTCCTACAATACTATATATAGGAAAAATATTAAATTCGTAAAATTGATTCTAGGAGAGTTTTGAGAGACTAAAACATTTATTCACATAAGCACCCATATTACAAATAGAAAACCAAAAAAAATAATTTGTTGTGTGTATCGATGCTAGTTTGGAAGGGTTAGGGGGAGTATTGATGCAAGAAGGGCATGTGATAGCATATTAGTCCTTGAAATGAATGGAAATGAGAAACAATATGCAATATATGATTTAAACATATTCGTTGTTATCCATGCCCTCTAGATGTGGAGACTCTATTTAATGGGTAAGAAATTCATACTAATAACAGATCATGTTAGTCTGAAATATTTTTGTAGTCAACCTAACATGAATGCTAGGCAGGCTAGGTGCATGAAATTTTTAATGAAGTACAATTTTGATATAAAGCATATAAAATGAAAATAAAATAAGGTGGTTGATGCCTTAAGCTAAAATTCAAGACGATTATGTGAGGTGAGTGTGAGTAAAATTGAGACATTTTCTTCTAAACAACAGAAGAAGGAAACAACAAACGATCAAAATTACTTAAATATTTATAAAAAATTGAGTGAAACTACACAAGAAAGGCATGGGGAATATGAAATTAACACAGATGAATTTTTGTTATACAAAATCAAGATTTACATTACAAATGAACATGAAATTAAACAACTAATTATATCTTAATACAACAATAAACCATATGCAACACACCCAAGATACCAGAAAATGATTTATGCACTTAAAAAGGAGTTTTATTGGTTTGGAATAAAAAAGGAGGTTGCATAATATTTAACAAGGTGTTAGGAATATAATTTGGTGAAAGAATAACACCAACATCTAGCAAGATTGTTGAATCCCCTACCAATTTGTAAGTGGAAATGGGAGGTGATAGCTCTAGACTTTATTACAAGATGATTCCATTATGGTAGTGGCACACAAACTAACTAAGAATTCTCACTTTATTCATGTACAGTCCACCTATAAGGTTGCAGAAGTGGCATAACTTTTTATCAGGGAAATATTTCAATTACATGGAATACCTAGGACCATAATATCAAATAGGGATGAAAATTTCACATCGAACTTATGGAAATTTTTTTTTTTTGGGTTAGGAACACAATTAAATTTCAGTATTGCATATAATCCATAGACGGATGGAAAAATAGAAATATTTAATAAGGTATTGGAAGACATTTTGTGTATGTATGTTATGCATCATCCCACTAAGTGGGAAAATTACATACACCTGGTGGAGTTTGCTTACAATAATGGCTATCATGCCTCACTTAGGATGAGTCCCTTTGAATCCTTTTCAGGCAAAAGATGCCACATTTCTTTGAATTGGTGCAAACTAGAAGATAAACTCATGTTAGGACTAGAACGGTTGCAAGAAATGGAGGAAATGATAAAAAATATCAAACATAAATTAAAATTTTCCCAAGAGAGGTAGAAGATTTATGCTGGTATGAAAAGAACACATAAAGAATTCAAAGTGGGAGAACTTGTTTATGCCAAAGATAAACCAAAAAAGGTCTCATTAAACCTTAGGAAATTTTCTAAATTAGGTCCATGATTTTATAGACCCTTTGAAATTTTGGAAAGGATGGGGTCAATGGCTTATCAACTGGAATTTATCAGCACATATTAAAGTTCATAATGTTTTTCATGTATCTTTTTTAAAATATTATGTACAAGATACATCTCACACAAGCGACTGGAAAGTGGTACAAGTCAAACTAGAAGGAGAATTCTAGGTCGAACCATAACAAATCTTGAATCGAATGGAGACTATACTCTAGAATTGAGCCATAGCCTAGGTTAAAGTGCAATGCAAGCACTTTGGACCTAACGAGTCTACCTTGAAATTAGAATATGAGATTAAAAATTCTTTCCCAATGTTGTTAAATTGAATATGAACCTATAAAATTACATCGAGGATAGTGGTTTTTTTTAGGGGGAAGAGACCTAATACCCCTGGAAAAGTACTATATGACTTATTTATTTTATTTTTTTATTAAAGAAAAAAATGACATCTGATGAATATTATAATGGAAGTACTATTTAGAGAAAATGAAATTATGGAATCATATTAAGTTGTTAATCCTATTTGGAAAATGTAAAAGGATAACATAAGATATTAAAACTAACTCTCAAGAAAAATAGTTGGAGTTGGTTGTGCCTAGGAGGGCAGCAACAAATAAAAAATCCCTCCTTATATCAATTCTTCTGAGAGAGAAAGAGAAGAAAGACAAAATGACAGACCACGATGTATTGTAATGATGGAGATAAATTCCATAATGTGGAATCTATGAAAATCGATACGTGGGGTATAAATATAGTTCTTGAATAGAAACTAATGGAAGAGAAAGACTGGTAGAACGAAATTGTTTTAGCAGGATGCTGCTAAGGGCTAAGGAGGTGCTAATGATAGAGATTTTACTCTTCTACGATATTTTTTTCTTATCAGTTGGGGATAGTTAGGGGGGAACCAAATAATAATTGATTCAAGGTTGGGTGGATTGATCATAGGCTCAGTGTAAAAGCACAAAAATGAAAGTTCTCAGACTTGATTGAAAACTGAACTTCCGCAACTAGCCCATTTCCAAGAATCCAGCTCACTTTGTTTCATCAGAAAATGACTCCAGATGAAGAAGTTATAGCCTGTTGATCGTCGTTCAGAATATGCGAATTTTTTTTTTTAAATTACAGAACGGTGACAGGTTGATGACATGGCAGCCCAGTTAGCATTCAGGGAATATTCTTCAAGTTATGCCCAGTGGCATTGTGATAAGTCTCACAATCGGATTCACCAATTTGGTTTGAAAGTGAAATTTTTTTAAGGATCTACTCCTAAGGTTGAATTCGATTTTTTTTTTATTATGAGGGACAACCCAACCAAAGGATGACACGTGGTCTAGCCAGGGGATGCCAGGTTCCCCCTCTGGTGGACCCTTTCCAACTCTAAGGTTCAAATTCATTATTAGCATCATGGTTTCCATATTAAACGAAGTCCGAACTACATTATTTTATCCTAAGGTTCAATGGTAGTCATGCATATTTTTATATGCCGAAGTTTTGAAACTATATTACATATTACAATATGGTGGATTAAACCAAAGTCCGATGGTCGAAATATCTATTAACCAAAGCTTGAAACTACAGAATTATGGTGGAGCGCATATTTGAAATAAACCAAAGGTTTGGGAGAATATTATTTACGGTGGAAAAAACATTATACGAAGTTTGGGCAGAGTTCGGGGCTCGACCCCACGACCTCCCCCAACCTACTCTCTGCCCATACCATTCTGTCATTAATATGGTTCTTAATTACATATGCAACCGACGTATATTTATTGTTATGCGTTCTCTGAAAATGGGAATGGAGGGGGCTAGCCCCACGGGCCAGCCCCCTCCCATATGTTGTTATCACCTAACCAACAGCGTGGGAAAAATATTCAATCGGTGATATTATTGCTAACCCAGGTTTATTAACCCATTAAACCATTATTTTGCGTTAATCATGTAGTTAAACCAGGATTTATATTAAATCGTGCTAATCGAACTTATCCCACTTTAATCACATTTAATTAATTTAAACTCAGAGTTTAACTTGGCATATTTTTAGGGGTGCCACCAAATTCGGTGGGACTTCCAAAGTTGGTGGACTTATCTGGATTCTTCTCCAGATTTGGAGGAGATTTCCTAGGAAAATTGAATGAGCCATATCTTGAGTAATTTTTGACCAATTTTGGCTCAGGAAGAATCATTCCTAGCAGATTGGCATGTTATGAACACATTGGTACAAGTTGCAGAGGCAGTGGAGAAATTCTACATGCGTTTTTGTCACTTTGTAGAAAATATATTCCTAGGGCCACCAAGAAGGAAGGTCATACCTAGATCAGCTGAAGGCCAAATTGAGAGAATAAATAGTCATTTCTGATAGATTTTGACATTTTGGACTCATTGGAGTATGTCTCAGGAGAATTTTATGCACGTAAACATAAATTTTTCCAATATTGAGCTAATACAAAGGCCCAAGCTATAGAAGATGGACCAAGGAGATGTAGCCCGGGGGGGTGAACTCCTTCATCAAAAATATGTGTTGATGGATCAATTATGATAATTTGTTGTTTTTTATGTTTCTTATTTTCAACATTTGAATTTCATACTTTATGTTCTTGAATTCACTCATAAAACCCAGCTAATTTACCTGTTTGACACACATAAGCAACAAGGAACCCTATGTACGTCAAGCATAATATCAACAAACAAATTTTAAATCTGAATATGAAATTAGCACAACAAAACTAACATTCATACTCACATCAAGTTGGTATCAGCGCTGGGTTGAAAGGCAAGGTTACTTGCTTGATAGTTGCTTGAGTTTTGTGCAAGTTTAATGGTTGCAAATTTGTGATGCTGACAAGGTTAAAGTTGCAGATAAGTGAAGGGAATTTTTTTGTTTCAATTCCTGAGATTAGGACTACAAGAAGGAGAGCTACAAGAGAACCATATTCACCGAAATTTCCACTCATAAATGCACTTGAAGCACCTCAATTTTTGTCTCAAGAAGCTAAGATTGAAGAGGTACAAGTTGCACAAGAAGTTTAGTTGATTGAAGAGGAAAAAGCATTAGAAGTTGAGCTTGAATCCATAGCCATCATATCAGGTGTTGGAGAAAGAGAAGGTCATTTAGAAGAAGATGATTTCAAGAGAGACTTAAATGACATAAAGAGTATGGTTAAAATTATGTTTGATGGATTTACTGTTGGGATGGTTGGAGAAGGAACTTTAGATGATAACAAGGATGAAGAGAAGATTTAAAAGGGTAGTGGAGGAAGGAAACCTCCATCTCCACCATCTTCATCATCCTGAACATCTCCATGAGCATCATCTTCCACTTCCACCACAAAAACCACTCACACTCGCTGAAAATCCACAAAAGGGAAGACACCCTTACTCAAAATTGATGTAAAATTTGAGCTTCCAATGCATAATGGCAAGGTAAATGCAGAAATATTATACAATTGGATACGTCAACTGGAGGTGTACTGTAGTATTCTGAACCTTCATGAAGATGAAATAAAGATTCAATTGGCTTCTTTGAGGATGGAAGGATATACACTTGTATAGTTGGAAGCAAGGACTCAAGAAGAGATTAAAAACTATGGTAAGATCTATATGTCTTGGTAAAGTTTTATTGATGCCATTAAAAGCCAATTCTATCCATTAGCTTACATGGAAAAGGCCATTATGGATTGGAAAAATTTTAGACAATTGAAAGGGCAAATTGTGCAAGATTATAGTCACGAATTTAGGAGAAGAGCTCTTATTTTGGGTATTAATTTATATTCTAAAGAAACTTTGTTAAAGTATGTTGGGGGTTTTCACAGTTACCTTAGGTACACTATTCTCATGTTTAATCCCACAAACATAGATGATGATTGTGTTCAAGCCACACACTTAGAAGTAAAAGGGAAACAAAACATATGAGAAAAGTGAAAGTGAGGGTAAAGGAAAGGGAAAGTTTTATGGAAGAGGAAAGAGAAATAGCTTTGGAGAAAGAGAGAAAGAAAAACTCACATGAAAAAACTTCTCAAAAATTGACCATGATGAAGACCATTATTGGCAAATTCATCCAGAGTTGAAGCCAAAGAAAAAGGGAAAAATGTTGGTATAGTTGAACATGAATTAGGGTCAGATTCAGGAGATGAGACAAAACTTACAACCATGGGTTTGAAAGGTAAGAACATAACAAGCACTATTTCTTCAAATTATTGAAATGTCACTCAAGATGACGATATAAGAATAGAACTTTTCCATATTAGAGTTGTCTCTAAACATACCAAGATTGATACACTTTTTGATAGTGGGTCACAAGCTAACTTGATTTCTGAAGACTTGGTAAAGAAGCTAGACCTTGAAGATGTTAGTCATCCAAGACCTTATCCTTTAGGGTGGAATGTATTATAATATTCGTCGTCAATTCAAACTTTCTTTATGAAGTTGAAATTCATGTGATTTCGCTTGAGATATCAGGTATTGTATTGGGACGTCCTTATCTGTATGATAGGAAAGCATTATTTCATCACCATGAGAATAAGTATCACTTGTTTAAAGATCGTATTGAGTGCATAATTTGTTAGGTCCCTATATTACTAGTGTAGTCCCTTATTTTTGTTAGTGTAGCCCTGTTATTGTTATTTTTGTACCCCTGTAACCCCCATATTGTTGTTCTTGTGCCCTTACATTATTATTGTTAGCTCGGCTAGGATTATATTCTGACCCCAGGGACTCCTATATATATAAGGAGGTTTTTTCATTTGTATCATCCAATAATTGTTCATTTATGTAATGTAAAGTAGTTTTCCCCCTCGAAGTGGCTTATTTATAAGACGTTTATCTCTCTTTTCTTCTATTTTGGATTTGGTTTCATAACATTTGGTATGAGAGCTTTGGATTGTAGGGTTTTGCTGCTCCAAACAGGTCATTATGGAATTTTATTTATAACATTTTTTATACAAAGGTTCAAAAGCTGAAAATTTAACCACGAGAAGCTGAAATCTTGAGGAACTTCCTGTAAACATTTCAGATCTTGGTTCAGAACATTTTCAGAGATATGATCTGTGGAAGTTATGGTTTTTGCGGGCTCAAGAATTTCATATAAAAGAGGTGACCTTGGGAAAATCGTCATAACTCTTGCTGTGAGCATCAGATTGAAATTCTGTAAAAATTGGCCAAAGTTACATGGACTTTAGTTTCTTGTGTATCAATTTTAGAGCTGAAGGAGGAAACAATGACATGTGGCATGTCGTACAAGTTCCCTCTACTGAACCAATCCATAATTAGGTCATTGTGGGAGATTGGGCATAAATTTGTCTTCAAGCATCCAAAGCAAGTTAGACCTATCGCATTCAATGAAGATTCAGAGGGCTGTGACAGGACCAAATTTTAGATAATGAAGATATAAAATCACAGATATAATTCAGTTTAAATATCGAGCTCCTAAAAAGGAAGAAAAAGGAGTGTATTTTTTTTTTCAAATTGCATAAGTCTTGTTTGAAAAATCAGTTTGAAGTGATTCCAAGGGCATATTGAAGCATAGATATCAGTATTGGGTTCTAAAATCCCCCTTAAAAGTAATTTAACACCTATTAAGCCCTCATAATACTCTACTATGACTCACAAAGATGAAGAAGTGCAACATGATATATCAAAATTACAAGAGAAAGTGCACCAAATTTGGCTCTCGCAAAGAGAAACAAAAAATGAAATGGAAGTTTTCAATAAAGACATGGAAGATAAGATGGATGGTTTGAAGAAGGGCATGGAATCTAATATGGATCATTTGAAGAAATGCGTGGAAGCTAATATGTATGTTTTGAAGAAAGGCATGGAAGTTAAGATGAATGGTTTGAAGAATGGCATGGAAGACATGGAAGAAAAAATGGAAGGTTTGAAGGAAGACATGGAAGGTTTGAAGGAAGGTTTGACAAATGTGATACAAGAAATGAATCCTAATTGTGAAAATATAGTAGAGGAAACTCATGATGAGAAAAAAATAAATGTTCATCGTGATTTCATAAACTCGAATGTTGGATGGAAGACCCACCATACTCCAAAGATCAATATGAGGAAGTTTTATGGCAAGGATCCCGTAACATGGATACTACAGATGGAGAAATATTTTGATCTCAATAATGTGAAAAACACACAATAGGTATGCATTGAAACTTTATATTTAGAGAAAAATACATTTGTATGGTATCTATGGCTTTGCTCACGTAAACAAATTGTCACTTGGTCAATTTTTATGGAGGAAATGATAGCGCATTATGAGGATACAAAGATCAACACCTTCTTTATCCAATTGATAAATCTCAAACAAAATGGTTTAGTGTTGGAGCACATTGAGGACTTCCAAAAATTTAATATAAGGGTAACTGATATTCCAGAGGAACACAGGATTGATGTCTTCATAGGGACTTTAAAGGATAACATCCAACATGAGTTTCACCTTTGGGAACCTGATTCATTGGAGAAAACATTTAGGTTGGCAAGAAAAATTGAATGTAAAATTATGGTGACAAGGAAGCCTTCCACTCACATCTATAAAGATGGAAGTGTTACTACTCCTAGACTTCCACAACCTACAAGGTTGACACCACAAAAATTGGAAGAAAAAATAGCAAAAGGGCTTTGCTACATTTGTGATAAAAAATACACTAAAGGTCATAAGTGTGTTGAGATGAAATTATTGTACATATATTGTGAAGAGGAGGAATAAAATGAACAAGAAAATTCGAAAGAAGAGGATATACACCAGGAACCAACCGTAGAGAAAGAAGAAATGATTCCGACCATATTGTGTAATGCATTGGCAGAATTACCACTCCTAAAACTCTCAAGATAGAAGGACATATCAAGAAGAAAAAGGTAATATTGTTGATTGATTCAGGTAGTACCGATAATTTATTCATTGTAAGGTAGCCAAGGACTTGAATTTCTTCTTATACCCAACACCAGAATTTCAAGTGATGGTTCCAAATGAAGGAACTATAAATTTATTTGGAAAATGCCATAATATCAAGCTAACCATGGGGGAATATGTATTGAATAATCCAATTCTTTCCATTCCAATGGGAGGTGCGGATGTTGTACTAGGAGTACAATGGTTATAATCTTTGGGGATGGTAGCTTTTAATTTTCAAGAAATTTTCTTGAATTTTTTTTTGGAAGGAAAGGAAGTCGAATTGCAGGTATCGCAAGGAAGCCGAGAAAGATAAGAAGCTCTAATGTCATGACAAAGCTTCTGAATAAAGAACAATGAGGTGTAATTACACAATTATTCTCACTAGAAGTTCCAACATCAAAATCATCTATTTTTCCAGATCTCAAAAATGTCTTAGACAATCATTCCAGGGTGTTTGAAACTACGAAAGGACTCCCACCTATTCATGATCATTATCATGCTATTCATCTGATTCCAAGAATTTTTCCTCCAAACATCAGGCCTTACAGATATCCTTATGTCCAAAAGAGCGAAATTGAACATATGATTGCAGAAATGTTAGAGGCAGGTATAATTGAACCTAGTCAAAGTTATTTCTCTACTCCAGTAGTATTGGTGCACAAGAAGGATGGATCATGGCGCATGTTTCTGGATTATGGGGAACTCAAGAAGCTCACTATTAAAGATAAATTTCACATTCCTGTGATTGATGAATTACATGGAGCAATTTATTTTACATTCCTGAAGATATTTTGAAAACAACATTTTGAACTCATAAGGGTCATTATGAATTTTTTGGCATGCCTTTTGCCTTACCAATGCACCGTCTACACTTCAAGGGTTGATGAATTCCATTTTCAAACCCTTCCTAAGAAAATTTGTGTTAGTATTTTTTGATGATATACTAATCTACAACAAGTCTTGGAAGGATCATGTTCAACATGTTGGCAGGGTGCTCAAACTATTGGAGGAGAAACAATTATATGAAAACACCCCCAAATGTTTCTTTGGAGCACAAGAGGTGGAATATCTGGGTAATATTGTATCTAACAAGGGTGTTAAGGTAGACCCTAACAAAATTAAATCCATTAAGGAATGGAAATTCCCCACAACCATAAAGCATTTACGAGGATTTCTCGGGTTAACAAGGTATTATCGCGAGTTTGTTAAGAATTATGGGAGAATAACAACACCTCTAACAACATTATTGAATAAAGATGAATTTTCATGGACTCTTGAAGAAACTAAGGCCTTTGAACATCTTAAAGACGCAATGTGCCTAGCACCGATCTTAGTTACACCACACTTCACAAAAACCTTTATTGTGGAATGTGATGCCTCAGGAAATGGAATTGGTGTTGTTTTAATGCAAGAAGGAAGACCCATTTCTTTTGAAAGTCGTCCAATCAAAGGAAAGTGTTTACAGAAATCTATTTATGAGAAGGAAATGTTGGAAATAATACATGCACTAAATAAATGGCGACCTTACCTAATGGGAAGACACATCAAGGTAAAAATTGGTCATGATAGTCTTAAACACTTTTTGGAACAAATACTATCTTCATAAGAGTAGAAAAAATGGGTCACAAGGATATTAGGTTATCACTTTGAAAACATCTACAAAAAAGGGAAGCTAAATGTTTTTGTAGATGCACTCTCTGGAAAGAATGAAGAGGTGGAAGCATTGATTTGTGACATTTATATTATCCAACCAGATTGGATAACTAAAGAAAGGGATGAATGGAAGAAGGACGAAGAAGTGTGGAAACTCATTCAAAAGTTGCAGCAAGAACCTAATACATCTGATACATTTAGTTGGAAATATTATTCCTTATGGTATAAATATCACTTATATCTTTGTAAGAATTGCCAAATAAAACAAAATATTCTTTTGGAATTGCACATTTCTCCTTTAGGAGCACACTCAGGATTTTTAAAAACTTACCACAGGGTGAAGAAAGAATATTTTTGGGATGGCCTTAAATCTGATATTAAAAATTTTGTGGCAGAATGTTTGGTTTTCCAGCGAAATAAAGTTGAAAAAATTAAGACGTCAGGTCTTCTACAACCTTTATCGATTCCAAGTCAACGTTGGGAGGATATTTCAATGGATTTTATCACAGGTTTACCGAAGTCCGAAGGAAAGATTTTCATCATGGTGGTAGTTGATAGACTTACTAAGTATGCACACTTTTGTGCATTATCTCATCCATTTAATGAAAGTACAGTTGCTATTGCATTTATGGAAACAATTCAAAAGCTACATGGAAACCCAAAGATTATTGTAAGCATCAGAGATCCCATTTTTACTGGAAATGTTTGGACGGAATTATTTTCTTGTTTGGGTACTCAACTAGCTGATAGCTCATCTTATCATCCTCAATCCGATGGTCAAATTGAGATAGTGAACAAATTTTTGGAAGGATATATTTTTTGTTTTATTTCTGATAAACAAATAGAATGGGTCAAGTGGTTACCTTTGGCTGAATGGTAGTATAACACTTCCTTCCATATTGCAGTAAAAATGACCCCATTTATGGCACTTTGTGGATATCATCCACCATTCATCACATCAAATGTAAGAGAAAATTCTAAGGTTCAAGCAGTGGAAGATCACATTGAGCACCAACAGCAAGTTCTCTAACTCTTAAAGGATAACCTAAATTTGGCACAAAATCGAATGAAACAATAGGCAAATCAACATTGCAGCGAGAGAAGTTTTGATGTAGGAGACAGTGTATTTTTATGGCTACAGCCATACAAAAATATGTCCCTCAAGCAAGCTAAGAAGGATACTAAATTATTGCCAATGTACTATGGTCCTTACAAGGTTTTGTAAAATATTGGTACTATGGCATAAAAATTGGAGCTTCCTGCTTATTCGCGAGTGCATCTAGTTTTCCATGTTTCATGCTTAAAGAAGGTTATAGGTGACAAACTTCCACTTCAAACAATATTTCCACAACTTGATGAGGAAGGAAAAATCGTAATGGAACCTAAAGCAGTCACGGAAGCAAGAACTCGATAGCTTCGAAATCGATCAATTTCAGAGTATCTCATCAAGTGGAAGAATTTACACGTTGAATATTCTACATAGAAGGATGAGAATTTCATACAGAAGCATCTAGATCTATTCAAGCATTAAGGACAACACTTTTTTGAATGAGAGGGGCATGTTAGGTCCCTATATTACTAGTATAGTCCCTTATTGTTGTACCATTGTAACATTGTTATTGTGCCCTTAAATTATTATTTTTAGGTCGGCTAGGATTATATTATGACCCCATGGACTCCTATATATAGAAGGAGTTTTTGTCATTTGTATCATCCAAGAACTGTTCATTTATGTAATGTAAAGGAGTTTTCCCCCTCGAAGTGGATTATTTATAAGGCGTTTATCTCTCTTTTATTATATTTTTGGAGATGGTTTCATTGCATAATTAGAGAGCATAAGAAGAATTCAATTTTTTCTCTTATACATGCAGGAGAAATGAAGACGATAGTGAATTCCAGTCAAAATTTGACATTGTTAATGATCAAACAAAGAGATGTTTTGAATCAAACCTTTCAAAAATATGCTTATGATTGTAATGAGATGTTTCAGGATTCTAACAAGATGCCTTTGAAAGGAGGGGAACAAAATGTAAAACATTTGCAGTAGTCAACATCAGTGTTGAGCAGTGCTAGAAATAAGATGTTGGTGCAAGAGAGTGCAAAGGTCAAAGAGAAAGAAACAAAGTAGCTTTACAAAGAAGGCATGGGTTCCAAAAATGCTTTCTTTTCGTTTCCAAAAGGTACATAGCAATGGTAAAGATACTTTGTCAAGATTCGACGCAAGTACAAAGAAAGATAAGTTAAGAATTTCCATGATGATAGTGTGCAAGGTGAGGCAGTTTTTAAGTTTCCTTTGATTAATGACCTAGGTAGGACCAAGATTTTTTCTGTAAGAATATCTTGCTGCTCTGAAAATTCATGGGAATTTCAGCATGATGGTGTCAATGACAACAAGAGAAGGTCACAATAATCAAGGAAAAAGTGAACTTTTGTGAAAAAATCCAATTGGTGAAAATGGGAAAATTTCATTGGATAGAGATTGGAAGGGTGAGGGAACAGTACTGTCAGTCTTTCGTCCACATGATCAGTAATTAGAGATATTTTGGGGTCCAAAAGGCTTCTAGTGGGGAAGAAGTTATAGCCTGTTGAGCGCCAAAAACCGACTCTGGATGAAGAATTTATAGCATGTTCCTGTCGTTCAGAACAAGCGAATTTAAAAAAAAAAATAGAACAATGACAGGTTTATGACATGGAAGCCCAGTCAGCATGTAGGGAATATTCTTCTATTTATGCCCAGTGGTAATATGACAAGTGTCACAACAAGATTCGCCAATTGGGTTTGAAAGTGAATTTTTTTAAGGATCTCCTCCTAAGGTTGAATTCATTTTTTTATTATTATGAGGGACAGCCCAACCAGAGGCTGGCATGTGGTCCAACTAAGGGCCACCACATGCCCCCTCTAGTGGACCCTCTCCAACTCTAAGGTTCAATTTCATTTTTAGCATGGTGGTTGGCATATTAACCAAAGTCTGAACTACATTATTTTATCCTAAGGGCCAATGGTGGTGCATATTTTTATATGTTGAGGGTTTGAAACTATATTACATATTTCAATATGGTGGATTAAACCAAATTATGATGGTCGAAATATCTATTAACCAAATTTTGCAACTATAGAATTATGGTAGAATGCATATTTGAAATAAACCAAAGGTTTGGGAGCATATTATTTACGGTGGCAACAACATTATATGAAGTTCGGGTGGAGGTCGGGGCTCAACCCCACGACCTCACCCAACCTACTCTCTGCTCATACCATTGGGTCATTAACATGGTTCTTAATTACCTATGCAACCGATGTATATTTATTGTTATGTGTTCTTCGATGGCGAGAATGAAGGGGGCCAACCCCCTCCCATATGTCCTTATCACCTAACAAACGGCACGGGCAAAAGATTAAACTGACGAGATTATTGCTAATGCGGGTTTATTAACTCATTAAACCATGATTATGTGTTAAGCATTTAGTTAAACCAGGATTTGTATTAGATCGTGCTTATCACGCTAATTGCACTTATCCCACTTTAATCATGTTTAATTAATTTAAAGTCAAAGTTTAACTTGGCAGATTTTTAGGTGAGCCACCAAATTCAATGGGACTTCCAAAGTTGGTGGACTTATCTGAAGTCTTCTCCATATTTGGAGGAAATTTCCTAGGAAAATTAAATGTGCCATATCTTGAAAAATGTTCGACCAATTTTGGTTCAGGAAGAGCCATTCATAGCAGATTGGCATGCTATGAACACATCAGTACAGGTTGCAGAGGTAGTGGAGCATTTCTACATGTGTTTTTTTCACTCTAAAGAAAATAGATTCCAGGGCCACCAGGAAGGAAAGCCATGCCTAGATAATCTAAAGGCCAAATTGAGAGAATGAATAGTCATTTCTGATAGATATTGACATTATGGACTCACTGGAGTATATTTCAGGAGCATTTGATGCATGTAAACATCATTGTTTTCACTACTTAGCTAATACAGAGGCCCAAGTCATGGAAGCTCAAACAAGGAGATGTAGTCCAGGAGGGGTGAAATCCTTCATCAAAACTCTGTGTTGATGGATCAATTGTGATGATTATTTGTTCTTTCTATTTTTTTTGTTCAACATTTCAATTTCATACTTTATGTTCTCGAATTCACTCATAAAACTCAATTAATTTACTTGTTTGACACACAAGCAACAAGGAAACCTATGTACATAAAGCATAAGATCAAAAAATAAGTTTTAAATCTAAATGTGAAATTAGCACAGCAAAACTAACATTCATACTCAGATCATGTATAGTGGTAGCCCCTTACCTTTTTCCAGAAAAGATTCAAGTAAGAGTAGTTTAATATTATTGTGCACATATTTAACCGAGAGTAGAATATTTGTACAAAAGAAAATTGATTCTCAACTAACTGTGTATTTTGCAGGAAGAATTGTACACAAAATATGTGCTAGTATAGGGAATGTAGGTTCTATGTAGAAGAGAAATAATTGTGAAAGACTTGTTAACTAACTATCACATGTTACACGATAGGAGAAGACTAAACAAGAAAATCAATAAATACTTATAAGACAAAGGGTTGGTATACTAATAGTCTAGGTTACGTACATGTATTGAACATTGTCATAATTTGTTATGTTCATGTCTTGATGGAACTATTTGTATATAGGAAATGAATGTTGGATTATGCAGTAGTTATATATATATTGTGATAAATAAATAAAATTCATGCAAGTTAGAAGAAACACTAAAAGATTAAAAATCCATAGCAAACCTTCAATATTGGACGAACAAAAAATAAGGCTCGGAGAAATGGAGGGGGTTCTCCATTACCAATATCCCATGGGTTATCTCTGGGCTAAAATGTATTCTTATAAAAGGGGAATATTTAGTAAAACAAGTACAAGATTATAAATAAATCTAATATTAGTACACCAGAGTAGATAAATGAATCTCTCAAACAAAAAGTAGTATAATAACTATGTATCGAAAGTTCTACAGGTTATAAGTAACACAAAAAGATTAAAACTCCATAGAAAACCTTCAATCTTTAATGAATAAAAAATAAGACTCAGAGAAAGAGCAGGGGTTCTTCCTTACAGAGATCCCATAGGTTATCTCTAGACTAAAATGTATTCTTCTAAAAAAAAAAAATTTAGTAAAACAAATAAAAGATTATAAATAAATCTAATATCAATACATCAGAGTAGATAAATGAATCTCTTAAAAAAACAATAACATAATATCTATGTATTTAAATATAAAAGAAAAATTATGAATATAAGCTAGATTTCCAATGTGCAGAAAAAAAGCACAATGTAACAAAGGAGGGGATTAGATATCCCTTGAGAACAAGCATACAACAATGCTCTCAGAAATATTTTTTTTAAGCACAACAAAATTCAATACTTAAAGGTATATGTATTTATAATCACTAGAATTAGAAAGAACAGACTAGAAAATAAATCCCTGTAATGAAATTGTTTATAAGGTTTCAATGCCAATTCCCTAACCCTTAACTATATATATAATGTTTCTAATTGAGAAAAGATAGTCGAATCTAGATACTAGAAACCATTAGAGAGGCAACAAAATAGTGTCACAGTAAAATACAAAGGGCTCACAAGTTTACCTTTTGATGGAAGTGATAAGCAACGAAAAGTATACATTAAAAAGAGTTTCTTTAATAACTGGTGGTATAAGAAAAGTATAGATATGTTGGTTCCAACCTCACGATTCGTCAAGAAAGGAAAATTAGAAAACACTGGCCCTAGCCTAATTTTCAAGAAAAAAACCTTTAAGAGAGTTTATACATATTACAAATTGAATGTAGGAAACATCACACTCTAAACCCATCTTTGGCAGAGTCCGTGTTTCATAAAAGAATCATTACAATGTATGACTCCACTATCTAGGTATATATATATGGAAGCGAAACCCTTGCTCGACATAATGTAACAGCATGGTGGAAACCACACCTACCATAAAGCTGGTTACCCTAACCACTATTAGTTTAATCCATGTCGTCTTCTTGCCCAATTAAATATTAACCATTAAACTGACAACATATACAAAATTCCATTTGAAGGGAATCGAGGCACCACTTTTCAGGTCGCATGCAAAGGTAATACAAAGTAAAAGTTGTGGTGACAACACATAAATATATCAACAAAGTTAACAGCAAGTCACATGATATGGTCATGACATTCTGACTCAATAATGCAAACAATATAAGGTAAGATCTCAAGCCAATGAAAAATAAAATCTGAAGGTAATATAGTTATGATAATCAATATAGCTAAAACGTGTTATATGTATATGTTCCAAGGGAGGTCGAGCCATAAAGCTCTAGGGCCACCATAAATTTTAACTTTATCAATACGCCTGGCATAAGTTTGAACAACACCTTGGTGTATGACAAACTTTTTATAGGTAGACAAGAAATAAAAAATATTAATGAAACAAATCCTCATCATGGGTCATGGTTACTAGGATAAGTTTCTAGAAAAGCCTTATTGAGTTATAAAGCAAAATAGTAATCATGTAAAGTACGTTGCATAGAGATTTGTTAGAACATTAATAATTTCTATATTTCATGTTGTAAAGAGAAGTCTATCCCTATGATAGGATAGAAACATAAGTGATTCAACGAGACAAATAGTAAAAAGAATAGTAATAGTACATAAAACGATACTTATAAAAATGAAATTAAAATAAATAAAAATGATTGCAATTATTCATACAATTTACTATAATAATTCATTTTTCATTTTTCATAGGAAGAGAAGTTACAAAAATATATTTTTGCAAGAAATTTAAAATGTTTAAAAAAATAGTTAATGAAATAAACTAGTGAAGAAAGATAAATTTGAGAGAACTAAAGAAAATATGAGTCTAGTCTCTAAACCATTAAAACTAACTATGCAAACAGATATTTCACACATCTATTTCTTATACCATATAAGCATGTGAGATAATTTTTCTTCACAATATTTATTTAACGTATGGATTTCCTAAATATTAGTTTCAAGGATCTCAAACATATTTTTCGAGTGAAACTCCAAACATTAAAAGAGAATGGAGACGCCACAACTTGTTACAAAATTATGATAAAATTATTTGTTTACAGAGGAACCTAAAATTAAAATAACAACCATACATGAATGAAAAATTCTTAGATCCAACTTATGCCACTGATGTTTTTGAAGCCAACTAATATGATTTTGAAGGTTTTTGGTGTCCCTTGGTATAAAAACCTCCATTTTTCTTGAAAATCAATGTGATAGTTCTATTTGCATGTAGCGCCCATGTGAGATTTCACTCGCTAGTAGTGAAAAATAATGTTATCTACTCCCTGGCAATGTTTACAGTTTTTGGTCACTTCCCCACCACATAGTCCTCCCTCACAACATGCAAAACTCTATGTAGTTCATTCACCAAACATAGTTCTTGTCTTACAAGAGCTGCAATATAAGAGAAGCACTAATGGGACATAAATGAAAAATTTGAAAGTAATTTAAGAAATTGCTTCGTAATATAACTCTTACTTATTCAGATTTGAGGGCTAATACATGGACCTTCTAGTCTTATACTACATCCACCTACCGATGGTTGAATATGGGAATCCAAGGACGAAACCTCGTAGTACGCAAGAAGAACTATGATGCGAAAACAATGCTGGATTTTACAAATATCACGCCCAAGATATTTCGAAAGGCCATTTTTTTGCCACTTTATAAGATCGATTAGAATGAAACAAAATGATTCGATTTGATTCCATTCGGCCTAATTGCTCGAATCGACTTAACATATGGAAAAATAAATGGTATCTACATTTAATTGGGTATTCTTTAGTTTGAGACTCAATTAAAAAAAAAAAAAACTATTCAAATACTTTAAATATTATCTATTCGATGGGATATAAGATTTAGAATATTCTCTTAAAATCAAATCATGTTTATTTATTTATCGAAAAATCAAAATTCTTAAAATCTATATTTAAGTTGAAATTGGTACGTTTATCGAAATAATTAGGCAATACACACTCAAACACACTAGCACAACCATATTAGTAAATGTGTTTGATATACGCCAATAGACTTATATCAACCACATTAATAATTATTAGGTGTATGGTAGAGATTTAACCTCAAATCCACCTTTACACATGATAATTGTGTAAAGACTAAAGTTTTTTTCTTTACCTTGATGTTGTTATATATATATATATAGTGTGTGTGTGTGTGTGTAACGTACATAATCAATATATAAAAAAATTAATTTTCTTAACTTATCAATGCTTGGCTATATGAATATTACACTTCTAAATATATACATATATTACACAGAAATTGAAAATCCTAAACCTTACGTTTCATAGCATAACAAAATAGTTGATTGGGTGATTTCTTCCCAGTTTTCAAGGTCGCCACTTGCATGTATGCATGATACCAGGCAGCATAATTAAATCTCGACAAAGTTCCACATTTTATTATGCAGAGTACATATTATCTATGGTTTTACCGCGCTAGGACATAAGTCTTTAAGGTTAATATTATAATAATCATAATCGCAATATTTCATAGTGAAAAGGTTGATTGGGGATCCCATTTGTAATCCTTGGAATGTATTAACGCTATACAAATATTCCCATCAGTCGACAGTTGTTCGAGGTGTCCTCTATTTGATTTCAATGTGTGGGATCGATGGTAGAGATTGGTGGAGTACCCGTTTAGGGTATAGACCTCCCAAAACCCTAACCATCTTCCATCATTGTTGTTGGCTCCTTGTTGTTAGGATATTCTGACACATAGGAAATAGTTAAGATTAACTTAGTCTACTGTAGAGTTAGGTAAAGTGTGTTTCTTTATCATGTACATTTGTAACTTATAATCCGACGGTCACGATTTGTAGTGAACCGACGGTTATCTCTCTCCTTGGTATTAACGACACTTGATCTGTGGCTTGACACCTAACTGGTCCATGATCTCTATTTAAAGAGCATGGAGGGTCATTTTTTCGGTAACCGTTTATGAGAGAAACATATGTAACTTTTCTTTTCATATTAATAAATTGCTTGAAGTGGTCATGTTGGCTCAGACCGTGGATTTTTTCCCTCTTTGAGGGTTTTAACTACGTGATTATTGTAGAAATTTGAATAACTGATATATTATTCACCGAGATTCTCCTGATCACACACTATTTTAACTTTATGCACAATACAGAATCTCTTCTACCATTGATCATTAATTGCGGAAATAAAAAAAATCGCATGCGCACATTAAAACGATAAACAATCACACATATGAACACAGTATTTCATGGGAAAGCTTAAAGCTGAAAACCCCAAAATATCTGTATATTGTATGTCATAGAGATCATGTAACAATAATTGTACAAAGCTCCTCACAATCTCTCAGCACAACCTCCAATTGCTACACACTAATCAAGCTAGATCTAGCAAAACACATGCTCCAATCTCTGCCACCTGATAGCCAGCCTCTATTGCGTAATCAATGCTGAAGAATGGCTCATAAATAAATTCGAACCACCTGGCTTGTACTGTGCAATCCTCATTGGCTTCTCCAATCACTGGTTGTTGCAAATATGCAACAATATAGTCACAACTCATAGTTAACCTGCTCTTTCACCTATCTCTTCACTGGTCTCCACTGAAACTGTTCATGCACTGAAGTTAACTGATGTATTATTTAGTTGATTAATGATTTTATAATTAGTGAATTAATTAATAATTAATTCACACCACTCTTCACTAGTGTATTAATCAGTTAGACTAAATACAGCTAGCTCAACTATGTTTAGATTAGTTAAACTGAACATAACTCCATTAACTCCTCAATCAACTCCACCAAACTCTGTCACATGAGTTATAACTGAAGTATCCATGCAATAGCTCCACTTAACCCTCAGGAATAGTGTAATTCCTTCTGTCAGCTCTTGTGCCACATCTGTGCACTTAACTGAAGTGCTCCAAGAGAATAAGATAATGTTTCTAGTCCAAATATTATTAAGAGCTAATAATACTCGACATATCTATTTTTAGACTGGAAATCTAAAAATAGATTCCTCCCAATATGTCTAAAAATAGAAGTCCATCTATTTTTTCCGACTTGACCAACCATCCACAAATAGCATCCTGCAACTCATACAGCATGATCCATATGTCTAAAAATAGACTTTGTGCCAAAAATAGCCTGTGGGCCCACTTAATGAAGGCGACTTCTTTCCACTAAGCTCATCATCTTGTTCCAATCTCAACACTCCCTCTCAACAAGATAAGGATTATCTTCCACCCCTATCCTTCCTCTGTGGTATTCGAATTTACTCCTAGTGAGCGCCTTCATCAATATATCAGCATCCTGATCCTTCGTGGGAATGTATGAAAGTAACATGATATTCCGCTGCACACAATCTATGATATGATGATACCAGATGTCAATGTGTTTAGATCTATCATGAACTACTGGATTAACCGAGAGTTTAATGCAACTCTGATTATCACAATAAATCACAGTAGGATCTAAGTGTGAAACGAACAACCCGACCAGGATCTTCCTCATCCATATAGCCTCGCATGCAGCCAAACTCGCTACCATATACTCGGCCTCTACTGAAATGAATGCCATGGATCTCTGCTTGCTGCTATACCAAGAAACTACTATCGACCCGATACTAAAAATCCCTCCAGATGTGCTATTTCTGTCTGTTGGGCTCCCTGCCCAATCTACATCCGTGAAGCCACACAGCTTCACCTCCTCCGACTTTCTGTACCATAATCCATATCCTAATTTGCCTCTGAGATATCTCAATACATGCTTGCCTGCCTTCCAGTAGAGCTTGGTAGGCTTAACCATAGCTTGTGAAAGTTGGTTAACATCATAGCATATGTTGGGTCATGTATTGACTAGATACATAAGCAACCCCACCAACTATCGATAAACAGTGGCATCCACTACCTCCGCTGAAGTAGCATCCTCCTTCCTCCATCCACCTGGAAGAGGAGTATCAACAAGTTTGCAGCCATGCATGTTGAACTTCTATAGTATCTCCCAGGCATACTTTCCTTGAGAAACAAACAGTCCATCAATGCGCTGCCAAATTTCCAATCCCAGGAAATAATGAAGGAGGCGTAAGTCCTTCATCTTAAAATCCTTTGCAAGATCATCCTTGCATGAGTGTATCAACAGTTCATCACCTATCAAAATCAAATCATCTACATAAAGTACAATGATCAAAAACTTACCCTCCACCACTATCTGGTATAGGTTCGGATCTACCTCACTCTTGGAGAATCCAAGTCTAGTGAAATAACTGTTTATCTGTGTGTACCAAGCACAAGGTGCTTGTTTCAACCTATACAGCACTCTCTTGAGCCTGCACACATGCAACTCGCTGCTGAAGATCTCGAAACCTTCGGGCTGCTCTATGTACACCTCCTCCTCAATCACCCCATTGAGGAACGTAGTCTTCACATCCATCTGTTGAATGTGCAACCCCATCTGCGCTGAGAGAGCAAGAATCGTCCGTATGGAATAATACCTTTCGATAGGTGCAAAGGTCTCCTCATAATCGATCCCCTCAATCTGTGAGAAGCCTTGGGCAAAAAATCTTGCCTTTTAATTCTCCACACTCCCATTAGTAGCTTGCTTCACTTTGTAGATCCATCTCGAACCTGCCATTGATTTCCCTTCCAGCCTTGGGACGATCTCCCATGCACTTTTTCTGACAATCGAATCATACTCTTCTACCATGGCATCTACCCATGCGGGATCCTCCACAGCTTCCTCGAAAGAAGATGGCTCCGTCACAATAAAATTGCTCATAAGAGCCATGTATCCAGTATACCGGTTAGGTGATTGTCTCTGTCTGCGATGTGATGTAGGTGCTCCTACAACCTTCTCTGCATCTTGAGCCAGTCACTCAGCTTCTATAGTGTGCTTCGGCCCTCTGATGGTTGGCACTGCTTGAGTGGTCTCTTCCACTCCATGAACCTCATCTTGTGGCTGATCCACATCCTGAGACTCATCCTTAGGAAATAATAGCTCCTCATATGCATGCAAGTGTGGCTCCCTCTCAAGCGAACACTTCATGGCTTTCTCCTTATGAAATTTGATATCCCGTCGCATAACAGTCTTGCGACTATATGGAAAATACACACAATAGTTGTGGGGTGTATTAGTGCACCCCACAAATATCCCAACCTCTGCAGTTAGCTCTAGATTCTTCCTGGCATCCTTCGTCACATGAATGTAAATAGGTGAACCAAAAATCCTCAAATGGAAAATATTAGGCTTCTTACCAGAAAACACCTCCTCGAGTGTACTCATGCCAAGTATCCTGTGAGGACAACGATTCTGCACATATATTGTAGTATTGCATGCCTCAGCCCACAAGTGTATGGGAAGGCCCTGATCATGCAACATTGCTCGTGCAGCACCCACGATTGTTCTGTTATTCCGCTCTGCAACCCCATTCTTCTGTGGGTTATGAGGTGCTATGAGCTCTCTTCAAATTCCTTATGTGCTACAAAAGTCCTTGAACTCGCCAGAGATGAATTCATCACCATTGTCGCTCCTAAGAGCCTTCACCTGCTTCCCCGATTCTTTCTCAACCAGTGCCTTGAACTCACAGAACTTTGAGTATGTCTCGCTCTTCTTCTGCATGAAGAAGATCCAACACTTACGAGAAAAATCATCAACAAATATCACATATTACCTGTGCTTTGTTGTCGAAGCTACTGAGAAAGGTCCACACACGTTTGTGTGGATTCTCTCAAGGATCGTCGTGGCACAACTATCCTTCTCGTGAAAGGTGGCTTTCACAAATTTTTCGAAAGTACATCCCTTGCACTGATCTGACTACGCAAGTGTACCTTTGGGAAGCCCAGTAGAAATCTGCTGCAGTATCTTCAAAGCTCCATGGTGAAGATGGCCCAATATTCGGTGCCACAACTCACCATCATCCGAGCTCACCACTCCTTCTGCCTTGCCTGCCATTTTTGTGCAGCCATCTACCTGCAATTGATAAAGGTTCTTAACTCGAACCCCTATCCTCTGGGTCTCACCAGTTGCCTTACTGCGCAAGAAAGCCTTTCCCTCGCTAAAGACAACATCATATCCCTTGTCTTCTAACATCGCCACAAAGATAAGATTCTTCTTCAATCCTGGAACATGCATCACTTCCTTCAATATGAAGGGTTTACCAGACTCCCTCTCAAAGGAAATGGTACCGATACCGGTCGCACTGTATCTACCATCATCGCCCATCTCGATGTGCACTCCAAGGTCTTTCTCATCCATATCAGTAAACAAATCTCGATCTCCTGTCATGTGAAAAGACGCACCACTGTCCAGAAACCACATTGAACCCATCACACTTGAGACCAAGCATGCGGTCAATGAAAAATCTAGCCCAAGCTGAGATAAGGCCTCTCGGTGTAGATCTAACGGCTTGCTTATTTTCTTCTTCTATGGACAGTGGTAGCGTAATGTCTGTGTTGGTGGCTGATCGAAAGCACTCACCTTGGAACATGTCTTGCTTCTTGCCTTTATACTGGATTGGCATTCTTTCTTAACTCTTACCCCCTTCCTTGCTTTGGCGGTAGCTGTTACAACTGTCCCAGGATTCTTTGATGAAGATAAATCCCACCAGTACTCCTCCCTTATCTCCTCACGCACGAATCCGACCAAAGTCGCTCCCATCCTGGAAATTTCTCCTGACCATTGACAGAGTCCTGATAGGAATGCCAACTCTTCGGAAGCCCAAGGAGAGCCAAGCTTACCAAGTCCTCGTCATCAATAGTAACCCCCACACTTCCCAGCTCATCCCTGCATTAGATGAACTTCGTGAGGTACTTGGGCATACTTTCACCTTTCTCCATTTTTATGTTCCTGAGTTTATCCTTAGGGGCCAACTTCCTCTGGTCGCTCTTACTTTGAAATAAATCTGTCAAAGCTTTCCACGTCAAGAATGGAGAAGCCTTACCATGAAGGCTGGACACTATGTGATCCTTCACACCTTCCAACAGAATCCTTCGACACTTTGTTGTCTTCTTTTTCCATGCGTCAAGTACGGCAACATCACTAGAAGTAGGTTTTGGAATTTCTACATCTATGAACTCCTTCAACCCATTGTCATCCAGCACTGCCTCCATCCTGTCCTTCCATGCAATATAATTCGAGCTGCCCTCAAGGGCATACTCCAATCGCAATTCATTGAAAGACATCTCAACTTCGACACCAAGAAAACACTACTGCAAATTCGAATTCCACCAGCTCAAAACTCAACTTCTTCAATGTTTTTCAATTGCTCCAATGATCAATATCGCTCTGATACCATGTAGAAATTTGAATAACTGATATATTATTCACCGAGATTATCCTGATCACACACTATTTTAACTTTATGCACAATACAGAATCTCTTCTACCATTGATCATTAATTGCAAAAATAAAAACAATCGGGCACATTAAAACCATAAACAATCACACATATGAACACAGTATTTCATGGGAAAGCTTAAAGCTGAAAACCCCAAAATATCTGTATATTATATGTCATAGAGATCATTTAAAAATCATTGTACAAATCTCCTCACAAGCTCTCAACACAACCTCCAATTGCTACACACTAATCAAGCTAGATCTAGCAAAACACATGCTCCAATCTCTGCCACCTTATAGCCAGCCTCTATTGCGTAATAAATGTTGAAGAATGGCTCATAAATAACTTCAAACCACCTGGCTTGTACTGCACAATCCTCATTGGCTTCTCCAATCACTAGTTGTTGCAAATAAGCAACAGTATAGTCACAACTGATAGTTAACCTGCTCTTTCACCTATCTCTTCACTGGTCTCCACTGAAACTGTCCATGCACTAAAGTTAACTGATGTATTCTTTAGTTGATTAATGAGTTTATAATTAGTGAATTAATTAATAATTAATTCCACACTCTTTAGTATTATTCATCAGTTGTTAATAGAAAATACAACTAGCTCAACTATGTTTAGATTAGTTAAACTGAACACAACTCCATTAACTCCTCAATCAACTCCACCAAACTCTATCACATGAGTTCTACCTGAAGTATCCATGCAATAGCTCCACTTCACCCTCAGGAATAGCGTAATTCCTTATGTCATCTCCTGTGCCACATCTGTGCACTTAACTGAAGTTCTCCAAGAGAATAATAGAATGTTTATAGTCCAAATATTATTAAGAGCTAATAATATTCGACATATCTATTTTTAGACTGGAAATCTAAAAATAGATTCTGCCCAATAAGTCTAAAAATAGAAGTCCATATATTTTTTCCGACTTGACCAACCATCCACAAATAGCATCCTGCAACTCATAGAACATGATCCATATGTCTAAAAATAGACTTTGTGCCAAAAATAGCCTACGAGCCCACTTAGTGAAGGCAACTTCTTTCCACTAAGCTCATCATCTTGTTGCAATCTCAACAATTATACTAGTGTACTAATTTTTGATCTGTTTGTGAGCGGTGAACTTTGGTTCTTGATCTAAGGAACTTACCGTGTAAATTCCTACATGGTATCAGAGCTATTTTGAGGGTCACGTTCATTGTTGATCAAAATCTGAAGCGAGTTTGACTGCATGTGAAAGATGTTTTGTAGATCTACTATTTCTGAACATTTTTGGGCTTGTAGAACTGTTTGGTTGTGTCCATAGCATCTGTTACAGTGAGGAACGCCTTTCGTTTCATGCGAAAAGGTTTCCTGCTACCCAAGTTATGACAGTTTAGATCTGGACGTATAAAGCATCTGGTTTGCAGTTATATTTGTTAATAGTTCTTCTTATTTTAGTTTCCTCTGTTTATTTTCGGTTTTTAGGTTTTATTTATTTGCCAGATCTATACCCTCTTATCTGTGTATTCTCTTTATTGTGCGTTGTGTGCAATCTCGACAAATCAGGAACAGGAAAAGGGATTTTTTTTGCTACGTATGCTCTTTCCCCACGTCTTTGTGCGATCTCGAGCTACCGTAAGGCTTTGAATTTATTTTCTTTTTTTACTCCTTTTTTTGTGCAGGAAAAGGAATGCACACCAAAGGTTAAAATTAAAATAAATAAAAAATAAAACCCTCGTTCCTCCTTTCAAACAATAACAGAATCTTTTTACTATCTCACTTGGTGAGGAGTTAGTTTATGAGAATAGAGGTCTCAGGTTCAAATCTCTTTCTCAAGCTTCTTTTTGTTAAAAAAAAATTGTTAAAGGGGCGGGATTTTTTTTTAAATTTGAACTTCATCACCAAATTTCAAACTGTTCTCGTAACTATTCGGCATCTACAACTCAATTTTTTCAAAAGGCATAACTTCTTCATCCGAAAGCCATTTCTCGAGCCGTTTTTTTGAAACTGCCTAATTTTTCAATATCTTTCCATCGGAGCAGTTAGTTTCAGCGTTTCTCAGCTCAGTTTTTTTGTTTAATGGAAAGTGCATGCCCGATTATTCTTAACAGCACTAATTATTTTCAATGGCTACCTCACATGGTAGATATACTTATAAGTAAAGGGATTTATAGAATAGCCACGGGGCTAGAAACTAAACCTTCTGATGATGATAAAGTCGCTAAATGGGAGAATAAACAAGATCAAGCACAAGGGTTGATAGGAATGTCCATTGCTCAAGATCTTCGATTTCATATCCTTAACATTGACAACCCCCATGAAGCCCTGGACAAGCTAAATACTGTCTTTGGCATTCAAAATCAAATCAAGGCCCATCATCTTGAAAATGAGTTGCTTACTTTGGACCCCAATAATTTCTCCTCTATTGAGGATTTTTTGTCCAAATTCAAGACCCTTAGAATTCTTTTAGAAGGTTGTAAGGTCAAAAAAGAAGATGGTAGCCTCATCTATTGCATTCTTGCTAAGCTTGGCCCTGCATACTCTATATTTGTTTCCACCTTCCATTCCACTAGATAAGCCATCATTTCTTCAGGAACCACCTACAAGAATCCTTGTTTTGATTCCTTTTGCGATTCCTGATAAGAGAACAAGAAAAACTCTTACACCTTGGTCTTATCACTTCTAGAAATGCTTTTAAGAAAGCCTTAGCAGCCCAACATCAATCATATCAAAAGAATCCCAAGAAGTAGTATCCTAAAAAGTATGGTCTGAAACCAAACAAGGGTCCTAAGAAATTTCAGCCGCAAACTGAAAAAGCAACTCACAAAAATGATAAGGCATATAAAAACAAAGGAAAGAAGACAGATAGACATTGCAACTTTTGTAATCGTGATGGAAATTTAGAGTCCAATTTTTTTAAGAAGATGGAAGCCTTAGAAGCAACAATGAAGAAGCACAACATCAATTTGGAGCACTCTTCACCTTCATCTTCAGGAATGGAACTTTCTGCTTGTGGTTGTCAAGCATCAAGATCTGGTTATGCTTTAAATGTATCTTGTTCTTCTCATTCTCATGAGTGGCTCATTGATTCTGGAGCTTCTTACCACATTGCCAAAAATCAAGCCATGTTTTCTTCTTTAAATGATTGTAACACCAAACATATTTATGTTTGTGATGATAAATCTCTTAGTGTTGTAGGATATGGAACCGTTCATCTAGATAATGGTCAATTTAATGATGTACTATGTGTTCCTACCTTGTCATGCAACCTTCTCTCTGTTTGTCAGATAACTCATTCAGGTGAAGGGAAAATAGTAGAATTCTCACCTCAAGATGTTGTAATATAGGACATCAAATATCCTCAACATATTTTAGCTACTGGCATTGCTGATGATTCCAAAAGGTTGTATAAGTTTGACAACTTTGGGTCATCATGTCATCCCTCCATTTTTGTTTCTCATAATGATGACGTGAGAAAAATTTGGCATGAGCAATTTTGTCACTTAAACTATCGCTCTCTTCAAACTCTATGTAAGGAAAATATGGTGATGGGCCTTCCTACGGTATCTTTCCGAGATGGTGTTTGCTCCATATGTGTACTCGGAAAACATCATTGGGATAGTTTTGACAAATGTGCCTCTTGGCACGCTTCAAGCCCTTTGCAGCTTGTGCACAGTGATTTATGCGGTCCACTTCCTGTTGTTTCTTTCTCTGGTTGCAAGTACTTCTTAAATTTCATTGATGATTTTTCCAGACGCACTTGGGTATACTTCTTAAAACTCAAGAATGAATCTTTTAACATGTTCTTGGCCTTTAAGGCCTTTGCTGAGAAACAATCTAGACATCAAAGTCTTATGTTAAGATCAGACAATGGAGGAGAATATGTTAACAACAAATATATCAATTTCTACACTGAGCATGGCATTCAATTGCAACATACTGTTCCATATACTCCACAAAAAAATGGTGTAGTTGAAAGGAAGAATCGCACCTTAAAATAAATGGCTAATTGTATGCTTCAATCTAAAGGACTTGGTCTCAATTTTTGGGTAGAAGCCATTAACTGTGCCAATTACATATTAAATCGCACTCCTACTGAGGTTTTAAACAATATAACTCCAGAGGAAACTTGGAGCTTAATCAAACCAGATGTAAGTCACTTTCGTGTTTTTGGAAGTGATTCTTGGGCCCATATTCCAGATGCAAAACATAAAGCCTTAGAACCTAAGAGTGAAAAATGCATTTTTGTTGGATATTCTGAAGATGTCAAAGGATATAGAATTCTTCAACCAAAATCCAAAAATATAATCATTAGAGGAGATGTAAAATTTTATGAAAATATGTTGGCCTACGAGCCTAGTTCAGCGGGTGTGCCACCTTTGGCCTGCGAGCCCGATTCGGCATATGTGCCACCTCTCTCTCTCTCTTCTATTTTTAATAGCATTCCTTCTAGTTCAGCCGATGACAAAAAGGATGAAAATCATCCTCCACCTCTTGCAATTGTTCCTTTTACTCCACTACTTCCAAGGTGGGTTCACTCTACTCGGGATGCAGCAGGTTCTCTTGCAGGTGAACCTGCCGATCGACGACGTACACATTCTTAGTTCGAAAGAGCTTCTTCCTTATTGGCTCAAGTTCCAGAAAATCCTGATCTAGAAACGTTTTAATAAGCCTCCAGTCATCTAGCTTGGGATGAAGCTATGAATGAAGAATATCGTTCCTTATTGGTGAATGATACTTGGGATCTTGTTCCTCTTCCGAAAGGAATAAAACTTGTCAGATGCAGATGGGTTTACAAAACAAAGTTTGGACGAGATGGAAAATTGGATAGACATAAAGCTCATATTATCACTAAAGGATTTTCACAAGTTTAAGGCATTTACTATACTAAAACCTTCTCCCCTGTTGCCAAAATGAATTATATCCGCCTTGTTCTTTCCCTTGCTGCCTCCTTTAAATGGGAAGTCCATCAGATGGATGTTAAATCCACATTATTATATGGATATTTACATGAATAAATCTACATGGAACAACCCCTTAGCTTTATCCAAAATGACTCTAGCCTTGTTCATCGCCTTAGGAAGTCTCTCTATGGTCTCAAAAAAGCTCCTCAGGCTTGGTATGCCAAAATGGATAGATTTCTATTAGATAATGGCTTTTCTAGGTGTCATTCTGACAACATTGTCTATACCAAGAAAGTGGGTAATTCCTTCACCATCCTTATTATTTATATTGATGATCTTATCCTTACTCGTAGTGATCCAAACCATATAAACCATGTGAAGTCTAGCCTCAAAAAGAATTTTGAAATGACATACTTAGGACACTTGCATTATTTCCTTGGTCTTCAAGTCTTGCAATCCAAGAAAGTCATTACCCTCTCTCATTCCATGTATGCCGATGATCTTCTACACCACTTTCACATGGAATACTGTAAGCCAACCCCTGATAGGAAAAGTGTGTTTCTTTACCATGTACATTAGTAACTTATAATCCGACTGTCACGATTTTTAGTGATCCGATGGTTATCTCTCTCCTTGGTATTAACGACACTTGATCCATGGCTTAACACCCGATTGGTCCATGATATCTATTTAAACAGAATGGACAGTCATTTGTCCAGTAACCGTTTCTGAGAGAAACATATGTAAATTTTCTTTTTTTATATTAATAAATTTCTTGAAGTGGCCATGTTGGCTTAAGCCGTGGACTGTTTCCCTCTTTGAGGGTTTTAATCACGTGATTATACTGGTGTACTGATTTTTGATGTTTTTGTGAGTGGTGACCTTTGGTTCTTGATCTAAGGAAATTACCCTGTAAATTCCTACACTCGTCGCGTTTTCTCTACAGCCCTTCAGCCCATCGTCGCTGATTGGCTTACCCTAGTTTCCTTCGTCTCTTCTTGGCCTCTCAAGGCTTCGATTCCACAGGTACATTAATAATCTACTGTATGATGCTCACTTCGATCTAGTTAGGGTTTCTTTCTGGTTAAACAAGCTTGCAGGATTTCGTTTTCACGCCGGCGTATTCTTATTTGGTTTATCTGTATTATTTTGGGTTCAACATGGCATGGCGACAGTGTCTCATCCTGATAGGTTTGTGCCCACTTTATTGTTAACGTGGATTTTGGTTCTCACACATGCTCCTTCCTCAAAACCTAAGCTGAGCTGAGGAAAGTTAGAGCTATTATTTTATCCTAAAATTTACCTACATTTTCCTCCTGGTACGGGGACTAATGTCCTCCCTTGGTTCTTTTCACAGGGTTTCTCACTTCGTGCTGGTAGAGGAGGTTTCATTTTTCATGTAAAGGGTTTATTCCTCCACCATTGGCTCATTCATTATCTGTCGTTAGTTTATCGGTATGTCTTATCACTAATGTTTTCTTTGGTTCTCTTATGTAGTTATCATATTGGCTCGTCCCTGGAAGTCATTCTTTTTCGATTTCTTGCTACAGAAAGTCAATTCCCTCATGATTCTCTTGCCCTTTAGGTACCCCATATCCGCTGTATGATTTTTAGGTCTTGTTAGCAAAGGACCTTTAGCTTGCCTTCGGTATTTCTCTCGATACCGTGAGATTTTAAATATAGTTTTCCAGGCTTTCATGCCGATATATTATGTTTATATATTCTGCATTACGAGGGGTTTCTCCCTACTTGTGGACAACTTCGACCTTGTGACTGTCTTGAATTTTTACTTAATCTTTTTTTTTTGTGAAGTTACACTGTATTCGGTGGTCCGAATTTATGAGAGGGGGACCCTTCGTACTCAGTGAATTTCTGGTTTACATTAGGCTTCAAATGTTATAAAATACCTTCTTTTTACATATGCGCTTATTGTTTCAGGTATTCTCTGTTTGAATAAATACTGCTCATTCCTCTTGTTGAAATAGTTTTCACACTTTCTAGTATATTCAGGAATCAATACAAATAATGTTTTCTACCTTTCCATGCATGTGTATAAAGTTTGTGTTCGATTTGGGAATATGGTTCGAACCAGATTTTCTTGATTCCAAAAGTATCTTGTTATCTTCTTTTCTTGGCTCGTTTATTCATTGTCGATGTAAATCTTTTTTTACAGGTTATATAGTGGGTCAGGGTTTACTATGCATGCAATTCACTATTGTTCCTTTTTCCTTCACTTATTCTATAGTTTGCAGTAGTATTACATCATTTAACAGGTATAGGTACATAATTTACTCCTTTATTTTTATTTAGTTTTCTGGATCATTATTTCTGTGTTTATCATATAATTAAAGTTAAAAACAAACTCAGGTATTGGGGTTTCAACCCTAAACTTCGAGTTAACAGTTTCATGTGTTATCATACTTATAGTAGTAATTCTATTTAAATTCCAGCGATTTACAGTAAACACAAATTCTTTTCTTATTTTCAGAAATAAACCAGAGTTTGCATAATTCTAAGTATTTATTTTATTTTCTGAGTTCCACTGTTAAGTTAAGGGAAAACATAGATATAAAAAATTTCTATACTTCCAATATAGAGAAAACTCCTTTTCATCATTAAATAACCCAGACTGTGACAAGAAGTTTATAATAGCTAGGCAGCATATTGAGTACTGAGTTTTCCAGTAAATGAATACTTATCCGTTTTTCCAAACTTGCTCATGTTTTCCACCCTACCATGCGTGAGGCAATTACTTCCTCAACTTCCCCCGTGCTCCATACCGAGTCTAGTTGGTTGATAGAATCTTCCAGAAGAGACCTCAAGACCCTTGGCCTAGTACTTCTTATTTTCCAGGAATAGGGAATGCTAAGTGTTTTCCACTGGTCACCACTAGCTCAGGAATACTCCACTCTCTTCACCCTTAGTCTTAGAACAGAACCCCTCTTCCTCACTGGGATGCACTTTTTATCCCTAGAGGAGAGGTAACTTTCCTCAACTGTTTTCCATTCAATTACTCTCAGTTCTTGGAATAATTTTACCATCAGTCTTTTTAAATTTTTATGGAACCTCTATTCCATTATTAAATTTAATTTCAACCAAAAACATAATTTATTTTTGTTTATCAGATAATCCTTTTCTCAAGAACATAAATTTTTAGTCACTTAAAACTAAATAACATAACAAGTATTTAACATTTAAACCAGCTATCACAACTTCCCCTCCTGGTAGCAATCGTTGTCCTCAGTGCTTCATTTCGGCTCAACAAATAATTTCGGGTAAGCCTCACGAACAAATCCTTCATCTTCCCAGGTAGCCTCATCTAAGCTAAAGTACTTCCACTGCACTTTAACTTGGGTTATGGCTTGCCTCTGGATCATGATTTCTCTCAGATAGAGTATACGCTGAGGTTCGACTAGAAATTCGTCGTCTTGTTCGATTTGCATACAGCAAAACTCTGAATTAAACTTTGATAAATATTGGTTATTTTAAGGTAGGTTTCTTAATCTTATCCTACCTGAATACTTTGCCAATGGATTACATGCTTTGGGTCATGCACGTAGCGCTTTATTAATGATACATGGAACACGTTGTGCATCTGAATATTGCTGGGTAAAACCAATCAGTATGCCACAGGTCCCACGCTCTCCAATATCGGAAAGGGTCCATAAAACCCGGGAGCTAACTTAGCACAAGAGGCCCACATTAATGTGCTCCTCTTTGGTTTAATCCTTACATACACATGGTCGCCCACTTAAAATTATCGATAAGTCCTCTTCTTATCCACATACACCTTCTGTCGATCTTGACCATCTCTCAGATTTTGTCTGATTTTTCTTACTTTTGATTCCATCTCAGCTAACATCTCAGCTCCAAGCATCATCTTGGTTTTGGGGCTGCTCCAATTGATAGGAGTACAACATTCTTGTCCAACAAAGCTTTGAAAGGGCTCATCTTAAGAGAATCTTGATAACCATTTTTGTAAGAAAACTCTACCAAGTGAAAATATTTTTCCCATCTCGTTGGCTGATGCATCATGTACATCTGCAACATATCCTCCAGGATTCGGTTTACTCGTTTAGTTTTTCCATCCATCTGAGGATGGTAAGAGGTACTGAAATTAATTTGGGTTCCCAACCCTGTAAACAAGGTCTTCCAAAATGTTGAAGTAAAATTCACATCCCTATCTGATATGACAGTCTTTGGAATACCATGCAATTTAAAAATCTCTCATAAATATGTCTGCTATCTGCACAGTTTTATAGGTAGATTGTATAGATATGAAATGTGTTGCCTTGCTCAACCTATCAACCACCACCATAATGGATTCATTATGATTTTTTGATCCTGGTAAACCAGTAATAAAGTCTAGGGAAATTAACTTCCCATTTCCACTCAGGTACTAGAATGGGATGCAACAATCCGGCTGGATGTTGATGCTCCACCTTAACCTGTTGACACTCCAAGAATTTGTTCAAATATTCTACAATATTTCTTCACATACCAGTCCATAAATAGGCCTTTCTAATTGTTTTTAGAATTTTATGGTATCCTGGATGTCCTGAGTAATTGCTGCAAATATATTCATTCATGATCCGCTCCTTCAAACCCATTCGATTTGGAATATATATCTTCTCCTTAAAGGTTAGCAAGTGATATTTATTAACCCCATAGTCAAAAGGTTTTCCTTTCCTTCTGGCTTCTTCCACTTGTTGCCATAAAAACCGGTAATCAGGATCCTTCCCGACTTCCTCTTTTATTTGATCCCCAAACTTACATTAAATATGGTTATAGCAAAGTTCATAAACACAATGTAGTTTTCTGCTTAAGTGTTATGAAACCAGCTCCAAAAATAGAAGAAAAGAGATATCAACGCCTTAGAAATAAGCCACTTCAAGGGGGCACCTCCAATACATTACATGAATGAACAATTCTTGGATGATACAAATGACAAAACCTCCTTTCTATATATAGGAGTCCATGGGGCCACAATGTAATCCTAGTGGGGCTAGAATGTAATCCTAGCCGACCTAACAATAATAATGTAAGGGCACAATAATAAAAATATGGGGGTTATAGGGGTACAACAATAACAATAAGGGGGTCTACACTAACATAATAAGGGACTATATTAGTAATATAGGGACCTAACATGCCCCTCTCCTTCAAACAAGTGTTGTCCTCAAAACTTGAGTAGCTCTGTGTGCTTCTGTAAAAAATTCTCATCCTCCCATGTATAATCTTCAGTGGGTAAGTTCTTCCACCTAATGAGATACTCTGAAATTGATCGATTTTGTAGCTGTCGATTTCTTGTTTCCATGACCGCTTGAGGTACCAATATGATTTTTCCTTCTTCATCAAGTTCTGGTAATATTGTTTGAACTGGAATATTTTCACCTATAACCTTCTTTAAGCATGAAACATGGAAAACTGGATACACTCATGAAGAAGCAGGAAGCTCCAATTTGTATGCCATAGTACCAATCTTTTGCAACACCTTGTAACGACCATAGTACTTTGGAGATAATTTATTATCCTTCTTAGCTTGCTTGAGGGACATTTTTTTGTATGGTTGTAGCCATAAAAATACCCAGTCTCCTACATCAAAACTTCTCTCCCTACGATGTTGATCTACCTGTTGTTTCATTCGATTTTGTGCCAAATTTAGGTTATCCTTTAAGAGTTGGAGAACTTCTTGTTGATGCTCAATGTGATCTTCCACTGCTTGAACCTTAGAATTTTCTCTTAAGGATGATGTGATGGATGGTGGATGATATCCATAAAGTGCCATAAATGGGGTCATTTTAGCTGCAGTGTGGAAGGAAGTGTTATACCACAATTCAGCGAGAGGTAACCACTTGACCCATTGTGCTTTTTTATCAGATACAAAACAACGAAGATATCCTTCCAAACATTTATTCACTATCTCAGTTTGACCATCAAATTGAGGATGATAAGATGAGCTATAAGCTAATTGAGTACCCAAACAAGAAAATAACTCTGTCCAAAAATTTCCAGTAAAAATGGTATCTCTATCACTGACAATAACCTTTGGGCTTCCATGTAGCTTTTGAATTGTGTTCATAAATGTAGAAGCAATTGTACTTGCTTTAAATGGATGAGATAATGCACAAAAATGTGCATACTTGGTAATTCTATCAACTACCACCATGATGACACTCCTTTCTTCAGACTGAGGTAAACCTGTGATAAAATCCATTGAAATATCTTCCCAACATTGACTTGGAATGGATAAAGGTTGTAGAAGACTCAGGGTCTTAATTGTCTCAACTTTATTTTTTTGGCAAACCAAACGTTCCGCCACAAAATTTTGAATATCAGATTTAAGGCCGTCCCAAAAAAATTCTTTCTTCACCCTGTGGTAAGTTTTTAAAAATCCAGAGTGTCCTCCTAAAGGAGAAGTGTGCAATTACAAAAGAATATTTTGTTTTAGTTGGGAATTATTAGAAAGATATAAGCGATATTTGTACCATAAGGAATCATTTTTTCAACTAAATGTATCATATCTACTAGGATCTTGCTATATCTTTTGAATGAGTGTCCACACTTCTTTTTCCTTCTTCCATTCATCCCTTGCTTCAGTTATCCAATCTAGTTGGATAATAGAAATGTCACAAAGCAATGCTTCCACCTCTTCATTCTTTCTTGAGAGTGCATCTGCAACAACATTTAGCTTCCCTTTTTTGTATATTATTTCAAATTCATAACCCAACATCTTTGTGACCCATTTTTGTTGCTCTTCTGAAGATAGTCTTTGTTCCAAAAAGTGTCTAAGACTATCATGATCATTTTTTACCTTGAAGTGTTGTCTCATTAGGTAAGCTCACCATTTCTTTAGTGCATGTAGTATTGCTAACATTTCCTTCTCATAAATAGCTTTCTGTAAATACTTTCCTTTGATTGGGCGACTTTCAAGAGCAATGGGTCTTTCTTCTTGCATTAAAACAGCACCAATTCCATTTCCTGAGCTATCACATTCCACAATAAAGGTTTTTGTGAAGTCTGGCGTAGCTAAGACCAGTGCTAGGAACATTGCCTCTTTAAGATGTTCAAAGGACTTAGTTTCTTTAGGAGTCCATGAAAATGAATCTTTCTTCAATAATGTTGTTAGAGGTGTTGCTATTCTCCGATAATTCTTAACAAACTTGCGATAATACCTTGTTAACCCGAGAAATCCTTGCAACTTCTTTATGGTTTTGGGGACTTTCCATTCCCTAACGGCTTTAGTTTTGTTAGGGTCTACCTTAACACCCTCGTGAGATACAATATGACCCATCTATTCCACCTCTTTTACTCCAAAGAAATATTTGGATGTTTTTTGCATATAATTGTTTCTCCTGCAATAGTTTGAGTACCCTGTCAACATGATGAACATGATCCTTCCAAGACCTGCTATAGATTAGTATATCATCAAAAAATACTAGCACAAATTTTCTAAGGGTTTGAAAATGGAATTCATCAACCCTTGAAATGTAGAAGGTGCATTGGTAAGGCCAAAAGGCATGACCAAAAATTCATAATGACCTTCATGAGTTTGAAATGCTATTTTTGGAATATCTTCAGTCTTCATTCTAATTTGATGATATCCTGAACGAAGATCCAACTTGGTAAAATAAATTGCTCCATGTAATCCATCCAATAATTCATCAATCACAGGAATGGGAAATTTATCTTTAATGGTGAGCTTATTGAGCTCCCTATAATCCGGACACATTCGCCATGATCCATCCTTCTTGTGTACCAATACTACGAGAGCAGAGAAAGAACTTTGACTAGGTTGAATTATACCCGCCTCTAACATTTCTGCAATCACACGTTCAATTTCGCTCTTTTGGAAGTAAGGATATCTATAAGGCCTAATGTTTGAAGGAACACTTCCTGGAATCAAATGAATAGCATGATCATGATCACGAATAGGTGGGAGTCCTTTGGGAGTTTCAAACACCTTGGAATGATTATCCAAGACTTGTTGGAGATCTGCAGAAATAGATGATTTTGATATCGGAACTTCTAGTGAGCATAATTGTGCAATTACGCCTCGTTGTTCTTTCTTTAGAAGCTTTGTCATGACATTAGAGCTTATTATCCTTCCTGGCTTCCCTTCAATACCCCGTAATTCGACTTCCTTTCCTTCTGAAAAAAATTTCAAGAAAAGTTCTTGAAAATTAAAGCTACCGTCCCCAAAGATTGTAACCATTGTACTCCTAGTACAACATCAGCACCTCCCATAGGAATGGAAAGCATTGGACTAGTCAATACATATTCCCCCATGGTTAGCTTGATATTATGGCATTTTCTAGAGCAATTTATAGTTCCTCCATTTGCATCCATCACTTGACATTCTGGTGCTGGGTATAGGAAACAATTTAATTCCTTGGCTACCTTACAATGAATAAAATTATGGGTGCTACCTAAATCAATCAACACTATTACCTTTTTCTTCTTGATTTGTCCTGCTATCTTTAGAGTTTGAGGAGTGGTAATTACTGCCAATGCATTACACGATATGGTCGGATTCATTTCTTCCTCTTCTAGGGCTGGTTCCTGGTGTATATCCTCTTCTTGTTCATTTTCTTCTTCCTCTTCGCAATCTATGTAAAATAATTTCTTCTCAGCACACTTATGACCTTTAGTGTATTTGCTATCACAACTGTAGCAAAGCCCTTTTGCTCTTTTTTCTTCCAATCGTTGTGGTGTCAACCTTGTAGGTTGTGGAAATCTAGGAGTAGCAACACTTCCCTCTTTATAGAAGTGAGTGGTAGGCTTCCTTGTCGCCATATTTTTACATTCAATTTTTCTTGCCAACCTGAATGCCTTCTCCAATGAATCAGGTTCCAAAACACGAACTTCATGTTGGATGTTATCCTTTAAAGTGCCTATGAAAAGATCAATCATGTGTTCCTCTGGAATATCAGTTACCCTTATATTCAATTTTTGGAAGTCCTCAATGTGCTGCCCCACTAAACCCTTTTGTTTGAGATTTATCAATTGGCTAAAGAAGGTGTTGCTCTTTGTATCCTCATAATGTGCTATCATTTCCTCCATAAAAATTGACTAAGTGACAATTTTTTTACGGGAGCAAAGCCATCGATACCATACAAATGTATTTTGTTCTAAATGTAAAGTTGCAATGCATACCTTTTGTGTGTTTTTCACATTATTGAGATCAAAATATTGCTCCATCTGTAGTATCCATGTTACAGGATCCTTGCCATCAAACTTCCTCATATCCATCTTTGGAATATGGTGGTTCTTCCATCTAACATTAGAGTTTATGAAATCACGATTAACATTTATTTTGTTCTCATCATGAGTTTCCTCTACTATATTTTCGCCATTAGGAAACATTTCCTATATCAACTTTCCCAAACCATTCTTCATGTTTTCCATGTTGTCTTTCATTTTTTCATCTATCTTAGCTTCCATGTCATCCATCTTATCTTCCATGTGATCTATCTTAGCTTCCATGCCCACTTCCATGCCATCCATCTTAGCTTCCAAACCATTCATCTTAGCTTCCAGGACATTCTTCAAACCATCCATCTTAGTTTCCATGCCTTTCTTCAAAACTTCAATTTCATTTTTTGTTGCTCTTTTCGATAGTGAAATTTGGTCCACTTGCTCTTGTAATTTTGATATCTCATGTTGTGTTTCTTTGTCTTCATGAGTCATAGTAGATCCTTTTGAAGGATTAATGGGTGCTGAATTATTTTTAGGGGGAATTTTAGAACCCAATACTGATATCTATTCTTCAATATTCCCTTGGAATAAATTCAAACTATTTTTTTTTTTTCAAACAAGACTTATGTAATTCGAAAAAAATACACACCTTTTTCTTGCTTTTGAGGAGCTCAATATTGAAACTGAACTATCTCTGTGATTTTTGATCTTCAATATTTGAAATTCAGCCCTAATGTAGCCCTCTGAATCTTCTTTCGAATGCCATAGGTCTAACCTAATTTGGATTCTTCAAGGAAAATTTATGCCCAATCTCCCACGATGACCTAATTATGGACTAGTTCAGTAGAGCAAACTTGTACGACTTGCCACGTGTCCCTGTTTCCTCCTTCGGCTCTAAAATTGATATGTCAAAAACTATAGTCTGTGAAATTGTATCCACCTTTTATAGAATCCAAATCCTGCGCTCAGAGAGAGTTATGTCGTTTTTCCCACGGTCATCTCTTTGAGATGAAATTCAAGAGCCTAAAACAATCCTATCTTCCATAGAATATTATCACAAAATATTGCGAACCAAGATCTGAAATTTCCACAGGAGGTTCCTCAAGATTTTGGCTTCACTCTATGAAAATTTCAGCTTCTGAACCCTCGGAGAAAAAAATTTATAGCAAAAGTTTCGTGATCACCTATTTAGGTTAAATTCAGGAGCCTACAAACTTCCCTAACTTCCACAGATCATATCTCCGAAAATATTTCAAACCAAGCTCTAAAATTTTGTGATGCTCTTCCTCAGGATTACAGCGTTGCGCTCTAAAAATTTCAACTTTTTAACCTTCATAGAAATAAAGTTATAGCAAAAATTCCACGATGACCTGTTTTGAGCAGAAAAACCCTAGAATCCAAACCTCTGATACCAAATGTTATGAAACCAGCTCCAAAAATAGAAGAAAAAAGATATCAATGCCTTAGAAATAAGCCACTTCAAGGGTGAACCTATAATACATTACATGAATGAACAATTCTTGGATGATACAAATGACGAAACCTCCTTTCTATATATAGGAATCCATGGGGCCACAATGTAATCCTAGCCGACCTAACAATAATAATGTAAGGGAACAATAATAACAATATGGGGGTTACAAGGGTACAACAATAACAATAAGGGGGTCTACACTAACATAATAAGGGACTATAGTAGTAATATAGGGACCTAACATTAAGGCATCCGCCGCTCGGTTTTCCTTACCTTTTACATGTTGGATATCCATATCAAACTCACTTAGGAAGGAATTCCACCTTGCCTGTCGAGAGTTAAGATGAGCCTGTTTAAAGTAGCTGGTTAGGCTGTTGCGGTCGTTTTTTAACACAAAACTTTTTCCTAACAAGTAGTGCCTCCATACCCGGAGTGCCTGCACTACTTCTGTCAGTTATAAATCATAAGTTGAATATCATTGTTCATGCTGTTTTAACTTTCTTGATTCATAGGAAACCAACCTTCCTTCTTGTGAAAGAATCGCTCCAACTCCTTATTTACAAGCATTGGTACAAACTTCAAATTCCTTATTGGAATCAGCTACTCTCAACACTGGGCTTGTGGTCAGAAAATGTTTCAACTTATCGAAACTATTTTGACACTCTGTAGTCCATTTGGATATTTTTCCCTTTCTTTGCAAAGATGTAATTGGAAAGGCAATCTTCGAAAATCCTTCAATGAAACGTCGATAATATCCAACCGTCCCCATAAAGGATCGGATATCTGCCACATTTTGTGGTACTCTCCATTCCATAATTGTCTTAATTTTCTTTATATCAACCACGATTCCCTCAGCGGAAATAACATGCCCTAGGTAATGAGTTTCTTCCTTGAAGAAATCACATTTGTTGAACTTAGCGTACAGCTGATGCTTTTGTAACATCTCCAACACCATCCTTAAGTGCTCTTTGTGTTCTTCCAGGCTCTTTGAATAAATTAAAATATCATCTATGAATATCAAAACAAATCTGTGCAAAAAGGGGTGAAATATGACATGCATCAGCCTCATAAATGTTGTTGGTGCATTATTTAAACCAAATTATAATACCACAAACTCGTAATTCCCGTATCTAGTACGGAAAATAGTTTTGTAGATGTCCTCGCCTTTTATCTAGATCTAGTGGTATCCAGACCTTAATAATATCTTTGAAAATACAGTGGCCCCCTTCACCAGATCAAACAGGTCATCAATTCATGGTAACAAATATTTATTCTTAATGGTCAATTTACTAAGTTGTCTATAATCCATGCACATTTTCATTGTTCCATCCTTTTTATTTACAAACAACACTAGTGATCCCCAAGGGGATGCACTTGGTCAAATTTACCCTTTTTCCAACAACTATTGCAATTTCATCTTTAGTTCCATTAATTCTGGTACACTCATTCGATATGGGGCCATTGAAATTGGTGATGCTCCAAGCATCGACTCAATAGTGAAATCAATATCCCTTCTTGGTGGAAATCTCAGTACATCTTCTGGGAATATGTCCATGAAATCCTTCACCACTGATATGTTTTCCATTAAAGGAGTCTTTTCTTTAGCATTAGCGAAACCCACCTGAATGGCATATAACTGACATCCTTTCCTGATACACTTAACCATTTGAGAGGTTGTAATAGGACGTAGCTGTAGGGGTTTCTTAATTCCCTGTATTTCCTTGCGAGTCCCATCTTGCATTCTGTAATATATAATCTTTTCCTTACAGTCTAGCAATGTCTAGTGTCTCTCCAACCAATCCATTCCCAATAATACATCGTAGGATCCCAAGAGTAACTCATTCAGATCCACATTCAATTCCTGGTTTCCAATTTCCAGTACACAGTTTGGAATTTTTTGCACAAACTTTGCTTATTGCTCCTGTGGCTAGTTGTAAAAGCCAGGGATTTTTAAATTTATGAATTTTTAATTTACAAATTTCTACTATTTTTGGGTTTATATAACTCAAACTTGCACCTGGGTCAACCAAAATAGAAACAAACTACAAAAGTAGCTTACCTTCCAATTCTATCATCATTGGTTGGTAATGTGCCTATTGATCCTCTAAGGCTACATTAATCTTGGGTATGTTCCGAGCCACATCACCCACTATAGAGGCTACCGATAAATTGGCTATTGTAACATTTCTTCCCCGATGTGGACAGTTATTGTAACAGTGAGCCTCACCACACTCCCAACACTGCAGAGGCAGTTTCTGGCTTTGTCCATGGTCTTCGGATTCACAAATTCAATTCGCTCTTTCATGTGAGTTGGAAAACTACTCAAAAATCATTGAACCTTAGCCTTTTCATCCCTTAAATAAGGAATATATCTTAACAGGGAAGTGAACTTGGTTATGTATTCATCCATTCTCATTTTCCCCAACTTCAAGTCATGGAATTCCTTGGACTTTTCATCATAAAAACATTATGTTAGTTACTTTTCCTTGAAGTATTGTTGAAATGCATCCCATGTCACGTCCTGATATTCAATGCTGCGTACATTATTGAATTCCTCCCACCACAAGGTGGTCTTCTCTCTGAACTGATAGATGGTTAGTCTGGCTTGAAGATTACTGTTGTACTCATACACCTGAAATTACTTGTTCATGTTAATCAACCATGCTTCAGCCACCTCCTCTGCTTCTCCATCAAACGTACGTGGTTTTATCTTCCGGAACTCCCCTTGTAGCTCCACTTTTTGCTTCTTAATTTCTTGCAATTGTGACACTTTTCCAAACTCCGCCTCATTATAGTTTCTATTTTTGTTACTCCGCTGGGAATGGCTTCTTTCCATTCTGTCATTGGTTTGGTCCTTGGTTTTTCGTTCATTTTCTTCCTGCATGTCCCTATTGAGACTGGGTTGTAACACCCCCTGATTCTGTTTGTCAAAAAGGCTCTTAAGTATCGTTTCTTGTTCTTGCATCAGGCGTTCATTGTCACTCCTTACCCGAACCATTTCTTCCTGCAACTTCTGCACAGTACTTAGCAGTATATTGGTCTGGTGTTGCTGCTCCTCTAGCACTCTACTATTCTGACGGTGCTGATCCACACTTAGCTGAATACACATTTCAGGATTCATTTCTGGTTGAGGTTTGGGTGTAGGTTCCCCTCCATTCCGAGGTGTTTGTTGTGTCGATCCTCTTATCGTATTGTCTTATACAATATTATTTCTTTTCTGTGCATCATTTACACACAATTTATCATTTTAGGTGATCCTTAAGGTCTCAGATTGCAAACGTTGCTCTGATACCACTTGTAACGTATAAGATAATCAATATAAAACAAAATTTAATTTTCTTACCTTATCAATGTTAGGTCTGTTATTTTTGTTATTGTAACCCCTTTATTGTTATTATTGTACCCCTGTAACCCCCATATTGTTATTATTGTGCCCTTACATTATTATTTTTAGGTCGGCTAGGATTACATTGTGGCCCCACTTGGAGTACATTGTGGCCCCATGGACTCCTATATATAGAAAGGAGGTTTTTTCATTTGTATCATCCAAGAATTTTTCATTCATGTAATGTATTAGAGGTTTCCCCCTTGAAGTGGTTTATTTCTAAGGCGTTGATATCTCTTTTCTTCTATTTTTGGAGCTGGTTTCACAACATTTGGTATCAGAGCTTTGGATTCTAGGGTTTCGCTGCTCCAAACAGGTCATCGTGGAATTTTCACTATAACATTTTTTCTACGAAGGTTCAGAAGATTAAATTTTTAGGGTACGAATTAGAAATCCTGAGGAACATCATCACAAAATTTCAGGGCTTGGTTCGCAATATTTTCGGAAATATGCTTTGTGCAAGTTAGGTATTTTTCAGGCTCCCTAATTTCATCTCAAAGAGGTGATCATGGGAAAATCTTCATAACTCTATCTCTGAGAATCAGATTGGAATTATGTAAAATGTGGTTGGAATTACACAGACATTAGTTTACTATCTATCAATTTCAGAGCCAAAGGAGTAAACAATGACACGTGGCAAGTCATACAAGTTCTCTTTACTGAACCAATCCATAATTGGGTCATTGTGGAAGATTGGACATAACTTTGTCGTGAATAATCCAAATCAGGTCAGACATATGGCATTCGAAAGCAGATTTAGAGGTTGAAAATGGAGGAACTATAAATTTCTCAGGAAAATGCCATAATATCAAGCTAGACATGGGGTAATATTTATTGAATAGTCCAATGCTTTCCATCCCAATGGGAGGTTCTGATGTTGTACTAGGAGTACAATGGTTAAAATCTTTAGGGATGGTAGCTTTTAATTTTCAAGAACTTTTCTTGAAATTTGTTTTCAGAAGGAAAGGAAATCGAATTACGCGGTATCATAGGGAAGCCAGGAAAGATTATAAGCTCTATTTTCATGACAGAGCTTCTGAAGAAAGAAAAACGAGGCATAATTGCACAATTATGCTCACTAGAAGTTCCAAAATCAAAATCATCTATTTCTCTAGATCTCCAAGAAGTCTTGGACAACCATTCGATAGTGTTTGATACTCACAAAGGACTCTCACCTATTCGTGATCATGATCATGCTATTCATTTGATTCCAGGAAGTGTTCCTCCAAACATAGGGCCTTACAGATATCCTTATGTCCAAAAGAGTGAAATTGAACATATGATTGCAGAAATGTTAGAGGCTAGTATAATTCAACCTAGTCAAAGTTCTTTCTCTACCCGAGTCATATTGGTGCACAAGAAATTTGAATCATGGCACATGTGTCTGGATTATAGGGAGCTCAATAAGCTCACTATTAAAGATGAATTTTCCATTCTTGTGATTGATGAATTACTGGATGAATTACATGGAGAAATTTATTTTACCAAGTTGGATCTTCATTCTGGATATCATCAAATTAGAATGAAGACTGAAGATGTTCTGAAAATAGCATTTCGAAGTCATGAGGCTCATTATGAATTTTTGGTCATGCCTTTTGGTCTTACCAATGCACGTTCTACATTTCAAGGGTTGATGAATTCCATTTTCAAACCCTTCCTTAGAAAATTTGTGCTAGTATTGTTTGATGATATACTAATCTACAGTAGGTCTTGGAAGGATCATGTTCAACATGTTGATAGGGTGCTCAAACTATTGGAGGAGAAACAATTATATGCAAAAACATCCAAATTTTTCTTTCGAGTACAAGAGGTGGAATATCTAGGTCATATTGTATCTCATGAGGGTGTTAAGGTAGACCCTAACAAAATTAAATCCATTAAGGAATGGAAAGTCCCCACAACCATAAAGAAGTTGCATGGATTTCTCAGGTTAACAGGGTATTATCGCAAGTTTGTTAAGAATTATGGGAGAATAGCAGCACCTCTAACAACATTATTGAAGAAAATTCATTTTCATGGACTCCTGAAGCAACTAAGGCCTTTGAACATATTAAAGAGTTAATGTGCCTAGCACCAGTCGTAGCTATGCCAGACTTCACAAAAACCTTTATTGTGGAATGGATGCCTCAGAAAATTGAATTGGTGTTGTTTTAATGAAAGAAGGAAGCCCCATTACTTTTGAAAGTCATTCAATCAAATGAATTTATTTACAAAAGGCTATTTATGAGAAGGAAATACTGGCAATACTACATGCACTAAAGAAATGGAGACCTTACCTAATGGGAAGACACTTCAAGGTAAAAACTGATCATGATAGTCTTAAACAATTTTTGGAACAAAGACTATCTTCAGAGGAGCAAAAAAAATGGGTCACAAAGATGTTGGGTTATGACTTTGAAATAATCTACAAAAATGGGAAGCTAAATGTTGTTGCAGATGCACTCTCAAGAAAGGATGAAGAGGTGGAAGAATTGCTTTGTGCAATTTCTATTATCCAACCAGATTGGATAACTGAAGCAAGGGATGAATGGAAAACAGATGAAGAAGTGTGGACACTCATTCAATAGTTGCAACAATATCCTAGTACATCTGATACATTTAGTTGGAAAAATGATTCCTTTTGGTACAAAGATCGCTTATATATTTGCAATAATTCCCAACTCAAACAAAATATTCTTTTGGAATTGCACACTTCTCCTTTAGGAGGACACTCGGGATTTTTAAAAACTTACCATAGGGTGAAGAAAGAATTTTTTGGGATGGGCTTAAATCTGATATTCAAAAATTTGTGGCGGAATTTTTGGTTTGCCATCAAAATAAAGTTGAGACAATTAAGACCTCGGGTCTTCTACAACCTTTATCCATTCCAAGTCAATGTTGGGAGGAGATTTCAATGGATTATTCACAAGTTTACCTAAGTCCGAAGGAAGGAGTGTCATCATGGTGGTAGTTGATAGACTTACCAAGTATGCACACTTTTGTGCATATCTCATCCATTTAAAGCAAGTACAGTTTCTACTGAATTTATGGAAAAAATTCAAAAGCTACATGGAAACCCGAAGATTATTGTACGTGACAGAGATCCCATTCTTACAAGAAATTTTTTGGCGGAATTATTTTCTTGTTTGGGTACTCAACTAGCTCATAGCTCTTCTTATCATCCTCAATCCGATGGTCAAACAGAGATAGTGAATAATTGTTTGGAAGGATATATTCGTTGTTTTGTATCTGATAAGCAAGCACAATGGGTCAAGTGTTTACCTCTCGCTGAATGTTGGTATAACACTTCCTTCCATACTGCAGCAAAAATGACCCCATTTATGGCACTTTATGGATATCATCCACCTTCCATCACATCTTCTTTAAGGGAAAATTATAGGGTTCAAGTAGTGGAGGATTACATCAAGCATCTACAAGAATTTCTCCAAATCTTAAAGGATAACCTAAATTTGGCACAAAATCGAATGAAACAACAGGTAGATCAACATCGCAGTGAGAGAAGTTTTAATGTGGGAGACTAGGTATTTTTACGGCTACAACCATACAAAAAAATGTCCCTCAAGCAAGCTAAGAAGGATAATAAATTATTGCCAAAGTACTATGGTTCTTACAAGGTGTTGTAAAATATTGGTACTATGGCATACAAATTGGAGTTTCCTGCTTCTTCGCGAGTGCATCCAGTTTTCCATTTTTCATGCTCTAAAAAGGTTATTAGGGACAAACTTACAGTTCAAACAATATTTCCATAACTTGATGAAGAAGGAAAAACCATATTGGAACCTGAAGCAGTCACGGAAACAAGAACTCGACAGCTACGAAATCTATCGATTTCAGAGTATCTCATTAAATGGAAGAACTTACCCACTAAAGATTCTACATGGGAGGATGAGAATTTTATACAAAAGCATCCAGAGCTACTCAAGTGTTGAGGAAAACAATTTTTTGAAGGAGAGGAGCATCTTAGGTCCCTTATTGTTGTTATTGTAACCCCCTTATTGTTATTGTTGTACCCCTGTAACCCCCATATTGTTATTATTGTGCCCTTACATTAGTATTTGTTAGGTCGGCTAGGATTACATTGTGGCCCCACTTGGAGTAAATTGTGGCCCCATGGACTCCTATACATAGAAAGGAGGTTTTTTCATTTTTATCATCCAATAATTGTTCATTCATGACATGTATTGGAGGTTTCCCCCTCGAAGTGGTTTATTTATAAGGCGTTGATATCTCTTTTCTTCTATTTTTGGAGCTGGCACTAGCACATTTGGCCCAATTTACGACAACCAAATCATCGCTATTTCGACACATAGGTGTCCCAAGAGTGACACTTTGAGGCGGGGCAAAACATTGTTAGCCATTACGTCGCAATTTTGACACTTCAATAAAGTGTTGGAAGAGTGACACATTTTCCAAATTTTGCAGATGTTCTTCGCTCTTCCGACATTATCAAAATCGTTGTTATACCGACGTAATAAAACTTGTCGCTCTTCTGACATTCTTGAAACTATCTGTCTACCGACATTATTAAACGCGTCTCTATTCCGACGTTAGTTAAACCGTCGGTCTACTGACGTTATCAAAAGTGACTCTATTCTAACGTTAGTTAAACCATCGATCTATCAACATTTTACTCCGTCATGCTACCGATGATCCATAACGGTTGGTCTTCCAACGTTTATCAGGTTTTCAAAATGATGTCGCTCTTCCTATATGCGTGGCTTTCCATCACTCTTCTGACGTCTGTGACATTCTATCGCTATTCCGACATCCTGCAGAGTTGGTCACAAGTCCAACGGGTCAGACTTGGTCCAACTTCCTTCGCTATTCTGACGTGGGTGACTTTCTGTCGCTCTACCGACATCTTGCAGAATACGTTGGAAGTCCAACGTCGTGCAATTGTTGTCGCAAATCTGGCGGTTGGAAGTGAATATAAATCATCGGAAGACCGATGGAAAATAACGTATATGTAAAAAAAAACGGGTGCAGGCTTCTAGATTTAGGAAGGTGCAGTCTTCCAGCTCCAAGAATACATCCAAAGATTTCAAAGCATCTCAAGGAATATGTACTGTGATGGCAGATGACCTTGATAGGTACTTGAATCCATTTAAGCTTATTTGAAGTATCTTGGAGGCAATATATACCACCTATAGAATAATTTGTTGAAGTAAAGCTTACCTGCAGTGAGGTTTGCATCTGGATCCAACATTATGTATGGAACCATAACACCCCTGAAATACAAACAAAAGGATTATCAAGAAAAATTAAGGAAATTTGTAACTTGTTTTGAATGAAAAGTTGTACAAATACTTATAATAGATGAACTCATGCCAAAATTTAATCGTAATATTTTATAAGCATCTTCAAGATGACCAAGCAGATATCGTAGAGTGTAGAGTTGGAAGGGGATTTGAAGTGATGAGTCGGGGACTTAACGATAATGGAGCGTCCAGGTTCTGTCAATAGGAAATGAAAAAGATTCTTCATTTAACCAGACTACATGGTGAGAGATGGTTGCAGGGATGAGGAACTACCCTAGAAACCCATAAGGTTGGAACCCCGAAATGTTGTGGCCACCTGGTATAAATGGCTTAGCTAGAGATTCTTCAGAATAAGCTCAATCTCTGAGTATTATCAGTAGTGAATGCTGCAAGAGAGATATCCCATCAACATTATATCTTTATGTGAAGTAGCAATCATATAGTTTCTTGATGAGACTTGACACTCCTCGAAAATGTGTAACTTGTGGACTGATAAATACGCACAGGAATGGGTGTCTTGGTCTCTGCATCTAACTCAGCCAAGCAAGCAATTTAAACTCAGTCCCTTATGAAATGTGTTCAGCCAAAAATGTACAGGAAAAAGTGTGCTCCCCAAATATGCAATACTCATTAACTTGACATATAGCTATTGGGGAAAACACTACACTACATACTTCATAGACATTAAGGACACAACTCAAGTTATTGATATTAGACTTGAAACCAACACACACAATGACATCTAAAATCTCACGTATACAATGCTGAGTGTTATAACTGTAGTGAGCCATACATTTCAAGAGTTTGATATGACCTGATCAAAAAACAAGATCCTTCCTCGAACTAATTTTTTCCTTTCATTATTTTCTCTGCGACTCTGGAGAGAAAAAATCTAGCATGTCATATGACCTAATCAGAAAAAACAAGATCCTTCCTCAACTTGAACTACTTTTCTCCTTTCAGTAATTCTTCCCTCCCCAACCGCCTGAACAAGCTCACAACTTTAGTGCATATTTCTACACCTATGTTCACCAACCTTTACTGGATTAACATTTGTCTTTATGATTTGGAAAAGCTCATGGATCAAATGTAACAACATGCATCTTAGGCACCCAAGTCCTCATAGTGGCTTGGAAGATTGGCAATGACCGGCTATGAATTTTTTATCACCATGGTATAGAGACTTCCAATTTCGCTCACAGTAGAGCAACTTCAGAATGGGAAAACTAAATAGTGAATGACAGGAAAAGATAACCAAAACTAGCTATGTTTGTATTCTGAAAAAATGGTAAAATATGACAAACTGAATCAAGAATTAAACCTGAATATGGACTAACTTTACTATAAATAACTTACTTCATTTAGAAACAACCATGCCATATATTACTTTATAAAGGAGATTCAAGCCACTTAAAGTTAGAACATGTTATTTGAAGAAAACTAGGTTTTCATGTTTCTTTAGCTTAAACTGACAATAACTCTAGCCATGTAACTGGAAATAACACTATCCATATCTGTAGAAGGAATATTATAAGCATAATTTACTAGAAAAACAAAATAACATTATCAAAGGAATAGTCATGAGAATGCAGGTTGCACAAAGGATATTTACATGTACAGGATTTTCTAAAAATTTAAACACCAGCCCAAGGAAATAAAATCAAGGGAAGGGCTTGTTGCTTCATCAAAGCACTGATCCTAATATTTCCCTAACAAAAACAGAAAAAAATGCAGCAGACCGGAATTTTCCTGCTATGAAATGACAGAAATATTGCAGACTAGACACTTGTTTTTCTGAAGTAACCACTGCTTGAGGCAGGCCTCGTGATAACTGTGAATGCACTTTAAACTTCCCATCTCATCTCTTTCTTCATACTCTAAGTCCTGTATAAAAAATTCATACCATAATTTTCATACTCTCAGAAGAAAGGGTTTCCATATGTTTTTGAATCTGAAGAGGGAGAAAATTTTACACTTTAAAACTACCAACTAAACCTATAAATCTACAAACAAATTTTAAAGTCCAATCCTGCTTCATTCTTTGATAATCTCCCCACAAATATTATAAATACCTGGAAAATGCTACATTTCACTTTAATATCCATACTCTGAGAAGCATACTCTGTTTTTGAGGAGTACAAGCTTTTCTCTAAACACTTGGAAATAGTCTCCTCACTAAGTCCTGTGCTAACATAGCCAATCTGCTCCTCTAGAGCTAACAATTCCTGAATAAATAAGGGGAGGAAAAATTTCATATTTTCGAATAAAACAAATCAATTCCTTCACATTTCATATCCATTTGTCTATATACAGTTAACAAATTGTATGGAGAAACCTCATATTACATGTTGTCTATATCGAGTCGCATAGCACCGTATTGATCATGCAAGCTTATTCCTTTTGATAGAAGAGTTTCCTCTAGCATCATCACTTGCTGCCAACCAAAACGAAATTACATTATCATATTAAAATTTGATTAGAGTGAAAATCTATACATGCCAAATTTTGGCTGTAACAATCAGCTCACCTCATATGTTAACACTTCATTCTGCTCAATGCACTGCAATGATGATAAAACCTGGAAATATGTGAATCAACTGACAACTCAAATCAAAATCTGTCCCAAGTATATTTTCTAGTTTTTAAAAAATTCTAGAATATCCAAATCAATCGCAGAGTATAACATCAACTTGATAGCATAATAATTTCAGTATCCAATGTCCTTGAGCTAGCTCATCCTACATCTTAAATCGTAGACCCTAAAACTTTAAACGCATTATACAAAAAATGCGAAGGCTTTAAACCTTGAACCCTGCTTATTAAGAAATCTGAACCCTAAAATACCCTTTAAAGCCCAAAATCCATGATGGACATTGGTTAAAAAGTCCTCAAGAGATATCCAACCTACCTACAAGGGTATTTATGCACACAGATATTCATAAATAGCTTATTGTAAGTGTACATTCCATACTATGACCCAATTACCTTTTGAAAATGACTATAAGCATTGCAGTATGCTTAAATAGCCCATTAGATGTGCACATTCTATACTATGACCCAATTACCTTTTGAAAATGATTCTAACCATTGTAGTATGCTTTAAGAAATGACCTTTTGAAAACGATTGTAAAAAAATGGTGAAACACTTGAGGAGCTTTTGGCATTATAGATAAACTGCACTTAAGGACTCTTTGATATCTCTTGGAAATACAAGAGAAATGATTCTGAGAATCATTGTAGTATGCTTTAACTGGTCTTTTGAAAATGATTCTAAGAAAAAAGGTAGCACACTTGAGGAAGTTTTGGCATTAGAGATAAACTCCACTGAAGGACTCGAGATATATCTTGGAAAAATAAATTTGTTCTAAATTACTAGGAGGCTGTTGGAAAGGCTTTTGCAACTTCATGTACATTCAAGGTCCATATATCAATTAGGGGCCTTGGTCTGATCTACACTTTGACAGAGGCAAACTTCATTTCACTATATCTATATCGCAAGGAGATGCAAGTTTTTTGTGGGAAAGGGATTTGAAGATTATTGATCGTCTGTGAAAGTAATAGACCTCATTGAAATCTACCATATGTGCACTCCATATTGTTGCATCTAGAGTGGAATTCCTTCATAGGAAGTCTAATACAATTTCTAAAGCCAAAACAATCTTCAATCATTTCTGTTTGGATTTAGAGATTCCATTCTGGCAAGGACTTGTCCATCAAGAATATCTAAGTGAATTTCTTGCTAAAACTTCTTTCTTATAGCAGAATTGAATGTGAATAGCTCTCATATGTTTTCCTTTCAAGTATCCAAGAAGAAGCATAACCCTTGCACATGCAAGGTTGGGATGCTAGTTTCAAACTGAAGATAGGGCTAATAACCCTTGCACATGCAAGGTTGGGATGCTGGTTTCAAACTGAAGATAGGGCTGATAAAATAACATGTCACAAGTGGGAAGCTTTGTCCTCAAAGTTGAATTAAAAACTCTCCTACAAGTAAACAAGATATCGCTCTTTGTGAGGGACTCAGAAGGCATATGTTCATCATCAAAAAAAGAAAATAGCTTGCATGGAAATCAAAAGGGTGCTATAAGTTTGCATAGAAATGGTCCATCAAGAATATCTAAGTGAATTTATCGCTAAAACATATTTCCTATAGCTGAATCAAATGTGAAGAGCTCTCATATGTTTTCCTTTCAAGTATCCAAGAAGAAGCATAACCCTTGCACATGCAAGGTTGGGATGCTGGTTTCAAACTCAAGATAGGGCTGATAAAACAACATGTCACAAGTGGGAAGCTTTGTCCTCAAAGTTGAATTAAAAAATTTCCTACAAGTAAACAAGATATCAACCTTTGTGAGGGACTCAGACGGCATATGTTCATCATCACAAGAAGAAAATATCTTGCATGGAAGATCGATGGTAATGTATATCCAACCCAAAGTTGACTGGATTTACTTGGAAATGAAAATCACCTTGGCCTTCTTTGTAGTCATTGTCACCTTGGCAGCCTTTGTATTCACTAAATTTTCACCCCTGCTTTGTTTGTCAAAAGTTGTAGGTTCCTACTATTGTTGAGAAAAATTAAGTTAAATTTGCCAATCATACTTCTGCAGTCATTATATGCTTCAATATTTAATGAACAAAGTTCAAACAATGAGACGCTTAGAAGAATACTCTTAAATATATCTACTGCTAAGTATCTCTGTACAATTCTAATGAGAAACTTAATGACTGTTCATGTAAGAAATCTACATAAGCCAAACAAGAGTCATGTTGGAGACACCTTTAACTGGGTGTAGATAAAACTCAGATAGATCAGAGAACTATTTAAAGACATACTCAAAAGGCTCATCTTGGCTTCCTCTAAGGTAGCGAGGGCTATAAAATAATTCATGGGTAACCCAAGAAAATAATAGACATTGCATGCAAAATAATCGATGAGTTAGCATTATTAATTAAAGGAAAAACCATATATGAACTAGGCTTTCACAACTCTACAATATCTTATACATACAACTAAGGCTCTACAATATCTTTCCATACAACTAAGGCTCTCAAGCAATGCACATTGCCATCATCAATGGGCAGTAAAATTTTGCAAATAATGGTAAAATCTGAGATTTGTCATACAAACAAAACCCTAGATACAAATCTTCAAATAAGCTCAAATTCCAAAGCATAACATCGTACCATGTGTCTTAAAGCCATATCCAAATATTTATCATCAATGGGTAGTCAAATTTATCAAATAATAATAAATCCTGAAATTTGTCATACAAACAAAAGCCTAGACACAAATCTTCAATTAAGCTCTAATTCCAAGTTAGAAACACACAAGCATAACATAGTACCATGTGTCTTAAAGCCATATCCAAAGATTTTTTTGAGAGCGTCCTTCCAAAGCCTGTGCTATCTGGAGATAATACTGGCTTCATTGGTCGTTTAGCTTGTGTTGTAGATGAGATAGACCTCATAGATAATTGATATTCCTATTGTTTTGGGGTAGCTCTTTTGCATTCAATACCTTTTCAACCATCTTGCTACTAATTACACCTGAAGCCTGACATTGAAATGTTATTACCAATACTATGTGATTTGCTAGATTGTACACTGGACCGGTCACTGTTCTGGCTGTCATTTGAAATTTTGATAGTGTCATTGGTAGTGTATTAACATTGTTATAATGAAAAACAGAGCAATACTTATGACTAGTTAACATGCATCAAGAAAACATAGCAATGTGGGGGTACCCAAGGCATCTTCTGAAAAGGAGAGATGAAAAGAAAGAAGCTAAACTAGCAAAAGAAAAAATAACAAAATAACAAACACTAACACAGAGTGAAGCCAAATAGAACAAATAATAAAATTTCAAGATTCTCTCATTATAGTCATTGTTTATTGGGATAAGCACAAAGTGAAGCTTGTATTCTTTGGTGAGGTGGTCATCTAGATGGATAGTTGGCAAGAAAGTGGGTTCACTCAAATGATGGTACAACTGCAACAAGAGTTAGTGGAGAAGGAGGTGGCCTTAGAAAGGCTCCAAGCAGCTGTCCAAGACTACGAGGAAGAAATACCACCTTCCTTGCCATTGCTAAAGCCAACACCATTACTAAAACCACATTTTTAAGCTCACTTTCCGTAGACATTTCTCTAGTGCAGATTGGTGACTTTGAAAAAGCATACCAGAGGCATTAGTTCCAAGATCCTAAAGAAAATGGGCTATGATGAACAAGGATTAGGAAATTCAAGGAATTATAAACTCCATTATAGCTACACAGAGGCCAAGTATAATGGACTAGAATTTGATGGAAAAATGGAAAGGCCCATCACCATCAAGACCATTCTGTAAAACCAAAGACATGTTGGCGTTGGCCTATTCATCAGGAGAAGTAGCAACAACAAATGAAGTTAGTAGTCCACTATCATCTTAGCCTTCTTGTCCAATAATCTTACCATATCAAGAATGGAATGTCTTTGTACTATTGCTTAGCATGGTTACACACTCAAGTGATGGAAATATCTCATATAAAGACCAACTATATATGATAATCACACAAATTATACCAGTTAGTCTTATGCTACCATTATAGTGTAAAAGACTCCATGACTCAACTATCTTTTGAAAAATTTTAAAGGAAAAGTGCACAACTAATTTCAGTTGGTTAACACAAACACCAAAGTTGGATAAGTCCACTAGTTTGGTGGTCAATGGGCAATAAGTTAGAGATGGTAATAGTGTTTAGCCACTAGATGTGAAGTTTAGCCCTTGTCTCTAGTGACTATGTTAAGCCCTATTCAAAGCTTCAAGGTTGAGCTGGATCTACTTCAGAAGTTAACAAATGGAAGAAGAAGTCCTACAGAGTATGAAATCTCTAAGAGGGCTTCAAGTATCTAAAGAAATAGGATCCAGACCTGTTGATTTGAGAAGAAGGAAATTTTGAAGCTAATAGCTTGAAACATTGTAGTGGCATCTAAATTCATATTCAAAATAGAAAAAAAAAAACATTTTTGGCATTTATAATAGATGAACTCATGCCAAAAATTAATCGTAATATTTTATAAGCATCTTCAGGAATCTTTATCATCATTTTTCTAGGGTAAAAATAGACATTTTTCAACTATTATTAAGTATATTTCATTGCCGAAATAAATCTATGGGTCTTAACCCTAGGGTAAATCACTCTTTTTCCATTGCAATTAGTTTCCAGATCGTTGATAACAGAGAGGTAGATAACATTAAGGGGATCAATACATTTCTTGATGTCTATTGATGTAGCTTCACAGGAATCAATAAGGTAGCTAACAAATTTTCAAGAAATGTATTTGGATGATCAAAAGCAAGGTTGGACAAATTAGTAGACACACTCTAGACATCCATTAAAAACATACTCTCTATTCGTCAAATACTAATGGTGCCAATTTTAGACTAGAGTATTAGCCAGACAAGGATCCCCTCCTTTCCAAAACATCAAAACATTCATTGATTTTTTCCTTAGGTGTAACATTCAAGATAGGGATAAGATGGCAAACTATTATATGGATAATATAATACTGCTTGCTATGAATGTGTGGGACCCTAACTCTCAGCTAGGTGATGTGAAATTTATTTCTTTAGCCTCCTGGATGATAGTCACTAACTATCAGAGGGAAAATATAGTAGAGATCCTTGTACAATGCAGAGGGAAAATACCCAATAGCCTCTCTAAATACAGAGTCCTCTATCCAACATTAAGATAGAGAATAGATTTACAACTTCCACAATGAATCTGTGTTGATAAGTGGACTACAAATCCATTTATGGATCATAAAGTATAGGAGCGACTGCATCCTTGACTGTGACTCAACTGCTAAAACTATGAAGAGAAAATTGCAGGCCTGAACATGGGCAAAGCAGGCAGAGAAATATTGGAAGACTTAAGAGACAACGATGTTGAGACTTGAGAAGAGAACAAATACTTGAAAGAGAAGGTCCAAATGTTCAACCGGAGGATGGAAAAGATGGAGAGGCACTTTGAGACCTCTACCAAACTATTTCCATTACTAAATAAGAAGTTTTGATGAATGTCAAGATTCTCTCATTACAATCATTGTCGATTGGGATAAGCACTGAGTGAAGCTTGTATGCCTTCGTGAGGTGGTCATCTAGAAGGATAGTTGGCAAGAAAGTGGGTTCAATCAAATGGTGGTACAACTGCAACAAGAGTTAGTGGAGAAGGAGGTGGCCTTGGAAAGGCTCCAAGCAGCTGTCCAAGACTATGAGGAAGCAATACCACCTTCCTTTCCATTGCTAAAGCCAACAACATGACTAAAAACACCTTTTTAAGCTCACTTTCCATAGACATTTCTCTAGTGCAGTTTGGTGACTTTGAAAAATCATACCAGAGGCATTAGTTCCAAGATCCTAAAGCAAATGGGCTATGATGAACAAGGATTAGGAAATTCAAGGAATTATAAACTCCATTATAGCTACACAAAGGCCAAGCATAATGGAATAGACTTTGATGGAAAAATGGAAAGGCCCATCACCATCAAGACCATTCTGTAAAACCAAAGACATGTTGGTGTTGGCCTATTCATCAGGAGAAGTAGCAACAAAAAATGAAGGTAGTAGTCCACTATCATATTGACCTTCTTGTCCAAGAATATTACCATAATAAGAATGGAATGTCTTTGTACTAGTGCTTAGCATGGTTACACACTCAAGTGATGGAAATATCTCATATAAATACCAACTATATATGATAATCACACAAATTATACCAATTAGTCTTATGCTACCATTACAGTGTAAAAGACTCCATGACTCAACTATCTTTTGCAAAATTTATAAAGGAAAAGTGCACAACTAATTTCAGTTGGTTAACACAAACACCAAAGTTGGATAAGTCCACTAGTTTGGTGGTCAATGGAAAATAAGTTAGTGATGGTAATAGTGTTGAGCCACTAAATGTGAAGGTTAGCCCTTGTCTCTAGTGACTACGTTAAGCCCTATTCAAAGCTTCAAGGTTGAGCTGGATCTACTTCAGAAGTTAACAAGTGGAAGAAGAAGTCCTACAGATTATGACATCTCTAAGATGGCTTCAAATATCTAAAGAAATAAGCTCAAGACCTATTGATTTGAGAAGAAGGAAATTTTGAAGCTAATAGCTTGAAACATTGTAGCGGCATCCAAATTCATATTCAAAGCAAGCTATAATTAGTCACCTTGAGAATCTCTCTTGAATCATTCTACACTTGAAGCATTCTACATCATGCCCAAGCATGATTACACCATGGCAACACCTTGACATAATGCCCAACTGGGATAGCCTATGACCTAACAGAATATACTTATACTGGGATAGTTTATGACCTAATAGAATAGACTTCTAGAAAATGGTGGTAGGGAGCAATTGTGGCTACAAATACTCTAGGTCCACTCCTAGGCCAATATAGAAGATATACAATTACCAGAACAGGGGCACTCATTCTACTACAAAAGGGGTCATTGGGCTGGGGAACCCACATATATTAAATTTATGTTGTTGGCCAAGAGGAATGTGAAGGAATTGGAACTGGTTGGAGTTCCTTTGAACCTAACTACAACCCAAGGGAATGCGATAAGATGGATACGATACAATGGTGGTTATATCACCATAAATAGAACAAGTAAGTATAAAAATAGTATAAAAAAAAAAGTTTCAATGTTTAAAAGCATGTTCAAACTTACAATCAAATAGAAGAAAAAACACATACAAAAAACCAGATAATAATCATGTACAAGCTTCATATTGAATTATGAACTGTAAAGGAACTTACAAAATGTGACACTACGAACCTGGTCAAACGCACAAGCAAAAAGATCCTGGACATGACCCTGGTTGACAAGTTGTATTGCTCATGATGCAAGAGGATTTGTACCTGTGCTGCCAAGTCATTCAAAATCCATAATTATCTATACAATAAATAAAAGTAATTGATGTAGTATTTTTTACTCTAAGAAGCATTCTTATGATAATGTTAGAACATACGTTGAGAATGTCAAAACATACCTAAATAAGCTCCTCTTCGTTTCAAGAACAGTTTATTGGAGTCACCTGAACTTGGAACTAGCCTCCCACAATATGAAAGAGTAGCAACTAAGTCAAAAGAAAGGATTCTTTACACACGATGGATTGAGTGGGAGGAATGGTTCAAGATAAAATCACTCCAATAAATTATTCTCACTGCCACAACAAAAGCCAGAACCACGTGGGAAGGTGGAAGCTCTTATGGCCCCTCCCCCCCCTCACATCACTCTCAATTCCCCAATACCCAATCTATATTTCATTTTTTACTTTCATGAGCAGAAAAAAAAATATTCAATAACTAATAAAAAATCAATGCAAAAAAAAGTACACAAGAAAACATTGAAAGTGCTTGACATAAAAATAGTATGATAAATGAGTTTTTAATATAATGCAAAAAACATTCCAAGTATGGTAACATTTGTCTTATAATAATACAATATTTTACATTATCAAATTTTCTTCTTCTTCTTCCTACTTCTAAAGCTCCTAACTACATCATCAACATCATCGTGCTCTACTCCTATTTCATGCATTTCCTGCAGAGCTGACCTAGTTGCGTAGTCACAATCTCTGGTCTCATGCAGTGATGGGGCATCGCCTACAAAAATAGATAATATTAAATTTTAATTGTCAGTTTTTAAATATCATTGAACTAGTTCGGTAATATTAATAAAAAAAAATTCAATGACATTATTTACCTAGTGCACTAGTTGTCACCATTGTAACCATTTCCCTATCTTCCTCTCTGGTGGTAGGATGCTCACATACAACATTCTTTGTCATTTAAACAAAAAACGTTATAAGGAAACGACCATCAAGGTATAATTAGAAAAAATTATAAGTGGAAATGATCATCATTATGTACCTCTACTCTATGGTAGGGCCTTTCAAGCTCTCTGTATCAATGAAAATGACTGTGTTGCACGTGAGGACCATGTACTTCTAGAAATATTTCACTCTCAACGCACTTCTCGATAACTGGGTTATTTGGCTTGTTGAAAGTGTTTCTCCCCTGATTTAAACAAAGTTGTTAGACATTAAATTTATGAATGAAAACAAACATATTGAAAGGTTAATTTTTTACCTTATCAGGCATTCTAGATCTTAGGACCTGTCCCAAGCTTCTACGATGTTCAACTATGGCTTGATAGCCGGAACGGAAATCAATATCCTTATTTTTCTCTATGGTTTCCGTTTCAAAGTCATCACCCTACATTACATATGATTGTCTATTTTTAATGTTATTTTATGGGATTACAAAAATGTTGGAAGGTGATACAATTAATTATAAGATGTTTAGCTACTTACAATTCTTGCGGATAATTTCAAATAGCTGCCCTGGCCTAGCTTGTGATGGCCTTTTTTTTCAATCTTAACTTTGGTTGCCTTTGAGGTGTCAGACAACCTATCATCAAAAGCTTGAAGTCAGATATGACGTAGCACACTTTTATTTTAGACATAGAGAAAATTAAAGCTATTGTATTAAAGTTATAATTTACCTTGCGGGTCCAGTTAGCGTTTTTCCTTCTTTCTTGGCCCTTTTCTCTTTTCCGTCATCGATGAGTGCTCTCCACTCTCTCTCTGGAACTGTGAGAGGACGCTCGTATCTAGAGTTAATTTTCAATTTCATCATATAGGTTTCCCTGGTATATTTCATATATTTGCCAACTACCCGAGCCATTGTTGTTCTATCAAATGTGCCCACCCCAAAAAGGGCTTCTAGATAATATAGAAGTTCTTTTTTCAGGTTGGAATTCTGGGAATTCCACCTTGTGCGTATGGTTGGGAAAAAAATATCAATTCCTTGCTCTCCAAAAACCTATAGAGCTCATTGTTTCCTACACAGAAAAAATGTATTATCATTAATTTAAAAATATAAATCATGATAAAATATGTTTTAGATAGAGTACATGAAATATTTAAAATATTGAAACTTACCTGGGAGTTGTACGTGCTTTATGGGAACACCTTCATTGTTCACCAAAAACATGCCATCAATGGTCACCGTGGAGGTGACACGTGTAGCTCCAGGAAACGCAATAATATAGTTGGCCATACCAGCCTCATCACTGCCAACACATTCAGCAGTTGGTTGGGTGTCTTCTTGGGCAGGGTGCATTTCTTGGTTTCCACCTAAAGGCGTAAAAGGTGTACGAGAGGGTTGCTCGGAAATCTCTTTCCTTTGTGTCCCACTACCACCAACACCGGGGTAGCAGGTGTCATATAACGCTACATACAAAAGAACTTTTTTATTAGTTTAGTTAATGTAAAAATTGAAAATCAAACTATCACAATTGATCTCATGTAGAACAAAAAAAATATCCTTTTGATTTTCTATTATTACGTTATATGTTTCTAGTTGGGTCATAAGTTGTGTTATCCTCATTGTTGATTCAGGTGTTTGAGGCATAACGTCTACCAAACGCTCAAGTTCCAACTTTATTTTTCGCGTCTTTTTTTGCAGCAATAGCAATGGACATGGGGATGAAGAAAACTCTTCCTTGTTGACGGTAGAATCAGGCACACCATGGCCAAGCGTCTGCATATCTGAACAAAATTAACATTATTTCAATTATGTAAATAACTAAAATACCTGAAGATAGAGCAATGCTTGCACTTTACATGTTCTTCAGCTGGCCCCTTTCCGCGATCATCTTGTCTCGGGTTTTTTCCTATACTACCACGATCAGTCTGCCACATTGCAATAAAATTAGAAATGTGAAAACTTGAAAACAATATCTAACTTGAAAACACAAAATGAAAACTGAAATAATTTCTAAATTTACAGTGAAGTGCTTGAATTCAGTTGAAATTTTTTTGATTGAATTTTCATCCTTAGATGCTTTTAGTGCATATTTGGATGATTTGGTTCTTGCTCGTTGTTATTATCAAATAAACATATTTATGAATGAGCTAGGAAATCATAGTGGAAATGCAAGATCTGCTAAGAAAGTGGTTCAACAGCTTGCCTTCTTTGGGCTTGAAATGTTTCAAGGGATGAAAACTTTTCTTAGAGATTAGCTTAAATAGATTTGCATGATAAGGATTTTGTTTTGATTAATGGTCCTCCAAGTGTCCACAAAAATTCATTACATGGATTATAATCATACATACATCTGGGCTCTACAATGATTATTAAGCCTCTAATATGGTGGCCACTTGGTGCATATTTTGATGGGGATTCCATTCATGTTTTTTATCCCCAATATTTAGGATCTCAAGCTGAGCTTTCTAAGCTTCTAAGTGTGGATCAACAAAAGTTTAGCTCCCATTTTGGAGAGGCAAGAATAGCACTAAGTGTTGATACTTGATACATTGTTGTATGCCAATATTTTATCCATTCACATGATGTAGAATCATACCATTGGGGTTGGAACAAAGACCTTGGGCTTTTGGAATTGCAAACAGTAGCAAATATCTATAAATACACAAGGTGAAGTATTATTTTTTCCCAGTGATCAGTAGGCTTTTAATCGGTAATAAATTAATATGCAATATTTCACTTATCCATGTGGCACATTGATAACACCCAAGGTGGATCAATGTAGTAACCAAGTCATATTCTCCTATCACTTCTATTATTTTCTTTTTATAATGTTTTAGACCAGGTTTGGTATGTGGATTGGTCCTAGTGATCAAGTTGAATTGGTCTATGTACACTTGTTCTTAGAAACATTGTATGAATTGACCTTGCAAAGTTTAAACACTGTAGCAGTTAAGAGAATGATGATTGGTCTTTATGATAGTTGTGGAAGATGGCTGGTATTGACATGTGTAACTGTTGCATCTATAATTTTTCCTCCCTTGGTCAAAATTCCGACACTCTAGTTTCAAGGGAGGAAAACTTTATCCTCGGCAATCTCTTGTGGGAATTCAAATGTTTCAAGGGAGGAAAACTTTTCCTAGAGATTAGCTTAAATATATTTGCATGATAAGGATTTTGTTTTGATTAATGGTCCTCTAAGTGTCCACAAACATTCATTACATGGATTATAATCATATGTACATCTAGGCTCTAGAATGATTATTAACCCTCTAATATGGTGGCCACTTGGTGCAGATTTTGATGGGGATTCCATTCATGTTTTTTATCCCCAATAATTAGGATCTCAAGCTGAGCTTTCTCAGCTTCTAAGTGTGGATCAACAAATTTTTAGTTCCCATTTTGGAGAGGCAAGAATAGCGCTAAGTGTTGATACTTGATACATTGTTGTATGCCGATATTTTATCCATTCACATGATGTAGAATCATACCATTGGGGTTGGAACAAAGACCTTGGGCTTTAGAGGCACTTCACTCATGCTACCCCTCCGAATTTGTGATGGAGTATATCACTATCTTACGATTACTACTCTTGATTCTTGAAAGCTAAAATATAAAGAGAAAAGGTGAATCTAGAAGGAAAAATTTAAATTGTAGAAATCAATACTCCATACCAGATATATAGGTAAGATGTAGAGGAGGGATCAGAGCCATCCTCATCTCCATCACCAAGGTATCAATGCAAATACCAACAATAATTTCCTGTATAGAATGCCCGACGCTGAAGATTTAGCCAGGGCATCATGGGAGGAGCAATGTCGTGGTGATCAGCTGAACCCCTCCTATCATTTAAGGCCAGAGAAAAAAATCTAGTGATGGACATTTGGTTGCTTGATATGGGCACAACTCTGCACTAAAAGAAGATACATTTTTGTGGCCTTGTGAATGTAGTTGCATACCAATAGAAGGGGGCAATGCGGATATCTGACTAGCCTAATATCATCTATGTTTGCGGCTTGGGCATATATATAGTCTTTAGCACCTCCAATTACCGAGATAGGCTAGAAGGAGGAGATCAAATTGGTGAAATGAGATCTACATAAATCTTGTAAGGTCAAATGTTTTTTGTAATGCCTCACATATGTAGAAAGGAAAACATTTATGATCTTAGGAGGTGGACTTAATTAAAACTAGTGTCACAAGTATCTTTGATTCTCCAAATATTTTCCAATCCACTAGGAACACTGGGTAGAAAGATGTAATCCTTTAAGAAAGGTCCAATTGAATGGAGAAAAGGAACAGAAGAAAACTAGAAAGGTAATAAAATATCATGTCTTGCTAATTAGAAGCCCTAAAAAAAATTTCATATGCAAAGAGAAAATATGGAATTCTCGACAATAAAACATCTAAGAGATGACACTAGATATTTCTAGCAGGAAACAAGACAAATCTGCCCCAAGTAGTTGGCAGGGGCATAGGTCACAGTGACTACTCAAGATCTTGTTAACCTCTCAAGCTATCAAACTGCTGCTACAAACTCATAAAACTAATCACTTGAAAATAGATTAGAATGTTGCTAGAGGATGGGAAGATTAACCTCTCAAGCTTCCATCCAAACTGAGCCATGCATATGTCCATGAAGCATGGAAAAGGGGATATGAGGCATAGAGCTCTCCTAGCAAGGTGAAAAAACTTTTGGAGTAACCCCAAAGGCTAACATCCAGATGCATCGTAAAAGTATTCTAAAACTCTGATGTATTCCCATATTTGTATCCATCTCTCCTAATAGCTTAAATTTTTTAGTCTAGTACTTGATGTCTTCATGTATTAATCACATTTTTTAATATGAAATGCATATCAAAAGTGGTTACTTGTTTGAAAACTAATATTTTTCTTTTATTTCTCTGCTATGTTAGAATATTGTTGCAGTATCATCAACATCAACTCGTACTCCTATCTACAAAACATTTTCAATCAGAGAAAACATTGGGGATATTACAGCTAAAGGAGAATGCACTAGTAAGATAGTGGCTTTGGTAAATTGACATCTTATATGTCTTTTGGAACTTTTAGTTTCTCTTTCTTCCTTTTCCCAGATATCCTCAAATTTTTGCACAACACAGAGATGTTTTTATGTCTTAAATGATTGAGATGCTCAAGACAAGAATTTCATTCTTTGTATTGCTTTATTCCAGATATTTTGGTGACATGTTGCTTGATCTTTGTGCTCTAGGTAGGAACAGGTCTTGGCATTTTCATTTCTAGGGGAAATAAACATATACTTCCAATTTTTCTCTTACTCTCCTATGGATATGTTTTCTCTTCATATTGGGAGGTATGGACTGGACTTATGCATGTATGTGAAATATTTCAAGTGTAGTGAAAATTGTGAAGTTTCCATTATGATCTAAGATCAACTACTTAGGGAATTAGTGTCATGCAGTTTTATTTAACTAAACATGGATGGCGCATTTTGTTCCTAGGTAAAATCTGTGACACTGCCCACCTTGAACCAAGCAAGATTTGCAATAGCAGTTCAACATTTTCTCAAGATAGATTTTTTTTGTTTGTCTCTTGTCAGGTACAAGATTCATGCTAATTTTAATTCTAGCATATAAGTCTCTAGTGAATGACCATCGAGGTTGGAACAAAGAACTTGGGCTTTGGAGGCATGTCACTCATGCTACCCCTCCTAAGTTCTGATGGAGTATATCACTATCTTACGATTACTACGTCTTCCCATTGGTATTAGTTGTCTTCTTGATGTATATTATGACATATCCACATTGAATTTGCTCATGGCTATGATCATTTTCATGACATGGAACCACTATGTACTTTTTTCATGGCCATGGTCTTTCATATTATTACATGGATTCACAGTGTATTATGTTGGCATCCATGGTTTGTTTCTCTTCTAAGCATTGGTATGCCTATCTATTTTTTGACAATCGATTCCTTCCGTCTTCGTTTCATAGATGTTTTCTTTGCATGTAGTGGATGAAGAGCTCACGTGGCTTTTTCTATTGGCTTTTTATATGCAAGAGTTATTTGAACATCTTCTAGATTTTCTTCTCTATTCTTTTTGTATTATCTTGAATTATCACCTGCAATTCTGCTAGATTAGTTTCATTTATAATCTTTCCTAGTTTAATCGTGAGCTATACCCTTAGACCCTTTTCTTGTTTGAATATAGAAACATCTGCATTGCCTTTCCATATTTTTTTGGTTTTTCACTCTCTTTGGTGTTTCTGATAACAGGTATTGTCATTGAAGGAAATTTATGAGGATGATGTGTTTGTTTTTGAAAGAGAAGATGGCAGCCCTCATGCATTAAAGGTTAACAATTCCAAAGAGTGTAGATTTCTAATGTATAATGGAGGTCATGGAAATATTCTAATAGAACTTTATAATTGTTTTGAAAATGTCCATACATGTTGAACTTCCTGAGAATATTTCTATTAGTGCGAGGCTGCCATCAACTTCCAGTAAATGTGAAATCAATGGAAACAATAGTAGGTCTTCCTCAAAAGATGTTATACTGGGAAATGTTTACACATTCAATGTTCAACACCTTGTTCCTATTGCATTGACATGTGTTTTTCCTAAATCATATCCATGCTATATGCCCACACAATTTATGATTTTGGCCTACTGGTTGGACTCTGATAGTATTTCTAAGCTCTACAACAGCTTAGACAGCATTTGGGCTGGAGACTTAGAAAATTTTGTACTATATAAATGGGCAGAATGGCTCTGTAGTTCATCTCTTTCACACCTGGGATTTCAACATGAGATATTTCTAGATCCATTCAATGTATAGAGAAAAATAGATTGGCGAGCGATTTCTGGGTTTTCATCTCCAAATGTTGATATTCCTCGGTTGATGCAATACAATGATGAAAAAAATCAACTATTTTGTATAAATTTGCATGTGTGTCCTATATGCTTCAACGAATATCCAGGTATATTTCCTTTGTCATACTCATATCTTGCAGATTGCACTCCAAGCTACATAAAAAATATTTCTGGTAATGGATTTGTGCTGGTTGAAACTCGATTAAGAATCCAAATATGTCAGTAAGAGAAAAGGAAGAAAGTGTAAGTAAGCAAGAAAATATATATGAGAACAAGAGCTGGTGTACACATTTGTGCCTCAAATTTGATTGATTTGGTTTTGGCATATTCGATTTCTGTCAAACTGAAGAAAAAAAAAGTCAATAGCTCTTGATTTTGATTCTATGAGTTCTAGTATGGTTTATGGGGTTTTCCACTCTTGGAAAATGAAATAGAATTTTCAGTAATAGATAGAACACTACATGATTCCAATCATAACATGAAAAATAAAAGGCTTCTACTTCTGAAGCCTTGCAATCAGTAACAAGTAACTATAGCATACAAAATTTTAGAAGATACAATGGTTAACAACTGTAGATTTAGCTTTACCAGAAAAAACTTTGGGTATAATGATCACTGATTTATTCATAAGTTAAGTTCTAATTCTCTTATCATCCCATTTTTGAATCATCCAAGAGCAATCTCATCAAGAAAATACCTTTTAAATTTACAGCGAAGAACTGAGGCTAGCATGGAGCAAGAAGGACAAGTTTCTCTCTGTTTTAGGGTGCGTATTTATTGCAGGACTAAGCCGCAGGTGTGAGAAGAGGTTAAGGGTACTTCTGTGTTTGTTTTATGGTAATTATTCCTCTGTTCCGGGCCACAGTGAATAGTATCTTGTGGAGGAAGGTTAGAGGGAATTGTAATCATAACAGTGAATTGTAATCATAACAATGGCATATTCCACTCATTTCTTCAAAAAATTTGCATGCAACAAAAAATCTACTATTGAAGAATGAAGAAACCACATTACCATTTTGTTGTGTAGCAATTAAGTCAAGAGTTTCTTCAATGTCACCTTAGAAGATTAATGTTTCCTTTGACATGGACCTATCATATTAATCCCTACACTCATGCAACACTTGCAAATCAATAGAGTGACATAGAGCGGGGTTTGGCTGCAGGGAAGGAGAATAAAGCGGGGGCTGGCTGCGAAGAAGGAGATAGATGCAGGTCTGGCTGTGGGGAAGGAGATAGATGTAGGTCTTGCTACCGGGGAAGGAGATAGATGTAGGTCTTGCTACCGAGGAAGGAGAATAGAGCATGGGGAAAAGAAACTAAATTGTGAAATGTATGAGAAGCGTAATAATCAGTGCAGGGAAGACCGGTGGGCGCCCTTATGTAGTCAAAAATTTAAAATTCAATTTATTAAAGAATAAACATATCTACCCCCAAAGTTAATTTTTCCTTAGTTTGGATTAAATTAGACTTTAAAATCGTTAGGATTAATGTTGGAGGATGATTAAAATTCTTAAATTTAATAGATCAACTCAATTGTGAACATATAGATTATTATAAACATTGTAGTGTTACTTTCTTCCTTTTACCAAAGTGGGTGAAAGGAACATATCAATGTGGGTTAAAGGAACATATTACAATACTCTTGAAGGTACATGTATTAGGGACTACATTAATGTGACAGATTTGGTGGATGCATACGTGAAGCCTTAGTTAATGTTCATCCTAGTGAAGTAGAGTTATATAATGTTGGCTCGAGAAAGGGTATGTAAGCTATAACTATAACATGAACTTAGGTGATTTGATACGGGTGCCCTCAACCGAAACGACCCAGACCGAATGGGTTTGGGCGGGCGCCCTCAAACGAAATGACACGGCATGCCCGACTGAATGAAGGCACAAGGGAGCAAATGGTAAACGGGCCACACGAATGTGCACAAGGCACTCGTGCAGTCACAACTTAGCAAATTTGATATAACCGCCCTTAAACGAAACGACCCGACCCGAACGCGTTTGGGTGGGTGCCCTCACATGGCGGGACGCGGCGCGCACGACCGAATGAAAGCACAAGGGAGCAACCAGCAAATGGGTCGCATGAACGTGCACAGGGCACCCGTGTGATCACAACTTAGCAAATTTGATATGGTCACCCTCAACCGAAACGACCTGAACCAAAAGCATTTGGGCATACACCCTCAACCAAAACGACCTGACCCGAATGCATTTGGGGGGCACCCTCAACCGAAATTACCCGACCCAAATGGTTTTGGGCGGGCACCCTCAAATGAAACGACATGGCACGCCCAACCGAACGAAGGCACAAGGGAGAAAATGGAAAACAGGCCGCACGAACGTGCACAAGGCACTCGTGCGGTCACAACTTAGCAAATTTGATACAGCCACCCTCAAACGAAATGACCCGACCCGAACGTGTTTGGGTGGGCGCCCTCACATGGTGCGCATGACCAAACAAAGGCACAAGGGAGAAAACAGCAAACAGGCTACACGAACGTGCAAAAGGCACTCGTACGATCACAACTTAGCAAATTTGATATGGCTGCCCTCAAACGAAACGACCCGACCTGACCCGAACACATTTGGGCGGGTGCCCTCACACGTCGCACCTGACCGAACAAAGGCACAAGGGAGAAAACAGAAAATGGGCCACACGAACATGCACAAAGCACCCATGCGAAAAATTTGATGATGCCACCGTCAAATGAAACGACCTGACCCGAATGCGTTTGGGTGGGTGCCCTCAAACGAAACGACCTAACCCGACCAGATATTCTTATAGGATGTAGTATCCCTTTAAAATTCAACAATTACAATTAAAATCTCTGCTACAAGTGTGGAACAATATTAAAACTTAACAACGGTGGTAATTATTGCTCCTAAGAAATTGAGGAATTTTGAAAATCTTGGGGAATTGCAAGCTTGAAGACAACTCCACATGGTCTCAAGCAATATGGCCACGCTAAGAGACCAAATCAGACCTTGATAAAAAAATGCGTTAAGCATGAGAGAGAATGTTAGTTTAAGCAAAGGATTTTGAGCTGAAGTCGTTGTTACAACTAATTATTTGATTAATATGTCACCAAGTTCAATTTTGGGTGACATGAAACTAGAGGAGGTTAGAGTGGAAAGAAGCCCTCTCTTGCACATATTAGGTTTTTGAAGTGTGAAACATGCATTTATCTGGCTAAATTGGATAAGACAAAACTTGAAAACCTATCTTAAGAAAAGGATTTTGAGTTGAAGTAGTTGTTGCAAATAATTATTTAATTAATATGTCACCAAGTTCAATTTTGGGTGACATGACGCTAGAGGAAGTTCAAGTGGAAAGAAGCCCTCTCTTAATTACATGTCTTAGGTTTCTAAAGTTTGAGGATTGCATGTATGTGGCTAAGGGGGATAAGATAAAACTTGACAACATATTGGTCAATTTCCTTGACCGTTTATTGGTTATTCAGAAGGAGTATGAATACACCACCATTAATATCAAGGTAACCCCTAGCGGATCAAGGGCTACAAGTTGTAGTTTTCATCTAAACAACAACATACCACAACCATGCCAGACATGTAATATTTTTAGATAATGAGGATCACAACATTGTCTTAATCTCCAGGCATTAGGGAATACAAAGGTTTTGTTCACATGCCTACACGCTTCTGGATTCAGCCCGTAGACATATTCTAGGATTCTAGAGGAGATCTTCCTCCACCCAATAGCCATGAGGGATTATAGAGGTTTTTTTTCCACACCTCCACCCTTCTATTTAATTAGGAAGCCTAGATAACCAAGCAATAGCCATGCTTAATGAAAGGCGAAGGGTTCCAAGTCTTGCAGCTCTATCCCACTGTTGTCTGGACCTAAGCTCTACCATCAGCACACTTGATTTTTTCCCTTGATTTCTTCTCACCTTTCAACATTCCTCCCTATATTCTTTCCTGATATCCCCTCCATTCCCACTGTTTTCTCTAATTTTTCCTTTGGTTCATTTGAATGATACCCATATAATTGCATTTATTGGAACGATCATTGGTTCATCACCAAGCATTGTTTCATCACTATGTTTTTTTTGGTATCATAATTTTATTTCAATGTTGTGCTTCCTATGGTAGTGGCATTGCATAATCCTTCATTGAATATGGTAAAACACCCAGTAAAGGGAAAGGTGAAGCACATGAATCCGTTCATTATGTTGTGGTACATTACAACATGTCTGCATATGTGCATACATGAACATATTTGACCCCTTTCGAAATCAATAGATATCTAATTTCAAGATGATTTGTGGAAGAAGACACTCAACTATGAGTGTACGTATACCCTTTAGATGTTGAATATGTCATGAGTACAAACATATATATCACCATTGTTTGTTGTTAAATCAGATGAAGTCCCCTAAATCGGTGTCGGATCAAGCAAATAATGGGTTTACAGCTATTGAGCATAGTCATTGTAACCCTAAACATGGCTCCTCAAATGACCCAGCCTGACCCAATTTTCCCGAACGTGTTTTCTTGGGTGCCCTCATAGTACGACACAACTCGAGCTGACCCAACCCAAACACATTTCCTTGGGCACCATCACACAACCAGACCCGACCTGACCCGCCCGAACGTCGAAGGCATGAGGGGGAAAACGGAAAATGGGTTGCATGAACGTGCTTTACAAGGAACATAGGTGGTCGCAACTCAAAATTTTTTATATGACCACCCTCACACAACCCAACACAACCCGCCCTGACCTTCCTGAACTCATTTCCCTGGGTGCCCTCACATTACCAGAATTGAACTGACCTGACCTGCCCAAACGCATTTCCCTAGGCACCCTCACACGGCCAGAAACGACCCACCTCGACCTGCCCGAATGCATTTCCTTGGGCTCCTTGATCAGATGGCACGACTCGACCTGACCCACCCGACTCGACCTAACCTGACTTGACCCACCCGAATGCATTTCCTTGGGCACCCTCACATGACCCGACATGACCTGATCCGATCAGACACGTTCCTTGGGTATCCTGCCATGACTTGACTTGGCCCAACCCGCCCGAACGTGTTTCCTTGGGCGCCCTCATAGTACGACACGACCCGACTCGACCCTACCCGAACACGTTTCCTTGGGCTCCATCACACCAGTATCCGACCTGACCGGACCTGCCCAAATGTCGAAGGCACGAGGGAGAAAATGAAAAACGGGTCGGACGAACGTGCACAATGCACACAGGCAGTGTCAACTTAGCATTTTGTATACAACCTCCCTTAGACGATCCAACTCAAACACGTTTCCTGTGGCGCCCTCACACGGCACGACCTGACCCACCCGAATGAAGGGCACACGAGGTAGAAAACGGAAAAAGGATCACACAAATGTGCACAAGAAAAATAGGAAGTCATAACTTATCATTTTTATACGACCACCCTCACACGACCCAACCCAACCTAACCTGACCCACTCGAACGTGTTTCCATGAGCGGCCTCATGACACGACACGACCTGAACAGACTCGACCCGACTCAACCCGCGCGAACGTGTTTCCTTGGGTGCCCTCACAATATGGCATGACCCGACCTGACCCTACCCGAACGTGTTTCCATGGGCGGCATCACACGACTCGACCCCACCCAGCTGAACGTGTTTCCCTGGGCGCCCTCATGACACAGCTCGACATGACCCGACCCGATCGGACATGTTCCTTGGGTGCCCTCACATGACCCAACCTGACCCGACCCTCTCGAACATGTTTCCTTGGGCACCCTCATGGTACGACATGACCCGACCCGACCTGACCCGAACGCGTTTCCTTCGGCGACATCACACAACCCAACCTGACTCGACCGACCTGAACGTCGAAGGCATGAGGGAGAAAATGAAAAACGGGTCACACGAACGTGCACAAGGTACACGGGCAGTCACAACTTAGCATTTTTGATATGACCTCCTTCACACGATTTGACCCGAACAAGTTTCCTGTGGCACCCTCACACAGCATGACCCGACCCACCTGAAAAAAGGGTGCACAAGGGAGGAAACAGAAAAGGGATCGTACAAACATCCACAAGCAACATGGGTGGTCACAACTTAGAATTTTTTATACGACCACCCTCATACGACCGGACCTGACCTGACCCGACTGGCCCGATCGTGTTTCCTTGGGCGACCTCACACAGCACAACCTGACCCGACCCGACCTGACCCTGTTACACATTATTTTGTCACCATGACATTTTGATGTCTATATGGGTTCATCAATACCTATATAATGCTCCCTTAGAAGTCTACAACCCTAAATTTACTAAACCAAGTTCTGAATTTGGAGAAAATCTTGTAAAAATCATAAAAATACTTGTATCGCACTTTTACTTAGTCTTACCTGTGGCACCGCACTCTTTTTCTCCAGAAATTGCAGAGCTAACCGCACATTTTCTTCATTAAAACTACGGACCCATGTAAAAGGTAAATTGAAGGCAAAAGTAAATTCTAGAAGCCCATCTAGTCGAATATTATCCCAGCTGGAAGCTTCTAGAATGCGTTATCCAATCGAAGCTTCACTCCCTCCATTATCATGAACATTCATCCCTTCATTAAAGGAGCCTATTCTTTGGATTTTGGAACTTAATCCCTTTATAATGGGACTCTATCCCTTCCATTTTGGAGCTGTAAGCACTTTTCTTCTCCTATAAATTGAAGCTTTGGTTCAGTCTCAAGGGTAGATACTCACATATGTAAAACTTCTCTATGCATTTTGTATACACTTAGTACTTGCTTTGTACTTGGTAACTACAATAGAGAAGGGAATTGCTGAAGAAGCATAATCTTTGCTAGCTGTGAGAATGATTACATACTCATAGTTAGGCTGGTTCGAAGAGTGGAAGGGCTTGTCAAACCTAAAGGAAACGCTTGTTCCGGACCCCCGGAAGGACCTATACGAAATCAAGGCGAACGATGTTGTAGGAATCCTTATTTTATTTAAAGATAATACAATTGGATTCTGTTTTCTCAATAAGTTGTTTATGTGTTTACTTGGATGACTTATTTCTTAAATTCCTTGATCATTAAGATAGATTTGTGATTTCTGAATTAGTATATGTTGCAAGTGTTGTTGATCCTCTTCTATGTCTTTTTTTGCATATCTTAAGAGGTGACTACTTGGAGCAATGGGAAAGAAGAAATCAACTAGCATTGGACCACAGGTAGTTCTTTTCTTCATCATAGAAAATTCTTAATCACATGAAATATAGAGAAAATAGTTTACAAATTGCCCTGTTTGTTTCTAGCTATCCTTGTGATACTAGGGAGATCTTTCTTGTCTGCAAGAACGATTTATCCACCTAACAAAATGGTGACCATACTGGGGAAAGTTTTGAACTTATTTTTCATTGAGTTTGAATTTTGAAACCATTTTTTCTGATTTTGATTAGTCTGTACTGGTTTGGGAAAATTAGCCTGAGAATCCCTGAAAAGTCGATTTAGAATTTTTTATTTTTCTTTAAGTTTTTTGGTCTCTGCATTTTTTCTTTCAAAAAAGTGCAGTCACCTCCGCAGTTTCTTTGTGTGAACAGTGCAGCACCACACTTTTGTACTCTGCAACCTGCGGACCTTGAGAAATTTTTTGAAAAAATTAAAATTCTCTTTTTTGGTTCTAGCTTACAAGATTCTTTGCAATTACCTAGACTTGTAGTCACTGTCAAAAGCCTCTTGTAAAAGTTTCTTATAGCATTTCCAAGTTTTTAGTGATTTTCTAAAGATTTGCATTTTACAAGTGATTTTTGTTTTGTCTTTTTGTTGCTCGAAGATCAGGAACTTTGAGATACCTTAGATCACTGGTATTTCATTGTTTTCTTACTGAGACTTTGACTTTATAACATAATTTTCTTCTATAAAAAATTAGATCTATTTTTTGTTTGCAAATCTTAAGAGACTTTCAGTTCAAAAAACCTTGAATATCATTTCAAAACCAATTTTGGATGATTTTGATTCCTTGATAGGATAAGCAAAGAATTTCTTGGTCAGATTACAAACTGAGCAAAACATCCTTAAAGTTTTTAGAGTTTTTAGTCTTAAAATTTAGATTTTTAGAGTTTTAAAAGTTTTAAATTAGTGTTTTTAGTTTTGAATTTTGTTTTAAGTATTCATACTTTTCTTTTGGAAACTGTTTTATTTGTAGTTTCAGACTTGAACGATAAAAGGGATTTATTTTTGATAAATTAATCATTAAGTTCTCATAAAAAAGATTTATTTTCATATATTCTTGTTTTTAAAAAGAAGGATTGAAGTTTTAAAGCAACTGCATTTCTCAACTCTTTCTTCTAGATAGATTTCATTGAAAGGAAATGAATATTTCTCATATAGATGCATTTTAGTGTTTTTTGGAGTTGGGTCATTATACACCATTGAAGTTTCACTTTCATACCCATTGTCCTAAGAAAAAACCAATAAAAATTAACGCTTAATTAAAATCAACCTAGCAATTTTTATTTTTCTAGGGCTCTTTCCACCAATTTAGCTCAGGCTAGTGTCTTGGATTAGGTTTTAGTTAACTCTCCAATATAGTAAAAACAAACAAGTAGTCAATCTTGCGGTAGGGAAATTCCAATAGTATCATGTATGCTCTGGGAAGCTCCTCTTAAAGGAGTCAAGCATGAGATCATATCCGAACTAGTGGGGTAATCAATCCTTCCTCATTGGGAATGATAGCAGATATACACGTATTAACAACGGTAAACCTCGGATTGACCATTGTTGAGGAGCTTGGGGTCACTTGTCGGTAAACCTTGGATTATGTCAATGAGCCTTTAATTGGATTGAGCTTCGTTACTCTACCCTTGCATGTGTATCGGATCGTAGACTATTCCCCCAGGTATATTTGTTCATGTTGGTGACCTTAGTGGCCATAAACTCTAGGATGCTTTCCCAAGGTGACGGTGGAGGGAAGATCCCACTGTACCTGGAACAGACGTTGGCTAGACTCACTTGGACTCTCCGGAGGGTTATCTTCACTCGAGATGGGTTATGTGGAGAAACTTGCAACAGTCTGTTTCATTAAGTAGGTTGTCGAGGTAACTGTTCCAACCACCATTTCTGCATTAAAATACTACGATGTTGGATTTCATCACCAACTAGTGTTTTTAGTGCAGGAATTTACTGTTTCTATGTGGTTTGATCTCCTAGATTATATAGGCGTGTGATCATTTGTTTGTTTCTTAGCGACTATAGGAATTTTTATTGAAATTTTCTTTGATTGCGTCTGTTAAAATTTTTAATCGTGGCTGAACTACCAAGATGATCACGCAGAACTCAGGGGAAACCCTTTGAGTACACACCTAGCCAACTAGAAGGACTTAAATCTCTGGTACCAAATGTTATCAATAGAACTGCAAGGAGAATCATCTATTATCCCTCATCCTAATTTTGAGGTAGAACAATCCCAAGTAACATAACATCCTTCACAACTAATTTCCATTTCTGAATTAACTGAAATTGCTTCTACAGCTAGTGAATTATCACCTAAAATTTCTGAACCATAAACTGAATTTGCTACATCAGAACCTACTTTAGAATTCACTGATTATCCTGATTCACCTAGAGTAAAGAGTCGAATTACATAAGGTCTTCCTCCTGGTCTTATTAGTATTGAGGAAATCAATGATACAGAAGAAGAAGTCCTTCTCCCTTCAACTTAGGAAAATTTAGAACTTAGACAACGTAGATCAATTTTTTATAGTCCTTTTAGACAAGACGCTTGGTATTCTTCATTAATAGGTTTTCTACAAAATGTAGGTCTTCAGTATTCAACACCGTGAATACCTTTTTACACTACACCAATAGGTCATAGACCTCAGTTAAACATGTCAGGAGAGTCATCTATGTTCTTTGAATCACCAGAAACATTCCTCTATGGTGGTCCGTCTGTTCCTACAGGCTATCAGTCACTCTCTGGTACATTCTCAGGAGCATCTCCTTTTCCTAGTAAACCAATGTCATCATTTGATTTGAATGAATCAAATACTTGAAATTCTAACAATGAGAAAATTTATATGATATCTGGAAATATTTGAAACCCCACATCTCAAGGTAGTAATATACAGCCTGGAGGGCAACCTCAAAATAAATATATACAGCCTGGGGGGAAACCCCAAGGATAGTACATACCTCAAGGTAAATATCAACCCCAGATTCAGCACATACCTCAAGGTCAGTATCCTGCTAAAGGACTGCAACCTCCTTCAGGGAAAAAGTTCTATACAGAGTAGCAGATGTTACAAGGAGGTGGAAATTATCTAGTTAATTATCAGCTAGGTGTCCAACCCAGTTATGGTCGTCTTATGTACAACCTTAAAGGGGACCTTCATATCCTAGAATGGCGTGAGATCCATCCGAAGTCCAACATAATTTACAACCAAATATGCAAGTACATTATTATCAAGCAGGATAACTTGTTGGTTACGTTCAACCCCAACAACCAGTCCAGCCTTCAAATCCAATACCTGCATCTAGTTCTGTTCAGCAACCTGGTCTGAGTTCACCTCGTACTCCACCACAAACAGCTATTCAGACTTATGTTCAACCTACCACACCCATTGTTGCAGTATCTACAGTTCCCGTTACATCTTCCCCTCAAACTTCGATATCAATTCCTCAAGTTTATATTCCGTAGTCTAGACCAAAAATTCAAACTGCTATTCAGATAGCTGCAGGTCAATATGGTACAAGTACAGTAATAACGAGTCAACCTCAATTTACTTATCAACTTTATCAGGGGCCGTACCAATATGGACCTGTTTCACAAACTCTAGTCTACCCGCAACAACCATACCCTAGTTATACATATCAAACACCTGTTCAACCTTATTATGGTCTGTTTATTCCTGGTTATCCGGGGGGTGATATGATTCCAAATTCACATCCTGTTCCTAGTTATCCTGGATATCCTCCTCCTGGGACTGGTTTAGTTTAACAAGGTTATCCACAAGACCCTACCTGTCAATTTCCATTCATAGAAACTTTATATTTACTGAATTTATCAGGCCTTATGAATGATCCTATCTATTATCATCCATACTGGCCACCAATGCCTCATAATTTGCCCAGTGATATTCCAAAAATTGAAGGAAAAATAGGAGAGGAACCCTCCAATCATGTTATTACTTACCACCTTTGGTGCACATCTAATTCATTAATTCACGATTCTATTCGACTTAGAATTTTTCAGAGAACGTTAATAGGATTAGCTGCTAAGTGGTATATTGAATTTCCACGAGGCTCATTTAACAACTTCAACGCCCTAGCAAATGCCTTCTTGACTCATTTTCATTTGCCTATCAGATACGACAATGGCACGAAATTATTAACTTCACTCAAACAATCCACGTCTACCTATATATCAGATCATATTCATGAATGGAGACATAGAAGACGTTTGGTAAAAGTTTTTATTCGAATCAAATATTAGCAGAATGGTTCGTTAAATCCTTATTACCAAAGATCAATAAAGATGTAGCTAAAGTAGGAGTTGTTACGAAAGAACAATTTATTGCTCAAGCTCAATATCTAGACTTGGTCTATACCTAGTCCAGAACTTTGTATGAGAAAATCGTCGATTTACCATGTCCTGGTAAGTTAACTACAACTCCTTCAGGCTCTCATTCCGCTGATGGTGTAATCAGTTCGGTTACTACAACTAAAAATAAGAAGAAATCCTCAAATATTATTTCTCCCATAATAACTTTACCTAATTCACCAAAAGGAGAATATTCCTTGGAAACTACTGCCGACATACACATTGTAGATTCATCTACTAAGTCAAAATCTGGAAAAAATAAAAAGGGGAAGAAAAAGAACAAACAGACCTCACCTCCTAAAGAAAAAACTGATAAAACTGAATCAACTGATAACAAAAAAAAACCTCGTTATCCTTGTCTTATCTGTGACGAGGATCATTTCACCAAGGAATATCTGCATAGGGAAGAAGTTTCGAAGTTCGTCAAAGGTTCACCCACTCCTGTTGTCTTGAAGGATCCCTTTCCAATTCAAGATATTAAAATGATTGGATCTTCTTCTAATCCTTTAGCAGATATATTGATGGTTGCAACTCGATCACAAGATTATGGTAGTAAAAATCCCGTAACTAGTAAAGAAGTAGAAAATTTTAATTCTTCATCGGCTGCATCTACTTCGGTTTTCGATCCGCTTCACATCGAGAAACCAAATCCTGAATTAGTAATCAAACTGCCTCCTGAAGGTGTACCTCGTAAATTAGCTTTCAACCCACATGTGAGAGCTGCTTAGAATTACAACATCGTTGAAGATTTGGCAATTTCCCCTTCAGCAATGTCAGCTTTGGAAGTGCTGCAATCATGTCCACCACAAAGAAAATTACTATTGTCAGTTTTAGGAGCCGTAGATCTGCAGGATTTAAAATCTTATGATATTTTATATAGAAAATTTTACACCTCACCTACCTCATCAAATGGCTTTCCAAATTCTAGTGTTAGTCAAAAACACATGTTGCTTTCGTACTGTTATTGATGAAGGGGCTTCTACGTGTATCATGTCATTGAGTTGATGGAAATTACTTGGTTCTCTGATGCTTAACCAATCTCTGACCATTGCCAAAGCTTTTTATGGAAGAGGATGCCATCCTTATGGTATTTTACAGGATCTACCTATAGAGGTCGAAGGAAAACCATTAATCTAGATGTGGAAGTAGTTGATGCCCCTCTAGATTACAACCTTATCCTAGGTCGTAATTGGTCTTATGCTATGACTGATGTCGTATCTTCCGTCTTTCGATTCATCATGTTTCCTCATCAAGGAAATATTGTGAAGGTCGATCAACTCTCATATTATTCGTCTGATCCATCTTCTACGGATAGCATTCAGCATGTTGGAAAAACAGCTATCCCTTATAAGGATGTAGGAGTAGGCTTAATTAAAGATTCCACTTTGTTAGGAACTTTTTCTTCGCCTCCACCTAACGTACCACGTACTATAGCCAATATCAATATGATTACATCAAGCACTGTTCCATTTGATGATACTTGGATCGTGCCTTTAGAGTCAGAAATGGATTCCTTTGAAGGTGCCATGCCTTTGAGTCCATTTGAATTGGCATATCAAGCAGTACAGTATTTTTCCAATTTAACTTCAACTGAATTTGACGCTATGAATGTGGTCAATGAAAAATAATTTTCATCTTCAAGCTTAGCTATAACATCAATTCTAGATACTTTTCCAAAAGTTTTTTATACTGAAGAAAATATTCATGAATTTTTGTCCATAGATGACTTACCATGGGATGATCTTCATCATAGATCATCATTTTTACCTAAGCTTGAAAAATTCGAAGATAATTTTTCATCAATTTTCACTACTGATTATGTCAAGGAACCCCAAAATCCAATATCCAGTATGCATTCAAACTCTGAAGTGAATTTGGGGAATATTTCCTCCACAATTCCTATTGACATATCGGTAAAACTAGGAATTGTTGAAAACATTCATATAGGCGCTTCTTGTACAAAATATGAAATTGATATATACAAAGGCCTATTTCAAGAATTCTGCGACATTTTTTCCTAGTCTTATGAAGAAATGCCAGGAATCGATCCTAAAATTTTTTTTCACGAAATCAAAACATACCCGGATGCTAAACCTATTCTACAAAAATTATGTCAGATACATCCCTGAAAAGATGTTGCAATTAAAGCTGAAGTTGAAAAAATACTTCGCACAGGATTCATTTATCCAATCCCTTTAACAGATTGGGTATCTAATATTGTTCCTGCTAATAAAAAACAAGGAAAAATCAGAGTATGTATCGATTATAGGGACATAAATAGAGCTTGTCCAAAAGACAATTATCCAACCCCTTATATCGATAAAATCATTGACAATTGTGCCGAAATTGAAATGTTTTCATTTATGGATGAATTTTCTGGTTGTAATCAAATAAACATACTCCCTGCTGATCAACCCAAGACAGCATTAATTTGTCCACGGGGAACTTTCGCTTACCGTAAATTACCATTTGGACTTAAGAATGTTGGGGAAAATTTTCAAAGGGCTATGTCCTATGCTTTCCATGACATTAAACACATCGTGCAACCTTATCTTTATGATCTATCTACTCATTCCTTACACAGAGAATATCATCCAACCCACTTACGAGCAATTTTTCTGAGATGTAGGTACGATAAGATTTCACTGAATCCGCAAAAATGTGTTTTTTGTGTACAATCTGGTTGATTACTAGGATTTATCGTCTTGAAACAATTCATTTTTGTCAATCCTTCGAAGGTTGAGGCTATTATCATTTAACCTCCTCCTTCTACACTTCGCCAACTCCAAATTTTGCAAGGGAAAGTAAGCTTTCTGTGTAGATTCATTCCTAACTATGTCGAGTTAACTAAAGGTTTTACAAGGTTGTTGAAATAGAATACTCTTTTCATTTGGGATGAGTTCACTGATAGATATTTTGATGCTCTAAAACACGCATTTACCCATGCACCATTATTGCATCCACCCAATTACAACCTAGATTAATTTTTATACTTAGTAGCCTCTAATTCAACTATTGGAATGGTATTAGTTCAGGAAGATGAAGTTCACAATGAACATGTGATTTACTATTTCATTCACAATTTAAATCCAACTAAAATTAAATACTCACATGTGGATAAATTGGCCTTGGTAGCTGTTCAAGCTGTCCAATGATTTCGTAATTACATCTTGTTACGAAAAACAACAGTGATCTCTGATTGCAACCCTATGATGTATATTTTGAACAAACAATTGCTAGGGGGGAAATACTCTAAATGGATTGTAATCCCTCAAGAGTTTGATTTAGAATTAAAAAAATCTAAATCAAAGAAATCACTAGTGTTCACCGAACTGATGTGTGACTTCCCAAATACTGAAACAAAAACTGTGGTAGAACATCTGATCGCTGATGAATCTTTGTTTCTTATCAGTACACTTGATCCATGGTATGGATATATCATCATTTATCTCCAAACCCAAACTTTTCAACCTCAACTCTCATGTTCACAACGACTAAAGATCTGTTACTAGTCTTATCCATACCATATTGTGGGAGACACGCATTATCATCGTGGAGCGGATTCTGTATTTCGACGATGTTTAACACACGAAGAGGCTGAAAAGGTCTTAAATGAATGTCACTTTGGAGAATGTGGCGGTCATATGTCTGGGTATGCCACAACCCAAAAGATATTGTGCAATGGTTATTTTTGGCCTTCGTTATTTAAAGATTGCATTCTAGCTGTCCAAAAATGCCACAATTGTCAAATTTTTGATCGTAAGATGCATGCACGACCAGCTCCTCTTCACCCAATCATTGTTGTCAGTCCTCTTGCAACATGGGGAATTGACTTCATTACATGTAACCCTCAGTCGGCCAGGGGGCATGGGTATATTATTCTTGCAGTGGACTATTTTACGAAATGGGCTGAGGCGATGCCTACATTTGCGGTAGATGGAAAAACTGCAACTACTTTTGTATTCAATCACGTGATTGCTCGATTTGGTGTACCCCAAGCTATCATTACTGATCATGGGAGCCATTTTTGAAACATTGTGATGACCGAACTTTCTGACTACCTTGGCCTGTGCCATGACAGTTCTACATCGTATTACCCGCAAGCCAAAGGTCAAGTTGAAGCTGTAAATAAATTCTTAACTACTATGATTAAAAGGATAATCGACATTCATAAATCGATTTAGCATACTATGCTTTTCTCATCACTTTGGGCATATCAAACATCAACAAAAACTACAACACGTTTCACTCCTTTTCATCTATTCTATGGTTTAGAAGTTGTGTTACCGATTGAATGCAAAATACCGTCACTCAAATTAACCATAGAATTATTACCAGTTACCTCTGAAGAGGAAAAACGCTTTTTATACTTAGCTCAACTAGATGAGACTCGGAAAACTGCTGCATTAGCTACCGAGGCTCATAAAAAATGAATGAAAGCTCAGTATGATAGGAATGTTACACCTCGTATTTTTTCAGAAGGTGACCTAGTATTGGTATACGACCAAGCTAATGATAAGCTAGGAGCTAGGAAATTTGAACCCATGTGGCATGGTCCTTATATTGTGAAGCGAGTGCTTGAAAAAGGGGCTTATGAATTAACTGATTATGACGGGGTCTCTTTAGACAAACCTAGGAATGGGATTTATATGAAGAGATATTATGTTTAAATCTTGTCTGGAGATCCTATTTGTATATTAGTTATTTTCGTAGCTAGCTACCCTAGATTAGCAGAGTGTGTCTAGTTTAAGTTTGTTTTTTATCCCTGCTTATCTGGATTACTCTTGATATTGCAGATGTCGACATCCCTTCAAACATATATTGGTTTTTCTGATGGTGCTTGTCGTAGTACACGGAATATTTCTTCCGCAGCCTGGGTTATTTATTCACCCACTGATGATTTAATATCTATGCATGGGGTAAGCCTCAGTCAAACAATAAATAATATTGTAGAATATAGCACAGTGATTGACTTATTATCTGAATCCATTTCATTTGGAATTCGATGTTTGATCGTTAGGTTAGATTATGAACTCATTGTATTACACTTGAATCGAGTATACACAATTAAAAACCCAGTATTGTTAAGATTATTTTTGAAGGTACGTCTCTTGGGACGAGAGTTTGATTATATTGAATATCAACACATTCTGAGAAATTTAAAAACTTTAGCTGATGCATTAGCTACTAGTGTTATAAACAGACATTTGCAACATTAAAAGAATTAATTCAAAACAACATTCGATAAGCATGTTGAAAAGATAGCCGGAAATAATAGAAATATCATAGAATAGAGTAATGTTTTCAAAAATATTACATCGTCCTTGATTATAGGTTTAAAACACCTTATAATAAGCAAAAATAGTGATACAAAAAACAAAATTTCATAGTCTGCACAATCGTCCACTATCCGTGGTGATGATCATGATAGTATACAACAGCTCGTGCTACCCTGTTCAGGAATCTCCTAAACTGACCAGGAACGCCAATGACATATCTCTGGAGATAGAGAAGGATATCATCTATCGAAGTCTTTGTAATATCCAAATTCAACCACTCTAGGTTGTGTTCCAAGATAGTTAGAATCCCAGCCGCCTGATCTTGTGGTGGTACAACAGGCTCTCTTTGTTTCCTATCGAAGCGGTGGAGTGTGGCTGGCCTGCGTGTACCAACATCTGCATTTTACATTTTTTTCATTAGTATTGGATGATTTAAAACAAAAAACAATAAAAATTATAATTTAGAACATGTCAAAATGTTTCTTACCTGAATCATCCCACTGTGTCCCTGTGGGAAGAGCCATCTCTCGATCGCCACGAAAGTCTATCTTAGAATATGAGAAATCCTCTATGGAGAAGATTTGGTTCTCTAACCAATGGAAATAAGCTGGGGTAAAACGAACAATTTCGTCGCCCTCACTATGACGGGCCATTAGCACAACCCATCGGACCATTTGAGGCTCTTTGAATCTACTATGATCAACTGAAATGAGTTGTGGGGCAAGAGAAGGGATTCTATCTAGAGCAAATGTAACAACAATTGCTCCATATCGAAAGTTTTTAAACTTTGTGTTCTTTGCCCTGGTTAATTGGCCTTTCACATTGGCCAATACTGCCTCACAGCAATTGAAAATGGTACCTCTAAAACAATCAACAACAGTCTGCATCTGGGACCTAGTAGCAACATGCGGAGCCGCACTCCCACACAACCGGGTTATAGTAAATGCAACCACTTTAAGTTCAAGATGGATGATTTTTTTTATATCAATCCATTTATCTTTGGGATCTACCTCCTCATTGAAAAACTCTTGCTAAAGGCTAGTGACAGATTGGCCACCTGCCCTAGCTCCAAACAAAGAAATTGGTTCACCTCTCTTTGATAAACCAGTGAGAAAATATATGTCTTCCAGCTCAATTTCGAGCCGATGATCCCCAATTATGAAGCATCTCTTGAACAACCCATTTGTTTACGAACCAGGTAAGTAAATCTAATTGGGCCCTCATGCCCTGAATAGCCCAGAATTTATACAAACTGCATTCTCTCAACACGCATAATGTGGGCAGATGTAACATGGTAGCGTCGTCAACCTCTTCATGCTCATGTTCTCTCCACTCAAGCATTGTAGATATCCTGCAATGAACAAATTGAAAGATTAGAAGTGATTTGGGTAAATAATTTTGGTTTATTTTAGAGAAAATTATCATTTTATTTTCTTCACGGCGCCTCCGCACTTTTTGCACAAAAACAATGCATGGATCCGCACGCATTTTATACATAAAGTGTGGGACCACAACAATTTTCCCTTTGAAAAATTGTCAGGGTCTGCAGGTATCATATGTATTACCTACGGACCCCCGTGAGCGAAATTGTAAAGATATTTTTCTCCTTAAAAATCAATTTAAGCCCTAAATTAAGAAAATGAATTAAAAAAAATGAAGGCGAGGATGATGTGGATTACCTGAAGCTGACGGTTTTTTATTCTGATGGGTGAATTTTCTGTAATCTCCTCTGGAACGTTTTTCACCTAAAGCTCTCAAATTTCACTCTGGAATCAAATGGTAAAAATGATTTAGAAAAACTCCTTTTTATAAAAAAATTTGAATAAATGAAATACAATTTTGCTTATTTTTCACTTTTAAAAGGTTGTTTTCTGAATTATTTTTATTAATCATAAACAGGTATGTTTAATTTTTTGAGATTTTTGTGCAGAATATAGGATTTTTTGGGAAAAATGATCATTTTTGACAAAGGAGTACATTTTTTATCCCTTTTTCAAACTCGTTAAAAAATTATGAAAAAGCGAAGATTTAAGTTCTTTGTTAAGCCCTTTTTAGACTCTTTAAATATGAAAATATTGCTGAGTACTTATTTATTAGAACTCGTTAAAGAAAATGAACAGTCGTCCTTTCAGTATAAGTTTACCCCTTTTCCAGACTAAAATGGACTATTTACGAAAAAGGTATACATTGACTAAACATGGTCAATAGAGTTCTCTCCTATATTATTTTATCCTTTTTCGGGATTGAGAGACTAAAGTTACGAAAAAGTACACCCACGAAGTTTCCTTAAGTTTTTCTTCTGACTCCCTAAAATTGAAAAACACCGATTTTCTCCTATTCTGAACTCGTTAAAATTTAAACAGTAAAGGACCTGTAAATTACAAACAGGAATGAACCACTCCTTCTTAGGGTTCGATTTTTAAACTAAGTTGGACTCATCCGAAGGATGAGCTTATATAACAAGCAAATGTTATCCTCCTCAAGCTTGTCAAAAATAAAGAGGTACTTGCCAGAAATGGTGGGGGAAAGGAGAGAAAGTGGATCCAGTTGTCATACTTTGTTTAAAAGCAGTATACCACTCTTGAACATGGCATTTTTTGTCACACTTCCACTTGGGTTGGGAAAATCCTTTGCCTTTCAGTTAATCAAACCATATTGAAAGTCTTCAGCCGGTTTCTAGGTATTAGCTTTAGGTCAATTGTCACCAAACCATATGTAGTGTCGTTATGTGTTCAAGAGAACAGTTCAAACTAACCATTCATCTACAAACATATGTCTCCATTCGCGTTGACCATCCCTAAGTCAGTTCTTGCAAATATTTCTACAAAACTTTATCTAATGGTTTCGTGTTGTGGGCTTTCCTACGATGGATCACTTTCTAACGATGAAAACATATCATCTAGAAATTTGATCTAGAATCCTTCAGTACCTTGAAATCTGCATGCCCTAATGGCAGGTTTCTCACCTTCGACGACAGATTGCATCATTGATCTTCGATCGAATGATTCTGTGAAATGTTCGACTTCAAATATTTTATTCATGCTTCATGGATTGTGGTGAGTACTTTGAGAACCATTTTCATTATTGGTGGTTTCTCTCACACTTGTCAACAGTTCACATCATTGACTGGTAATCAAGTGGTTTATACCATGTTCGACTTCAACACAATCAATCGCATGGATAGAATCGTACTAGTCCGGGTTGTGGAAATCAAGACCCTAGATCTAGTTTCCACCATCTAGGCTATGAGGAGTTTTACTATTCATTATGTAGTAGACTATTCATGACAGATGGTTGCGTCCATAATGTGTCTACTATTGATGTAATATTAGAATCATTTCTATACCAGAACATTTTAGTTAAGATTTGATTTAGTTATTTTTTTCTTTGAGTATGGGAATGCCTACCTCAACGATGATATATATATATACATATATGTTTGCATTGAATGTTTTTACAGGTTCCAACTGGCATCCACAAGCAAATCCTTGAAATGATAAAGCACTTCACTCTTTGAAATATCTCAGATTTCGTGCTTTAGGGGGCAATCTGTTACACATTATTTTGTCACCATGACATTTTGATGTCTATATGGGTTCATCAATACCTATATAATCCTCCCTTAGAGGTCTACAACCCTAAAGTTCCTAAACCAAGTTCTGAATTTGGAGAAAATCTTGTAAAAATCCTAAAAATACTTGTACTTCACTTTTCCTTAGTCTTACTTGTGGCACCACACTCTTTTGCTCTAGAAATTGCAGAGCCGACCACACGTTTTCTTCATTAAAACTGCGGACCTCTGTAAAAGGTAAAATGAAGGCGAAAGTAAATTCTAGAAGCCCAGCTAGTCAAATATTCTCCCAGCTGGAAGCTTCTAGAATGCGTTATCCAGTCGAAGCTTCACTCCCTCCATTATCATGAACATTCATCCCTTCATTAAAGGAGCCTATTCTTTGGATTTTGGAACTTAATCCCTTGATAAGGGGACTCTATCCCTTCCATTTTGGAGTTGTAACCACTTTCCTTCTCCTATAAATTGAAGCTTTGGTTCAGTCTCAAGGGTAGATACTCACATATGTAAAACTTCTCTATGCATTTTGTATAGACTTAGTACTTGCTTTATACTTGGTAACTACAATAGAGAAGGGAATTTCTAAAGAAACATACTCTTTGCTAGTTGCGAGAATGATTACGTACTCGTAGTTAGGCTGGTTCGAAGAGTGGAAGGGCTTATCAGACCTAAAGGAAATTCTTGTTTCGGACCCCTGGAAGGACCTATATGACATCAAGGCGAACGCGGTTGTAAGACTCCTTATTTTATTTAAAGATAATAAAATTGGATCATTTTTTCTCAATAAGTTGTTTATGTGTTTACTTGGATGACTTATTTCTTAAATTCCTTGATCATTAAGATAGATTTGTGATTTCTGAATTAGTATATGTTGCAGGTGCTGTTGATCGTCTTCTGTGTCTTTGTTTGCATATCTTAAGAGGTGAATACCTGGAGCAACGGGAAAGAAGAAATAAACTGGAATTGGACCACAAGTAGGTCATTTATTCATCATAGAAAATTCTTAATCATATGAAATCTAGATAAAATAGTTTACAAATTGTCCTGTTTGTTTCTAGCTATCCTTGTGATAATAGGGAGATATTTCTTGTCTGCAAGAACGATTTATCCACCTAACAGACTTGACCCAACCGAACATGTTTCCTTGGTTGCCCTCACAATATGGCATGACTTGACCTGACCCGACCTGAACACGTTTCCTTGGGCGACATCACACGACTCGACCCAAACCACCTGAATGCATTTCCCTAGGCGCCCTCATGACACGACCCGACATGACCCGACCCAGTCGGACATGTTCCTTGGGTTCCCTCACGATACAGCACAACCCGACCCAACCCGACCCAAACGCATTTCCTTGGGCGACATCACACGACCCAACCCGACCCGACCCACCTAAACATCAAAGGCACGAGGGAGAAAACAAAAAATGGGTCGCATGAACATGCATAAGGTACATGGGTGGTTACAACTTAGCGTTTTTGATACGACCTCCCTCACACAATTTGAATCGAACGAGTTTCCTGTGGCGCCCTCACACGGAATGACCCGACCTGCCCGAACAAAGGGCACACAAGGGAGGAAATGGAAATGGGATCACAAAAACGTGCATAGGCAACACAAGTGGTCACAACTTAGAATTTTTGATACGACCACCCTCATACGACCCGACCCATCCTGACCTAACTTGCCCGAACGCATTTCCTTGGGCGGCCTCACATGACACGACCTAACTCGACCCGACCCAACCTGACCCTCCCGAATGTGTTTCCTTGGGCACCCTCATAATATGGCATGACCCGACCTGACCAGACCCCAACGTGTTTCCTTGGGCGGCATCACTCAACTCGACCGGACCCACCCGAACATGTTTCCCTGGGCGCCCTCATGACACGGCCCGACACGACCTGACTCGGTCGGACATGTTTCTTGGGCACCCTCACATGACCCGACCTGACCCAACCCTCTTGAACATGTTTCCTTTGGCACCCTCACGATACAAAACGGCCCAACCCGACCCGACCCGAATGCATTTCCTTGGGTGACATCACACGACCCAACTCGACTCGACCCGCCTGAACGTCGAAGGTACGAGGGAGAAAATGACAAATGGGTCGCATGAACGTTCACAAGGTACACGAGTGGTCACAACTTAGCATTTTTTATACGACCTCTCTCACACGATTTGACCCCAACAAGTTTCTTGTGGCACCCTCACACGGCACGACCTAACCCACCCGAACAAAGGGCGCACGAGGGAGAAAACGGAAAAGGGATCACACAAATGTGGACAAGCAACATGTGTAGTCACAACTTAGAATTTTTGATATGACCACCCTCATACGACCCGACCCGACCTTCTTGAATGCGTTTCCTTGGGCGGCCTCACACGGCATGACCTGACCCGACCCGACCCAACTAGACCCGCTCGAACGTGTTTCCTTCGGTGCCCTTACAATACGGCACGAACTGTCCTGACCTAACCCGAACTCGTTTCTAGATAATTGGATGCCATCACACGACTCGACCAGACCCGTACGAATGTGTTTCCTTGGGCAGCCTCACACGACACGACTTGACCAGACCCAACCCGAGCCGCCCTAACGCGTTTCCTTGAGCGCCATCACACGACTCGACCTGATGCATACGAACGTGTTTCCTTGGGTAGCCTCACACGACATGACCTGACCAGACCCAACTCGACCTGCCGGAACATGTTTCCTTGGGTGTCCTCATATGACCTGAAACATTTTTCCTAAACCATAAACCCGATCACATGACTCGACACATTATTCCTAAATCCTAAAATATAACTCCCAAACATTATTCCTAAACCCCAAACCCTAAGATGATTGTTCCTAAACACTAACACTTGCCTCCTACACGTCGCAATACCGACACTTTTCTCAAAACTTTCGTAACACTAACCCTTCTTTCAAAATGTCGCAAATCTGACATTTCTATCTGTAACATCGCACGACCAACACAACTCTCTTAAACGTTGCAATACCGACACTTTTCTCAAAACTATCGCAAGACCAACACTTCTTTCAAAACGTCGCAAATCCGACATTTCTCTTTGTAACGTCACAAAACCGACACTTTTCTCCCCAATGTCGCAATACCGACACGTTTCTCCAAAAATCGTAATACCGACACTTATCTCTAAAAGTCGAAATACTGACACTTGTCTCCAAACGTTGGTATAGCGACGGTTGTGGGCGGGATTTGAAAAATTGATAAAAATTGGGGAAATTTCCGATAGTACATCAAAAGTGTTGGAACTAAAGTGTCAGAATCTTGACCAAATGTACTAGTGTGGTTTCAAAACAATCAAGGCTTGGCTATATGAATTTTACACTTCTAAATATATACATATATTACAAACAGATCGAAACTCCTAAACCTTACATTTCATAGCATAACAAAATAGTTGATTGGGTTATTTCTTCCCAGTTTTCAAGGTCTCCACTTGCCTGTATGCATGATACCTAGCAGTAGAGTTAACCCTCAAAAAAGTTCCACATTTAATTATGCAGAGTACACATTATCTATGGTTTTACTGTGTGAGGACATAAGTCTTTAAGGTTAACATTATAATAATCATAATTGCAATATTTCATAGTGAAAAGGTTGATTGGGGATTTTATTTGTAATCCTTGGAATTTATTAACATTGTACAAATATTCCCATCGGTCGACAGCTGTTCGAGGTGTCCTCCGTTGGATTTCAATGTGTGGGATCGGTAGTAGATATTGGTGGAGTACTTGTTTAGGGTATAAACCTCCCCAAACCTTAATCGTCTTCCGTCATTGTTATTGGCTCCTCACCGCGTTTTCTCTACAGCCCTTCGGCCCATCGCTGCCAACTGGATTACCCTGTTTTCCTTCGGCTCTGCTTGGCTTCTCAGGGCTTCGATTCCAAAGGTACATTAATACTTTGTTGTATGATGCACACTTTGATCCAATTAGGGTCGTTTTCTAGTTAAACAAGCTTGCAGGCTTTTGTTCTCACGGAAGTGTATTCTTATTTGGTTTATCTGTATTATTTTTGGTTTAACATGGCATGGAGACAGTGTCTCATCATAAGAGGCATGTGCCCACTCTGGTGTTAACATGGATTTTGGTTCTCCTGCATGCTCCTTCCTCGAAACATGAGGTGAGCTGAGGAAAGTTAGAGCTATTCTTTTATCCTAAAATTTACCTACAATTTCCTCCATGTAAGAGGACTAATGTCCTCCCGTGGTTCTTTTCATAGGGTTTCTCACTTCGTGTTGGAAGAGGAGGTTTCATTTTTCAGGTAAAGGGTTTATGTCTCCGCCTTTGGCTCATTCATTCTCTATCGCTAGTTTATCAGTATGTCTTATCACTAATGTTTACTCTGATTCTCTTGTGGAGGTATTGGCTTGGCTTGTCCCCAAAAGTCATTCTTTTTCAATGTCTTTCTATAGAAGTTTGATTTCATCATTATTCTCTTTCCCTTTAGGCACCCTATCTCCATTGTATGATTTGTTGGTCTTGCTAGCAGACGACCTTCAGCTTTCCTTTGGAACTGCTCCTGACATTGTGAGATTTTAAATATAGTTTTTCAGGCTTTCATGTTGATATATTACGTTTATATCTTATCCATTACGAGGGGCTTCACCCTACTCATGGACAGCTTCGACCTTGTGACTCTGTCTTGAATTTTTACTTAATATTTTTGTTCTGAAGTTACACTGTATTCGGTGGTCCAAATTTATGAGAGGGTGACCCTCTGGACTCAGTGAATTTTCGATTTACATTAGGCTTCAAATGTTATAAAATACATTCTTTTTACATATGCGTTTATTGTTTCAGGTATTCTATGTTTGAATAACTACTGCTCATTATTCTCATTGAAATAGTTTGCACACTTTCTAGTATATTCAGGAATGAGTAAAAATAATGTTTTCTAGTTTTCCATGCATGTGTATAAAGTTTTTGTTCGATTTGGGAATATGGTTCGAGCCGGATTTTCTTGATTCCTGTAGTATCTTGTTATCTTCTTTTCCTGGCTCGTTTACTCGTTGTCGTTGTAAATATTGTTTTACAGGCTATATACTGGTTCAAGGTTTACTATGCATGCAATTCACTATCGTTCCTTTTTCCTTAACTTATTCTACAGTTTGCAGTAGTATTACATCATTTAACAGGTATAGGTACATAATTTACTCCTTTCTTATTATTTAGATGTTCGGGCCATTCTTTCTATGTTTATCATAGAATTGCAATTAGGGACAAACTCAGGGACTGGGGTTTCGACCGTAAACTCCGAGTTAACAGTTTCGTGTGTTATCATAATTATAGTAGTAATTCTGTTTAAATTCCGCCTATTTACAATAAACACAAATTATTTTCTTATTTTCAGAAATAAACCATATTCTTCATAATTCTACACATTTATTTTATTTTCTGATTTCCATTGCTCATTTACGGGAAAACATAGATATAACACATTTCTATACTTCCATTATGGAGAAAACTCCTTTTCATCATTAAATAACCTATACTGTGACAAGAAGTTTATAAATAGCTAGGCAGCATATCGAGTACCGAGTTTTCCAGTAAATGAATACTTATCTGTTTTTCCAGACTTGCTGATGTTGTCCACCCTACCATGAGTGAGGCAATTACATCCGCAACTCCCCCCGTGCTCCATACCAAGTCTAGTAGGTTGAAAGAATCTTCCAGAAGAGACCTCAAGGCTCTTGGCCCAGTACTTCTTCTTTTCAAGGAATAGGGAATGCTGAGTGTTTTTCACTGATCACCACCAGCTCAGGAATACTCCACTCTCTTCACCCTTAGTCTCAGAACAGAACCCCTCTTCCTCACTGGGATGCACTTTTTATCCCTAGAGGAAAGGTAATTGTCTTCAACTATTCTCTGTTCAACTAATCTCAGTTCTTGGAATACTTTTACCATCAATATTTTTAACATTTTATGGAACCTCTATTCCATTAATAAATTTAATTTCATCCAAAAACGTAATTTTTTTTTTTTTATCAGATAATCCTTTTCTCAAGAACATAAATGTTTAGTCACATAAAATTAAATAACATAACAACTAGTTAACATTTAAATGAGTTGTCACACTTTGTGAAAAAAATATTGAATTTGTAATCTTGTGTTTTAACTTATGATTGAGGTTTATACAGATAATTGCGTAAGCCTCTGGTTTTTAACTTCAACTCAAATAATGTTTTTTTCTCATCATGATGAACCGCACACCACAAATGAGGAGTGGAATATATGTGTGCAAGATATTTAAAATATTTAAAGGAAGGAGTTAGCTAAATATAATAGTGTAAAAAAGATAAATTTGAGATAACTAAATAAAATATGGATCTAGTCTTTAAACCATTAAAACCAACTATGCAAACACATATTTGACATATCTATTTCTTATACCACATAGGCATGTGAGTAGGGGTTAAAATTGACACTCGTATGCATTTTTTGACTTTTTTTAGTAGTCAAATACATGTTATTTCAAATTTGTGAATAATTTCTAAAACTGTCATATTGATGAGCATGTAATAAAATTATAAGTTTTTGTTTTTTTTTTGTGGAGAAGAATTGTAATGTAAATAAACATTTGAAATTTTGGAAACTTATTTTTATAGTTAATTATGGTAAATAAATTAGAGGTATGATAAATAAATAAAAATAAAAATAAATTGGAGGTATGGTAAATAAATAAAACCTCTTTTTATACTTACTCTAGAGGTATGGTAAATAAATAAAAATATAAATAGACTAGAGGTATGGTAAATAAATAAAACCTATTTTTATATTTACTCCATAAACCTTTTTCATATTCAGGAAAGCTATAAATGAAAAATCACTTCTCTCCCTAAATATATAAATTTGACACAAATAAAGTGTCTAATTGTATTTGTGAGGAAACATCTCTATGACAGAGTGAAGAGTGAAATAATATTTGTGAGAAAGGATTCTGAGAGCTCTGAGGAGTGGAAAATAATATTTGTGTGAAAGGATTTCAGAGTATCAATTGTGATATATTTTTAGGTTTGATTTAGTTTTCTCTTGCAATTTATTTTTTTTCTACCTTTCTGTTTTTACCTTTTTATCTACTTCGACTCCATGGATGCGATCGTGTGTAATGAATCAATCTTATCACAAAATTAGAATGATTTCATTTATTCCTTGGGTGAAAGACCACCAGAATATAATTATGATTTAATTTTTTCCTTTCGTGAAACCTTGCCCCGATGTGAAGGAAAGTGATTTCAAGAATCTATTTGTAAATGTGTAAAAACTAGCCTAGATCCATCTTAACTTCGAATCTATCAAACCCCAAGAGGGATCAAATCTTTTGAGGTGTAAAATTTTCCTTAATTTTTTCATTCAAAAAAGATGTTTACAACTCTATATATTTGATCCCTCTCAGCTCTTGATAGATCTGGAGTATTTTTTAAAAATTTATGGGTTTAAATTTTATACCAGGTCGGCCTTTTGGCGTGTTGTCAGCATTGGAATTTGGCATTGGTTTGGCAAGGAATTAATTATGGAGTTCAAGTATTTATGAAAATTATCGTTTCAGCCCGCATTGACGACTCACTCATATTGTATGACTCTAAAAAAGATCTCACATTGATATCCTACAGATGTCTTCCCAATTTTATCATAATCTCAAATTGTATGGGGTGGAAATTGGAACCTGGAAGATTTGGTAAGATTATGTCGTCAACACCAAATGACCATCATAGTGTTGAAGCCTGGAGCTTCTTAGTTTCGTAGAGGGCTCAGGGAATACATGATATTAAAGAGTTTGTAAAAGAAAAAAACTAGCGAGTCCAAGTCTTCAACTATTGATCAAGGTAAGCTCAGCTCCTGTACTCTCCTACTGCTATATTGTTAAGGTTTATGATGTTACCATAATACCCTGGTCCCTTTTTTTGTTCGGCTTCAGCATGCAGGTTTTTTTTTCTTCACAAGTAAATTTTCTTCAAATTCAAGTTATTTATATACATAAATTCCATAAGTCAATCAGATCGGCTACAAACACCAAAATAATTTTGAAAATAGTGACATGGACTGGTCAACCTTCTCTGGTTTTCATTTCAGTCAATCCACTCAATAAAAAACACGAGACATTTCTGACCCGTTAAAAAATGAAGTAGGTTGTCATAATAAAACCAGTATCCTAGTTTTCAAGTTTTTATTAAACCCCAACTGTAGCTCAATATGTTGGTAGGTTTTGATGTTTGTGTTATACCCCAACTGTAGATCAATATATCAATAATTATTTTCATGCAAGTGTGGTTGACCCAGCTGCACATGAAATACATGGGTCGAAGATGTCACTAGTTTTATGTATTTAAAATTATTTACTTATTTTACCTATTTTAATTTTTCCGTAATTTTGAAAATTTGTATGTATTCGTTAATTTTGAAATTCAAGCATATTTTAAAAACTATGAGATAAACATATTTTTTTATGTAAGCTATTAAGTTGTGATAAAATAATATTTTAATATGCTTTAAATTGATGAATTGAAATTCATGTATATCTAATTAATTTATTGTTCTTATATAGGTATTGTTAGTGTCACTCTAGTCATACTGCCATCAGTGATCAAAATTTCTCTTTTGCATTTGCATATTAGGAGTCCCATAATAATCAATTTCGCCATTCTGTTAGGTCATGGATTCATTGATGGTAGTAATTTGTTACCAATTTTCCCTCATGAGGTACTTGCTGATTTTCCTTCCTATGATCTTCACTCATTTTTCACTTTCATTCTCAAAATCATATTAGTAGGTCATAGGATGGGTCTCATTAGTCTCTAAGGTCTCGCCATGGTCAAATTAATGAGTCAAGTGTCAAATAAAGATCAGCGAAGTCATGAGGAAGTCAATAAATACAAAGTCATAGCACCAGGAAGATCGAAGATATCATTTGTTTGGTTTGATGCAAGCTTCACCTAAAAACCATGTTTTGAGGTGAAGACATGATACTTTGCCTTTCAGCCACAATTCGGAAGCTGTTATCTCCATAAAGTGATGTCTCTGTCTTCAGAGAATTTTTCCGCAGCATGTTTAGTGCCAAATCATCTTCAAAGCAGATCCATCAGAAATATCCCGGAAAGATCTTTCCAACGGTATACTACACTCTCAAAACTGGCTTCTGGATTGAATTTTGTGCTTAAGTGAAGTAAAAGCCCTCTATTCCCTAAGCCCCACCTATTTCCCATGTTTCCCCTTTAACTTTATGTTCAAATCCCTTTAAAAACCCCTTCCTTCCCCCTTCCGATTATAATATCGCATTGTAAATCATTTAATAAAATATGCAATTTTATTACCCAACCACTTCCCCTCCATGCCTTTGGAATTTATAATAAAAAACTTCATATTACAAAGTCCCTCCCCTTAAACACTTCTCCGACCAATACCCCACAAACTTTATAACAAAGTTATATCATATATATAAACCCCACCACTTTAGCGCAAAATCGCAAGATTGCAAGTTTAGAGATTCAAGTTTCTTGTTGATGTGGAATTTGCGATGTGCGATGTGCGATCATCACAAATTCCCATCGCAAATTCCCGTCGCAAAATTCCCATCGCAAAATTCCCGTCGCAAAATTCCCATTGCAAATTCCCATCGCAAATTTCCCATCGCAAAATTCCCATCGCAAATTCCAATATTGCGATTGCGATTTTATCCCCGGGTCCACCATACAGCACTTACTCCCCATTATAATATAAAGGCACTTTCCCCTTTGTAAGTCCCAAAATCGCATTTTATTACATTTATTAAAGGACTTCCCATGGTTTAATCCAACCGCATCGAAAGTCTTATTTTGTATATATTTTCCCGCTCCCCGATCCCGATTGCGATTAAGATGCTAGTCCCGCCTCCTCTCCCTTCCTTCTTATTCACTATTTCCCTTCACGTAAGGCATTATTTCAGTTTATTCCAGTTTACTGCAACGACATATTATTAAAAGCCAGTTATTAAAAAGGAATAATGGAAAGCAAAGCGACAGCCAGAGGCCGAGACCCAAATTGTAACAGTCACATCTTCAGTTACGTTGTAGAGAAATCTACGTTACAATTTTTTGCCTTCTCACTGGCCAGATGTAATGCAGCTCTTCCTTTACAAAGAGACTGTTGGCTTTTGGCCTTCTATCTTCAGTTGTGATTTCTCCCCTTCAAAAAAAAAAAAAAAGTCTGAGGTCTAAAAAACTCAGAAGTAGGGGAATAGTGTGGCAGTGAGCTCTGCGCTCCGTTGTACAGTTTGACAGGGAATTAAATAAAGTGATGCAGCTCTGATTTATGGGATTCATGTGGTATGAGTTTTAGCATATGTTTCTCCTTTATGTTTCATATGTACATTGTTATGTTACACCATTCATTCATTAACATCTCTGGTTGAATGTTTTCAAGTTAGAAAGGTAGAATCCATTTTATATGCTCTGCCTTGGGGAATCATTCATACTCTGTGTATTTTCTTTTGTTTGAAAAGGATTCATTTATTATGCCCTTTTCAGCTTCTCAACAGTCTTTCCATTTCATCTTATTTAGACTTGATTGCTAAACCTCCTGCCTATCTTACACTATGAAATATTCTGTATCCCGATTTAATTCCTCAGTTCATACTGTCCTCTTGTCCCATACATCCCTGAAATTTCAGTAATTCATCAAAACTCTTTTTCCCATTTATATACCTAGCCTAAAATCAGTTCATTACCATTTTATTGAATATCTATTCTACGGAGAGAGCCCTCTCCTGTCCTTGTATGTCTAGCTACAAGGCTGAGCGTGGTTTAGTTGTTACCCTGATTTGGCCTTTTTTCAGCCTGAGGTTCAGATTGGGTGCTAACATCTCTGGCGACTCCACTGGGGAAGCAATTACAAACTTTTGCGTAGAAGATTTATCACCCCAGTAATATTTTTCTTGCAAAGTCTCGATGATGATATTTCAGAATTTTCTAGGTTGATATAAATATTGTATAGTAGTAAGTTGACCACACTGGCTTCAAGAAGATATACAAGGGCTAATCCTGATCCAAATCCTCCCCCTGTGTTCAAAAATCCAAATCTTATCCCAAGAATAGTCAGAAGACAAGAGGGATCGCCAAGTCCTACACCTATTTTCAGGTCCCATACTTGGCCCAGTGAATGTTTTTTAGTAGAGGAGATTTCTTTTGATGAGAATTTTGAGCTTTGTTTGTTTAGAAGTAAGTCTGAAACTGCACTTGAAGACACGGTTTTAGATCCGGAGTTTGTTGTAGATATTGAAGTTCAGAGAGCAAATTCTTCCATTGATGACTACATTTTGAATTCACCTCAGTCCATCACTACAACTTATATTCCTGAGCCTTCAGAATCATCAGGCACAGCATTCCATCCTCCTGATCCATCAACATTCCCATCAATCAATTCCCAGTTTTCATCTCCTCCATCAACACCTACCTCAAATTCCAGCATTACAAACGCTGTGGTAAATCCTCCCAGAAATATGGCTGCCCGGTATGCACCCTTGGTTTTACCTCAGGTTCTCAATGATATGCCTGCTGATTATCAGAGTAAAATTACTATCTTTGATGCCACTCAGGGCATTACAGCCCAACAGCATGTTGACAAGATGAATGACTTTTTTGACTTGCATGAAGTGGAAGAAGAGAATGTAGCCACCAGGTTGTTTGTTCAAAGCTTCGGAGGTGAAGTGAGAAAGTGGTTCAGAGCTTTACCAGCAGGCTCTATTCACACTTTACATGAGTTACACACACATTTCTTAGACCGATGGGAGGTGAAAAGGAATCCACAGCAAATTCTGTCTGAATATGAGAATATTAAAAGAAATGAGGGTGAAACGGTGCAAGACTATTGTTTTAGATTCAATACGGTATACAATGCTATTCCAACTACTCTCAAACCTCCTGTCGATTCAGCTATGCTGAGGTTTTCGGATGGTTTTGATGCCGATATGGCATATCAACTACGCGAAAGAGATCCACCGTCACTTGAAGAAATGAAAAAGATGGCAGTAAGCGTCAAAGCAAATCTGATGGCTAGAAGAGCTCGAGCCAGAGCTGAAAAGAAAGTCGTGGTGAAAGAAGAAGCATCCCCTTCGGACAGCAAAATGGACACACTAATTCGTACAATGGAAAGGATGGTTGATCGATTAACAATTTCGGACAAACCGGAACCCCAAATAAGAAATCCAATTTTAGAGGTCAGCAGCAGCCGCAATTCAGAATTAGACAGAGAGAACAGAGGGCGCAGGACCAAGCGGCACCAAAAAAGTAGATTAGAACGCCCTTACAGCAGAACTACGTTCAAGGGACTGACTCAGATGACGATGGTCCCCTGTTTGAAACCAATCATTTTTTCACAGCTGATGGTGCGCCCATTTTCCTTACAGAAGATGAAGAATACATAGTGGCGACTCCAGACATTCAAGGGGATGAAGATTTCATTTTGGAAAACAACGTGGTGTTAGAAGAAGAATCTGATGACTACCAGAGAGGTTATATGAACGCGCTGTCAGTCCAGCAAAGGCAGTATTCTCTAAGGAACAGAAACGTCACAATCAGTCCCATTCAAAGGAGAAAGGAACTCCGGATGAAAGACGAGGCACAGAAGAAAGGGACAGAGCCGGTCAATACTTCATACAGCAAAGCACCCGCAGTTACTAACACAACAAATGAAAAAAGCCAGCAGAGCATAGCGAAGGAGCAAACGGAGAAGAAGGACCCTCCGGTCAAAGAGGTAGAAAAAGCCCCCTCCTTTAATTTAGAAAGTGAAATTTCCAAGTTGAAAGTGTCTGTGCCCCTAACTGAGTTAGTGAAGAATAGAATATATAAAAGTCAGGTGTCTAAAGTCTTGCAAATTGACCCTCTTTCTGATATGGTTAATGTGGAAGATGACTACCCTGAACTTATTTTTGGTCCAGCCACACAAGAGTCTGAAGAAAACGAAGTTCCCCCCTTTTACCTCAGTCTTAGGTTACGTGAGTTTATCTTGCATAATGCCATGTTAGACTCTGGGGCCTTCCATAATTTAATGCCCAAAGCTGTCATGGAGAAGTTAGGCCTTCATATTACTAGAAAATACCATGATTTGTACTCTTTTGATTCAAGTAGGGTCCATTGTATTGGTCTCATCAAAGATTTTGTAGTGTCTTTAGATCAAATCCCAGCCAAAAATGTCTTGATGGATGTAGTTGTTGCTGATGTCCCACCAAGGTTTGGAATGCTCCTATCTAGGTCTTGGGGTTCCAAACTTAAGGGGACCATATAGCTTGACTTGTCCTATGCCACAATCCCCGTGTTTGGCCAGTTGAGAAAGTTATATAGGGAAAAGAAAATGAAATACATGATCACTAGCAAAGACAAGCCAGTAAATCATCCCATCAATACAGTACACACAGATTTAGAGTCTTTTGTCTTATATTCAAATGGTGGTTTAAATGATGAGGATGTTCAGTTGGTACAAGTGGAGGAGATACCTGAGATTTCAAAAAAATTCAGAGAAATCCTCAAATAGGAAAAAGACAAAGCAGCAAGTACTTCTAAGCCTTTTGCCTGCCATCAGCAAATGGATAATGAACATCCAGAAATCAGCCAAGGCAAAGAAGAGAAAGAAACAAATTTTCAGCATCTACAAGAAGAAGAAGAAGGTCTGTGGAGTATGGATTTTGATGGAGCTGTTGGTAAAGATGGAGCTGGCATTGGAATATGGATTAGGAGTCCTATTTTTCAACCTGAGAAGGTCCCTAGTAATGTTAGAGTATGTGCTTACAAGTTGGCTTTTGAATTCTCTAACAATGAAGTGGAGTATGAAGCTCTAATTGCAGGCCTCAAAATCTTGAAGAAGTTGAAGGCAAAAAGGATTTCTGTGTATGGTGACTCTGAGTTAATAATCAAGCAGGTGAAAGGAGAGTACCAAGATAAAAGTCCAAGACTGAGAGCATATAGAAATGCAGTTTTGGACATTTTGAAGACATTCCCAGAGTACACTTTGACAGCAGTGCCCAGGATGCAGAATCTTATTGTTGATTCTCTTGCAACTACTGCAAGTAACCTGAAAATTTCGATGAACTCCAGCAACAAATTCGAAATCCATGTCAAACATAGGCCTGTTGTTCTGGATAATTTGAGGTATTGGCAAGTATTTTGGGATGATAATGAGATAAATGCATTTTTGCAGGGTGATGGAAAATTCAAGGACACTCTCATATAAGGTGAGTATGTGGTGGATGATCAAGAAATGGAAACAAACCAGATGGACATATTGCAGCTGAAAGATAACGTATTTCCTAGAGGTCTCATACCTCTAGAGGAGCTGTTTGATCAGGACGATGTTGCAAAGAAGCCAAGCTTGGTGCCCACAGAGAAAGGAGTTGAAGATGTGAATCTTGGAACACCTGATCAACCCAAGTTCGTGAAATTGTCAAAGACATTGTCCCCTGAAGTGAAGGATAAGTATGTGAAGTTTCTTTCCGAATTTTCTGATGTATTTGCATGGGATTATTCAGATTTGAAAGTGTATGATAGGAACATAATCTAGCATACTATTCCTATCAAGCCAGATCAAAATCCATTCAGACAGAAGCTGAGAAGAATCAATCGGAAGCTGCTCCCATCCATTGAAAAAGAGGTAAACAGATTATACAAAGCTAGTATCATAGTCCCCATTAGATTTTCTGACTGGATTTCAAATTTGGTCCCTGTACGTAAGAAGACTGGAGAAATAAGGTTGTGCATAGATTTTCGGAACTTGAATAAGGCTTCCTTAAAGGATAATTATCCACTTCTGAAAATGGATCATATTCTGCAGAGAGTAGTTGGAGCATCCAGGATGTCATTACTTGATGGCTACTCAGGCTACAACCAAATCTTGGTGCATGAGAAGGACCAAGATAAAACTGCCTTCACAACACCCTGGGGAACCTTCCAGTATGCCAAAATGCCTTTCGGACTTAAGAATTCAGGAGCTACTTTCCAACGTGCAATGGACATCGCCTTTGCAAATGAAAAAGATGTTTTTCTAGTTGTCTATTTGGATGATTTGACAGTGTTTTCAGGATCAGATGATGAGAATTTGTACCATTTGAGAGTTGTTTTTCAGCGATGCAGAAAGTTCAGAATTTCTCTCAATCCCAAGAAGTGCCTCTTCGCCATGGATGAAGGCAAGCTGTTGGGACATATCATCTCCAAAGATGGTATTCGCATCGATCCAGCTAGAGTGGAGGCAATCCATCTCATAGACCTGCCGCGAAACAAGAAGGAGATCCAAGCATTCAATGGTAAGATGAACTTCTTACGTCGATTTATACCCAATCTGGCTGAGCATTTGAGGAAAATGACTAATATGTTAAATAAAGACAGCACTGTTAAATGGAGTGAGGAGGCTATCAAATCATTCAATCTGGTAAAGTTTTCTTTTTCCAATGCCCAAGTTTTGATCAGTCCTGACTACACTCAATATTTTATCATATTTTTGTTTGCATCTGAGCATACTTTAGCGGCTGTTTTAATGCAAAAGAGAGACGAGATCGAAAAGCCAATTTCCTTTTTCAGTAGAACTATTAGAGACGCTGCTTTGAGGTATAATATCATTGAAAAATAGGCATTGGCCCTTATCAAAGCATTGAAGGATTTCAGGGTTTATATTCTGCATTCACATACTATAGCATATGTCCCAAATGCGGCAGTGAAGGAGGTGTTGATGCAAACTGATCCAGAAGGTCGAAGAGGTAAGTGGAAAGCAGCCATGTTGGAGTACGATCTGGAGATCAAGCCCACGAAATTGATCAAAGGCCAAGGCTTGGCAAAATTGATGGCCCAATCAAATCTGCACGCCTTAGATATAAACCTTATAACAGCAGTGGTAGAAGAGGAAGACAAAGGTTTACTAGTTCCAATTGCAGATATTTTTCTACAGTCCCCATGGTATTCAGATATCGTCTATGTCCTTCAGCATTTTTCACCTCCTACGGGCATGTCCAAGAGCAAAGGTAGATCTCTGAAGCTGAAATCTGCAAGATACTGCATTTTAGACAGTGCTCTGTATTAGAAAGATCCGGGTGGCGTTCTGCTCAATTGTTTGGTTGAAGAAGAAGTGCAAAAGGTAATGCACGAATTTCATAAAGGTGACTGCGGCGGTCACTTGTTTTGGAAGACTACAAATAACAAGATATTGAGATCAGGATATTATTGGCCCACGTTATTTTCTGATTTATATAAGACAGTGATGAAATGTCACGAATGCCAAATCTTCCAAGGGAAGAATAAATTGCTTCCACTTCCTTTGAGACCAGTTTCAGTGAACGCACCCTTTCAGCAGTGGGGGCTCGATTTTATAGGGGATATTCATTCCGCGTCCTCAGCACAGCACCGATGGATCTTGACAGGGACAGATTACTTTATTAAATGGATCGAGGCCATCCCAGCCAGGCAAGCAACAGACGCGGTAATCATTCAATTCTTGGAATCGAATATTCTATCTCGTTTTGGCTGACCCTATAAAATCGTAACAGACAATGCAGCAGCGTTCAGATCCAAGAAAATGATCGAATTTTGTGACAAATACAACATCGCGCTGGGCCATTCGACAGCTTATTATCCACAAGGAAATGGCCTGCCTGAGTCATCTAACAAATCATTGGTGAATATAATTAAAAAAATGTTGGAGACAAACAAAAGAAATTGGCACCGAAAGCTCATCAACGCGCTGTGGGCAGACAGAGTTAGCAGTAAAAGATCAATAGGTATGTCACCATTTGAGCTGGTTTATGGTACTGAAGTTGTCCTTCCTACATCCCTCACAGTCCCAGTTATGAAATTATTGCAAGAATTTGGCAGCGAGGACAATGACCATCAGTGAAGAATCAATCAAATGATCCACCTTCAGCAAACAAGAGAGGAAGTGTCACAGAACGTTATTCAGTTGCAGGAGAAAATTAAAAAGATCTATGACAGGAAGACAAAGGCAGAAAATTTTCAGCTGGATGATATAGTGTTGAAATGGGATGCCAGAAATGAAGACAAAGGGAAGCATGGTAATTTCGACAATCTGTGGAAAGGACCATACAGGATCTCAGCTTACAGAGGACATAATGCCTTCTTGCTTTCAGAAATGGATGGCCAAAATTGTCCTGGAGGAGCAGTAAATGGTAGGCTTTTGAAGCACTACCATTGTTGAAAACAAAGGATCAGGATATATGTCATCATCATTGTATATGCCATGTTATGTTTATCAGAGTTTAGAGTACACAGTCATTGAAGTTTGGGGCCCGAAGTGAAGGCTATAAAACTTGAATGATATGTGTATGGTTTGGTTTATTTCAGTTTTTCAGTTTTAGTCTTGAGTCAGTGTCAGTATGCATTGTGTTAGTTTTTTCAGTATTTTTGACTCCATGCCCAATGGATAAGGCTACTTGGTCTACGGTGTTCTTGGCACCTCCAAGGAGCTACCATCCCCATTGGAGCCAATGTTAGTGTCACTCTAGTCATACTTCCATCAGTGATCAAAATTGCTCTTTTGAATTTTCATATTAGGAGTCCCATAATAATCAATTTCGCCATTCCGTTAGGTCATCGATTCATTGATGGTAGTAATTTGTTACTAGTTTTCCCTCATGAGGTACTTGCTGATTTTCCTTCCTATGATCTTCAGTCATTTGTCACTTTCATTCTCAAAATCATATTAGTAGGTCATAGGATGGGTCTCATTAGTCTCTAAGGTCTCGCCATGGTCAAATTAATGAGTCAAGTGTCAAATAAAGATTAGCGAAGTCATGAGGAAGTCAATAAATACAAATTCATAGCACCAGGAAGATCAAAGATATCATTTGTTTGGTTTGATGCAAGCTTCACCTCAAAACCATGTTTTGAGGTGAAGACATGATACTTTGCTTTTCAGCCACAATTCAGAAAGCTGTTATCTCCACAAAGTGATGTCTCTTCCTTCAGAGAATTTTTCCGCAGTATGTTCAGCGCCAAATCATCTTCAAAGCAAATCCATCAGAAATAGCCCGGAAAGAGCTTTCCAACGGTATACTACACTCTCAAAACTGGCTTTTGGATTGAATTTTGTGCTTAAGTGAAGTAAAAGCCCTCTATTCCCTAAGCCCCACCTATTTCCCATGTTTCCCCTTTAACTTTATGTTCAAATCCCTTTAAAAACCCCTTCCTTCCCCCTTCCAATTATAATATCTCATGGTAAATCATTTAATAAAATATGCGATTTTATTACCCAACCACTTCCCCTCCATGCCTTTGGACTTTATAATAAAAAACTTCATATTACAAAGTCCCTCCCCTTAAACACTTCTCCGACCAATACCCCAAAAAAATTATAACAAAGTTATATCATATATATAAACCCCACCACTTTAGCGCAAAATCGCAAGATCGCAAGTTTAGAGATTCAAGTGTCTTGTTGATGTGGAATTTGGGATGTGCGATGTGCGATCATCACAAAATTCCCATCGCAAAATTCCCATCGCAATTTCCCATCGCAAATTCCCGTCGCAAAATCCCCATCGCAAATTTCCCATCGCAGATTCCCATCGCAAATTTCCCATCACAGATTCCCATCGCAAAATCCCCATCGCAAAATTCCTGTTGCAAAATTCCCGTCGCAAAATCCCCGTCGCAAATTTCCCATCGCAAATTCCAATATTGCGATTGCGATTTTATCCCCGGGCCCACCATACAACACTTACTCCCCATTATAATATAAAGGCCCTTTCCCCTTTGTAAGTCCCAAATCACATTTTATTACGTTTATTAAAGGACTTCTCATGGTTTAATCCAACCGCATCGAAAATTTTATTTCGTATATATTTTCCCGCTCCTCGATCCCAATTGCGATTAAGATGCTGGTCCCGCCTCCTCTCCCTTCCTTCCTATTCATTTTTCCCTTCACGTAAGGCATCATTTTAGTCTATTCCAGTTTACTGCAACGTCATCTTATTAAAATTCAGTTATTCAAAAGAAATAATGGAAAGCAAAGCGACAGCCAGAGGGCGAGAACCAAAATTGTAACAGTCACACCTTCAGTGATGATTCGAAAGGATCTACGCTACAGGTTTCGCCTCCTCATTATTAGAAAATATTATTGGCTCTTGGTGTTCCATCTTCAGTTGGAGTTTCTCCTCTTTCTATCGTTCTATATTCCCACAAAATCTATCTATTTATTGTAAATTCTAATCATTTGTAAGGGCGCGAAAAGTCTGAGGTCTAAAAACTCAGAAGTAGGGGAATAGTGTGGCAGTGAGCTCTGCGCTCCGTTGTACAGTTTGGCAGGGAATTAAATAAAGTGATGCAGCTCTGATTTATGGGATTCATGTGGTATGAGTTTTAGCATATGTTTCTCCTTTATGTTGCATATGTACATTGTTATGTTACACCATTCATTCATTAACATCTCCAGTTGAATGTTTTCAAGTTAGAAAGGTAGAATCCATTTTGTATGCTCTGCCTTGGGAAATCATTCATACCATATGTATTTTCTTCTGTTTGAAAAGGATTCATTTATTATGCCCTTTTCAACTTCTCAACAGTCTTTCCATTTCATCTTATTTAGACTTGATTGCTAAACCTCCTGCCTATCTTGCCCTATGAAATATTCTGTATCCCGATTTAATTCCTCAGTTCATACTGTCCTCTTGTCCCATACATCCCTGAAATTTCAGAAATTCATCAAAACTCTTTTTCCCATTTATATACCTAGCCTAAAATCAGTTCATTACCATTTTATTGAATATTTATTCTACGGAGAGAGCCCTCTCCTGTCCTTGTAGGGCTAGCTACAAGGCTGAGCGTGGTTTAGTTGTTACCGTGATTTTTCCTTTTTCAGCCTGAGGTTCAGATTGGGTGCTAACAGGTATTATAAATAAAAATATGTCTTCAAAAAAAGGGAATCAACTTTCTATCAAAAAGTTTTTTGGATGGTCTACTACATCTCAAGTTTCATTTGTTGATAAAGATGATCGTGATTTTGATCTAAATGAATATTTAGGTATCTTGCGCAATAATAAATAATTTGATATCTTGGGGCATAATGAAGAATGTAAGGGGGGGAACCTATCACCCACAAGAAAAAAAATGAAAGTAACAAGAGAGTTTCGTGAGAAATGGAAAATTAATTATAATTTGTTGAGAGAGGTAAATCATGAAGGGAAAACAGTTATGAAATGCATATATTGTGAAACACATAAGGGAGCAGGGCCATGGGGAATTGGCACTAGTTTCTCTACCTTGCAACATGACTCCATAATTGTTCATGCTAGTTCAAGTAACCATAAACTTTCACAAGAAAAGTGGATATGTGGAAATGAAAATAAATCAAAGCCTATTACAGAACACATTACATGCATTGATGATAGGAACAAAGAAAGAGTCATCACTAATATGAAATTACTGTATTTCTAGTGCAAAAGGATATACCTCTCTCAAAATATGAATATCTTTGTTTGTTTGCAATGTATTTACAAACACCAAATATGCCAAAGAATGAAAGATTATACATCCTACACAAATCACATGGCTACAAAAGAATTTCTTTTTTCCATATCCCAATATATTGAAGAGCTACAAATTTCAAAAATGCTAGATAGCCCTTTCTTTTCATTGATGCTAGATGAAAGTACAAATAGTATCTTAGAGAAACATCTTGTGGTTTATGCCATGTTTTTAAACTCAAAAGGATTGGGGCCTCCAATTTCACAATTTTTAAAGCTCATAAATTTTTGTGATAGAAGATGGAAAAGAAATTTTTATGCAATGAAACATTTAATGGAACCCAGGGGTCTTTCAAAAGAAATATTTATAGGAGTCTCCACAGATGGTGCTTCTTCAATGATTGGTAATGAAAATGGTTTTATTATTTTTTTGAATAAAAATGTACCTAATATTGTAGGTGTTCACCGCATTGCTCATCGTGAAGCTTTCGTTTCATCATATGCTTCAAAAAGAATACCTAAATTATTGTTTGCTGAGAAACTAGAAAATAAGGTATATTCTTGGGTGCAAAATTCTACAAAAAAAATAGTCAACTTATTTCACTATAGGAACTTATGCAACTTGAAACTCTTCAAGCTCTTCAAATCCATGGAGTTAGATGGCTTTCAAGGGGACAATTCATTGAAAGACTTGTTGTACTTATGCCTCCCATATTAATGTTGTGGAAAAATGAAAGAAAATACTGATGGTATGATAAGGCAAGGATCTTTTCAGTACAATTTTGTTTACATATGCTTGCATATATAATGTGTGAATTAAACAAGTTGAACAAACAATTCCAAGAAGAGTACGTTGAGGTCACCTCTTTATGGGCAGCCATAGATGTCACTGTAAACACTTTAAAAAGGTGGTTTTTAAGAAATGCTGCAGATGGAACATATTATTTATATAAATTTTTAGATTCCTCTAAATTATTCTTTCTAGAAATTTGTGATAAGGAAGGGCTTGTTCAGAGACATGAATTGCGATTTGTAGAAATTCCACATGCATATGGTGATGTTGTTGATATAGGAAAACAATCATGCAAACCTTGTATTGAAGGTTCAATAGAGAGTTGCAAAAAACTTGCAAAATATTATGTTCAAGCTCTTGTAGAGATTTTGAATGGAATACTCCACGATCTTTCATTTTTCAACTCAGCAAAGTTGTTTAGCCCTTGCCATTATTTAGAGGATGTTCATGGCAGAGAAATAAATTCAAAGCGCTGGCTCGAAAATATTTTTCAACACTTACAACTTTCTTATTGTGAAAGTGAAGAAAACAAAACAAAATTTGATTTTGAACCTTTTTTGAAAGAGTTGCATCCATTTTTTGACACTCTTCGTGTTAACTGTGAGGGATCATCCATGAAATATGCTTGGAGGATTTTTTATGTTACAGGGTTGCATAAAAAATTTCCTAACATGTCAAAGTTATGGCAGGAAATACTTACTATTCTTGTAAGTATAGTTGCATGTGAGAGAGGAACAAAACATAATAAAAAATCTTTGGAGAACAAAACTATCATTAGCTACATTGGATGTCTTGATGGGAGTGTCTTTAACTGGGCTTGATTCATCAATTGTTGAATGGGATAAAGTATATGACATCTGGAAAGATGTCAAAGAAAGAAGGATCTTAAATATTTAATTATTTTTCTTTTATGTTTATGTTTGTAATGGTATTTTGTCTTGACAATTAACTCTTTTGGTGAAACTATCGAAAGTTGAGCTTGTTTACATGATAATATTGAATGTAATTTTTGAGCATTTACATAGTTCATACACATTATGTATTATCTTTTTTGTTTTATGTTTTCACTGTGTTACCAAGCAAGTCTCTGGAACTTTGGAATCAAAATTTTGACTCAATTTAAATGAGTGTTGAAATATTTAAGGATGGATGTCGATTGTAAGTTTAAATTTACTATCATTGGAATCCACCATCTCCCATTGGAATGGTAAACAGAGTCAAATTTGTTTTATAATTTGTTTTCACACAATTGACACTACATTGCATAAAAATATAACTATATTTAAAATAATTTATTTGTGTTAAAGGTTATTTAGAGTCATAGTGGATAACTGTATATTGAACTAACACTGTAATTTCCACTAATCATGAAACACTTATATAATGTTTCATTGTGTAAATGTAAGTTTCTAATTTATTTTGATTTGAAGCCAATCTCTGTCTTTTCTTTTGCCGTTGGACTCGGTAAACATAGTAATATTTTGTTTTATAATTTTTTTCACACATGAATATTATGGGAATTATGGTATGGATGGCTATGAAAAACAAAATATAACTGCAATTTGTAATTACACTTTAATAAATCACCTTTTCCTCCAAACCAAAACTATTATAGAAATATTTGCATCATTTTTTTGTGTCATTATAGACAACTCCTCTAGCACGTGTGAGATCTTATATCTATATTGTTATTAATATTGTTATCATTTGTCTGAAAATTCCATTCCATTCACACATTGGCATTAATATTGTTGTTGTGTGTTTGCAAGTGTTATTGAATTCACATATTGATGTTAGTGTTTCGATCTTCTATTCAATAAATATATATGTATAAGCACAGAGATATCATTGATGGATTGATTGCGGATTCAGACCAATTACAAGGCCAATTTCCTAAATTACACGCTTATCTTCAAAATTAATTCACGTTCTTAACTTAATTTATTTTTTCTCAGTTTCAGTCTACTTTTTTCGATCTCACCTCAAAGACCCTGGTTTGGTTCTCTATGTCCTGACTCCCAGTAGTGGAATTTTTTTGTCAAAATTTTTCACAATAGCCGCAAAGGTTTCATGACTCAAACATTTCTTATTTGCTTGTATTATTGTAATAAATTGTTAGATATTAATGATGTATTGTCTGTGTTTGTGTTGCTTTTTTTTTTACAAGGAAAAAGAAAAAATATTATATTTACTATTTCAAACAAAATTATATACTTATTATATTTACTATTTACTAACACAATTATATTTACTATTCCAAATATAAATTGTATACTTACTATATTTATTATTTACTAATGGAATTGGGGTTTAGAATTGAGGTTACTTATAATGGCTATACTATTTTATTCCCTTGCTGCTATCTTTCATCATTTTATACAAAAAAAAAAAACTATCAAGGTGACTCAGTATCAAGCGACGGACCATATTGGGCGAATTGAAGACCATATTGGACGAATTGAAAAGCTGATTCAACAGTTGCAACAAGTGGACATGCCTGGTTCTACGGCGAAGGACCCAGCACCAATCGAGTCATCAGATGGATAGTATTCCAGTTTAATCTCATGTTTTTTGTGAATAATGTTTTTTTAGACAGTGCTTTAGTTTTAAGTTGCTACTTTGTAAACATTTTGAATAGTGAACTAGCTAATGCAGTGAGTAGAAGAATGAAACATTTCCAATTTTGGTTGGATTTTAATGCATTAAGGTGGCCAACAGACCTGGTTTCCTCTGGGTAGGTTGAGGTCACCAACTTACTATCTATATTAACCTTCTTTTTTATGATAAATAGGAAATATCAAGGTACTACCAAATTGACAAAAAAAAAAAAAAAAAAACTTAAAGAAAAATTGAAACAGGACAATATATATATATATATATATATATATATATATAGATATATAATTTAAAATTTACATATGACAAAAAACTTTGAAATACGATAATTCTTTTCACCCAACAAGTTGAGAATCAAAGCAGTCTTAAAACTAGAGGATGGTGACGATCGCACTCTAGGCATGAAAACAAATCCACCAACCACTTTGAAACTGAATTTATAGTGTTATTACTTTTATCTTTGGTAGATTTGATAGAGTTAGTATGAATTTATGTTGATAAATATAATTTGTAAAATTAAATAATACAGGTAAAAATAAATATTACAAGTCATAGGATGGGTACTTTAAAAATAAAACTGTCAAAAAACAATTGTTTGATGGGTAGGTGCACCCTTCAAATTTAACCCTTGCATGTGAGATCATTTTTATTCACCATATATATTTAAGGTATATATGCCCTAAAATATTAATTTCAAGGATATCAAACATCCATTTCTAGTGAAACTCCAAACCTTAAAAGTGAATGGAGACTGCAAAAATTGTTACAAATTTATGATAAAACCACCTTAGATCCATCTAACACTAGATCTATCATGCCCGAGAGGGATCAAATCCCTCAGAGATGAAAACCTTTTCTAAATTTTTCACCTTGAGGGATTTGATCCCTCTCATCACAGATCAATATTTGATGGATCTAAGTTGGTCTTATCTTCGTCTCTCCCTTGTCACTCCCTCTATCTCTCCACCCTTATCACTCCATCTCTTTGTTATTCCCTCCATATATATCTAGAGTTAATATATATCATGATATATTAATATATATTATAATATAACAAATTGAATAATATATTAAATTTAATATTGTATTAATCCAAAGTTATTAAATTTAATAATTGATCTAGGTGGCTCAAGAAATAGAGGTGGCCTCGAAAAAAACTCAAAAATAAAAGTCATTGGATTGAAGTAAAACTAGGACCAGAACGTAGTTCCCATCGTCTTGATTCGAACAGTGTGAACGATAATCAAATTCCATTTTGTATGCTCAAGATATAGCCAGTCAAAGTTCTTGTTAAACAAGGCCTCGTGGTAGTCACTAATGAGGAAACAATTTGGCAGACTCTCGACTCACGGAATCTAGCCACCCCAATAGGAATTTTTTTTCCTCATTAATGTTTCCAGTTTTCCCTAAAAGACGCCACTGAAATTTTAACTGTATTTTTATAAAAATACATAATAAAATAAATATATATATATATATATATATATATATATATATATATATATATATATATATATATATATGTATGTATGTATGTATGTATGTATGTATGTATGTATGTATGTATGTATGTATGTATGTATATGTATATATAGGTGGCGGGCCACCACCCCCACCACCCCCAACAACATTGGTTAATTATATTAACATGGTGGGTTGGCTACCCACCGGAGGACCGACCTGACCCACTGGTCAACAAATATATTCTATATATACGGGACGAGTCACTGGAGACCTGGGCCCCACTCATCCTACCAAACAATGTAACGATGCCACTTGGAGGGATTCGGTGGGGGTCGAACCCGCCCGACCCGGGTGGGTCGGCCCTCCAACAGGTGGCTCCAAAAAAAAGGCCGACCATACAACGAATCAGCTAATAATAACAATCGTCAAAGCTAAAATGGGGGTCCCATGATTTGGAACCAGGGACCTCCCAATCGACATCACCCTAACTTGGAATTGCTATCCAACAAGCCAAAAAACTAGATTGGAAAACTCCGCCCAAAAACTTATACATAACCCGAACTTGCCATTCGACTGGGGGAGAGGAGCAGAGGTCCGTGGCAGAACCAGCGACCGTACAAGAGGGAGTAACCTTGAAGAGGGGTATCTTTTGATGCTGAGAAGATTCCTTTGGGGTATATAAGTTCCAGTGTTAGAACAAGGTCAAATTTAGAGTAATGTTTCACGATTTTTCGCTATGAATCCAACCGTGCAGCTCGTTTCTCCAATAGAGGTCTACATTTTTAGTCCATCCCCGAATGTGGAGGTATAAGGTGTCAATTTTTAATTGATTTTCATTTATTTCTACTGCCATTTAATGAAATAGGCCTCCCCACATTGAGCAGGGCCCAAATACATAGCCCACATTAAGTGAAATCCATAATTAAATCGTCTTGTGTCTTTGATCTCATGTTTGCTTAAGATTTCTGCTTCTTTTAATCTGTTTAAGTTACTTGGTTACATGATATTTTATATGCAATTTTGTATGCATCAATGAAGTAAAAGATTTGGATCAATAATATTAATATTATAATACATTAATATTAATTTATATGAAAATTAAGGAAGAAAACATGAAAGAAATGGCCAACTTCCAAGTGAGGCTAGATCACCTTGAGAGTGCCTCCATAGGATGCTTTTATTCACCAACAAGAAACTTCTTACATGTATAGGGTTACAAGTTTGTTGAGGATTTTCAACAACTCCCTAATAAATAGGACTTGAATCCTAAATAAAATAGCTCAATCTCAACAAACAACAACAAGTGACTATTAATGAATTAATCTATAACTAACTAGATTTATCCATTATTTCCAAACCTCCCCTTTAATGGAGAAATGGAATATAACACCTATTGGTCCTATTCTTTGCCATAATTTACAATTTAACCTTATAATTTCATTTTTACCTTTCTTGTTGTTAATTAATGATAACACTTCTTCATTTATTTATTCAAATGCATGATGTAACTCGGATGTGGTTTTCTTCTAATTGTTTTCAATATTTCATTAGTTTATGGAGGTGAGGATCTGTCTTCAATATTTGAATTTCTTCAATACATACATAAGTGGGGTTTTGTGTGTTTTTATTAGCTTCGACTATACCTTGTTCAGTGGATTACTTACACATTAGCCTATAGTAATTCCTAATTTCTTCAAGAATCCACTCCATTGGAATCCGATGAAATTCTTTAGACGTATCAATGATTGTTTCAATCTCCATGTCACCTACATCATTCATGGATTATTCATTATGTTCATTTTCAAGATTATTCATCATTTCAATTGCTGCTTTCAAACCTACATCAATATGTTAAAAAATTTTCTCAATCCATCCTTCAATTAGCTTTATCTATGCATCATAATCAAGCTTGACATCTTCAAACTTGTTCTTTCACTGCTGCTAAAATTTCCTCATCATGTTATTCCACTTGATCATCAAAAGAAAACAACAATTTATCAATCATCTTCTTTTCGGAGATAACCTGCAATTCATTTTCGTCACAGAAATATTCATTATGAAATTTAACTGCAAATTCCTATTTCTTCAATTCATAAGTTGCTACTAAGTCATCCACAATTTTTTCCTCTGCAATCTTTGCACCTAGTTTTAGATCTACTACTAAAGATTCACCTTCATTTTCATTGGCTTTCTCACATCATTCCATTTCGGGTTGATTCAAATATATATTTGACATTGCATATTCTTCCTCTGCCATATGATACATCCTCCTGAATTATTTTATTCTTATATTACTACACATTTTTTTCGAGCATCGATTCTATAGACATATTTGAAGTGCTATGAAAAAATGGATATGCCAGCAAGCTATGATTTGCTAGAGAAGCCACGATGTGAAAACAACCAAAAAAAAATGAACGAACATAAGAACTTGAATAATACTAATATACTCCAATAAAAAATTTGCAGGATGCAGGTCAACTCCACATAATCAACTTCACAAGGTTGTCACCGTCCACGATCTTATCTGATTACATAAGAGTATACTCTAGGTCTTATACACATATTTTTCACCACACATGCGCATTGTCCTTGAGTTCACCTCCCTCACAACAACAGTGATGGCCCCTTCAAAACAATCCATCATATCTTAGCAAGGATAGATTATCAGACTTTGTTGACATCGTCAACAATGCCTTCCATCTATGCTTCATTGGCCTTTGATGCACTAAGTTCACTAGCACACACCAACATGACTCTCCTCCTCCTGTATACACAACAAGAAGCCACCCCTTGACATAGATCACTTTAACAACACTATCTCAGCAATAAAAGTCAATTCCTAACACCAACCTCATGACCCTTAACTTGGCTCTATGCACTAGAAGACAACATTTTCAATCCCTTTTCAATTATCCCATTGTTGATGTAGATAATTATATTTGAAATCTTCCCATGATGAATATTACAGATACTTTCTCGTAAAACTGATGCATTAAACTGCAGGTGGTTGTGAGGAAATGGGTGGATCCACTGATAGTGGAGATCTGTTGAAGTAGGCCCAGATCGTCCCGTATTTATCGAAGGTGATAGAGTGAGAAATATCTTTCTCTCCTCTTGACCTACCTCAATTCGTAGCACACTATACATAGGCTTCATAGGCTAATTCATAAAATAGAACAAATAAATCTAATATTCAGATGAAATATGCTACTCATAGTCAAGTACTGGCCATATTTTTCTATATGAAACTTGACTTTGTAAACTTCCAAATTAATTGCAAGCTTGAAACAACAAGTGAATAACTATGGCTCATGGTGCTTTATATACTGCAACAATAAATAATAGTGATCATAGTCTTCTCTACTAATCTCCTACAAAATAGTTACGACAATGAGGATGGCTCATCCATTTCCCCAATGATGCAATGATAACTCTCCCTATTTTGTGATAAATTTGGTAGCTCTTCTCAAGATACACACAAATTCACTCCAAAATCACATTGAATCACTCCAAAGAACAATTAAAACTTCCACAATTAAGATCAAATGTAGATCCACACAACTCTATCACTCAACCACACTCACCACAACAGCTCTCCTTCACATTGATACCCTCAGCTCTAATGGGAAGTGGCTCCTTCACCTCATAGCGGCTATGGATCCTCAGTGTTGGAATTTTTGAAGTATTCCAAACAACAGAGGAATAAAAATTCCCCAACTTCAACACAGAGATTAATGGACAGGGATGCAAAAAAAACTATTTCATTAAACTTTTAAAAAAAAATTACAATTCTACCACAAAACTGTTGTTTTGGCTATAAAAAAAATACATAAGCTGCTACAGAGACAGCATTTAAAATATGCTCTTTCCCTTTGAAAAATTGCACACAGACAGTGCAATTTCTATTTCAGCCTTCTAGATCTTCTTAAAACAATACACAGTCTATATTTTGTTTCACTGCCTTTTGGCATATACTTCAACACACTCTGTCACTTTTAAAATAAATACACAGTCTCTACATTAAAGGTCACACAACAACTACTCTAATTTAATGTCACTCACTGGCTCAACAACCATTCAACAAATTGTACTCAGGCCGTCAAAATGACCCATTTCTACATTAAACTCGGCACACCGGACGTATACCAAATACACAGTAAAGATAAGCAAGAACGTGTTTAATACTAAAAAACGAAACTCATATTTTATCAAATCCGTCTATCCTCTTCGCGTCCAGCTCTATTTCATATATCGATGGTTTTAACATTTAACTGTGCGAAATGCGGGTTAACTTAAATCTGTGTGACTTCGATAGTGACGTGGGTCTTATTGCATCGCAATCCATATAACTCAGCCTGTGGGCAGTCCAGGTGATAAGCTTAAGATTTTGTGCATGCGATATGCGATAGTGATATCGCATCGCAAACTAAATAACATAGCTTTGTGACTGCAGTGGAAAACTTTAGAATGTTATCATGTGCATTGTAAGAAAAAAAATAAAAATAAAGGTAAGTCAAAATCTAGTTTCAAAATACTAAATGCAGAGTATGACTATGCAGTAAACTGCTTGTTGTGGTTGTGTGAAAAATGCCCCCGGTCTTCGATTTGCTCTTGTTGTCCTTCTCAAATTCACATCAGAATTAACTTCCTGTCCTTCCTCTGCTCCATCGTAGTTGAATTTAACATGTCAATGCTCCCCCTTAAATTCAACTGCTGGGTTCTCTTCCATACCCAAACACTTTCTCAAATAATTAAAACTTTTCTACCCCAGTGGTTTTGTCAAAATTTCAACAAACTTATCCTCTGTTCTACAATGTTGCAAAACAATTTCACCATTGTTCACTAGCTCTCTGATGTAGTGATATTTGGCATCAATGTGTTTCATTCTTTTGTGAATCACTGAATTCTTTGACAATGCTATTGCTGAGCTATTATCACAATAAATTGTTGTGCCTTGTACCTATTCATGACACAAACTTCTCAACATTCTTCTCATCCAAACTGCTTGACAAGTTGTTGCTATAGCTGCCACATACTCTGCCTCTACTGTAGATAAAGCCACAATTTTTTGTTTCTTAGAAGCCCATGAAATGGCTCCTGAACCCATATGAAAAACATAACCAGAGGTTTTTTTCCTGTCATCTATACTTCCATCCCAATCATTGTCAGTATAGCCAATCAATTCAGAATTTTCTGAAGTGGTTTATAAAATTTCGTACATCTTTGTTCCTTTCACATACCTCAGAATTCTTTTTTCTACTTGCCAATGTGCCTCCTTTGGCCTTTCCATAAATCTAGAAATTAAAATTACATCATGCATAATATCTGGCCTAGATGCAGTCAAATACATTAGGCTACCAACTATGCTCTTGTACAAACTTGGATCAAAATCCTTGTTGTTTTCTTCTCTGCTTAACTTCAATCCCATCACTGTAGGAGTAATTGTTGCCTTGCAATCCTACATATTAAATCTTTCCAAAACTTCATTTACATATTTAGCTTAAGAGATAAAAATTTTGTTTTCATTTTTCTCTACTTCTATTCCTAAGAAGTATTTCAACAATCCCATATCAGTCATATCAAATTCATCCTTCATGACTGATTTAAAATTCTCAATGAGGTAAGCAGCATTACCTATAAAGATCACATCATCAATATATAAAACAACAATCAACGTCTTACCATATTTCTCCTTGATGTATAATGTGGGTTCTCCTTCACACTTCTCAAACCCATTTTCTAGTAGATAGTTATCTATCCTACTGTACCATGCTCTTGGTGCTTTTTTCATCCCATAAAGAGATTTCTTCAATCTGCATACTTTATGCTCTTGGCCCTTTTTCTCATAGCCTAGAGATTATTCAACATATACCTCTTCCATCAATACTCCATTTAGGAATTTTGATTTGACATCCATTTGGTAAACTTTCCACTTGTGCTTTGCTGCTATGGACAGCACTGCACTTACTATTTCCATTCTTGCAACCGATGAAAATGTTTATTCATAATCCCTTCCTTGTTGCTGCTTGTAGTCTTTGACAACAATTCTGGCCTTGTGCCTTTCAATCTTACCTTCACCATTGCTCTTGGTCTTGTAGACCCATTTTACTGCAATCACTTCTTTACCTTTTGGGAGATCAACTAATTCCCATGTCTTATTCCTCTCTATCGAATTCATTTCTTCATCCATAGCATCTATCATTTTCTTATATTTTACAGCTTCTTCAAAATGAATAGGATCCTCTACATGACAATACAATGCAAATAAAGAGTTCATACCTTAATTTTTTGCCTCTAGCTCATAGATTTCATTCAAATTTCTGAATCTAGTTCCTCTTTCACTTGTTGAAATTGTGGTTGTAGAAGCACTCAAATATTCTCCTTGTGGTGTGCTTGGAGAAGCACTATCATCACTTCTCAAGGGTGTTCTCATCCCTTCTTGTGGTGTCCCTTTCTGTCCTTGTGTTGGTGGAGGTGGTGCTGCTAATGAGGGATGTATTTCAGCCATCTCTTCCTCATTATCATCATGAGACAAACAAATTTTAGCATTCATTGTTTTCTCAATGCTTCCATCCCAAGCTTCTTCCTCAATGAACTGCACATCTCTGCTTATAACAAACTTCTTGGTGGATGGGTTATAAAGTCTGTATGCCTTGGATTCTTCACTGTATCCAAAAAATATGCACTTCTCCCACTTATTGTCCAACTTCTTCCTTAACTGATCTGGAATGTGTGCATAAGACACACAACCAAAAACTCTCATGTGGGTGACACCTTGTTTTATGCCACTCCATGCTTCTTCCAGAACTCTGTTCATTACAGCTTTGGCTGGGCATCTATTCAAGATGTATGTTGCACAATGTACAGCTTCAGCCCAATATTCATTTGGAAAATGTTTTGCCTTTAGCCTACTTCTTACCATGTCCATGATGGTTCTATTTTTCCTTTCAGCAACTCCATTTTGTTGCGGTGTATACCTCGTTGTAAATTGCTTGTGAATGCCATTTTCTCTGCAAAAACACAGAAATTTTTTGGAGATATACTCACCTCCTCTATCAGTTCTTAAAACCTTGATATGTTGCCCACTTTGTTTCTCTACAAGAACCTTAAAGTGGCAGAATTTATCAAACACTTCACTTTTATATTTCAAGAAATAAACCCTAGTTTTTCTTGTGTAATCATAAATTAAAGTCAGCATATAGAGGTTGCTTGCTAGTGATGGTGTTTGCATTGGTCCACACAAATATGAATATACAATTTCTAAGGGTGTCTTTTCCCTTATGCTCTTTCCTGATGGAAATATTTCTCTGTGTTGTTTTCCCGAGATGCAACCTTCACATAGGCTGTCTGGTTTCTCAATCAATGGTAATCCATTTACCATTCCTTTCCTATGCAACAAATTCATACCTCCAAAGCTGAGATGTCCAAATCTCAAATGGCATAACCAATTTTCATATTTTTCTTCTCTTTGGAATGTCTATTGTGTCACTGCTACCATTTCAGCTCCTTTCTTCAAATATGCTCTCATTTTGAGAGGGAACATTATTTTCCTTGTCATCTTCACTTGTACAATGCATTGTTTTCTTGGTGGTTTATCCATTATGGTGCATACATCATCTTCAAAGAAAAAATTGTACCCCTTTTGAATGAGTTTTTTAATGCTCAAGAGGTTACACTTCATACCAGGCACATAGTATACATCTAATGTGGATATTCCTTCTCCTTTCTTTTTCAAAACACTTACTCTGCCTTTTCCCATGACAGAGACCTTATTGTCTGTCCCCAATGTTACTTGAGACTTTACATTTTCAGCTAACATGGAAAACATAGATATGTTTCCAGTCATATGGTTGCTACATCCTGAATCTATAAACCATATATCTTCATTCTTTTCTTGAACCATATTACATGCTAAAAACAGATTTTCTTGACTGATATTTTCTTTAGTAAAATTAGCACTGGGTCTATTACCCATGTCACTCTGCTTCTTCTTACATTCATTGGCATAATGGCCATACTTCTTGCAGTAATGAAATTGGACTTGGGATTTATCATACCCTTGTCCATGTGCTTGATTTTTTCCTCCTTGCTGGCTACTGCCTTCGCCTTGGTTCTGATTTTGATTGCTGCCCCTTCCACTTGTATTTGCAGGGCTATTTCTTCCTCCTCTATTTTGGCTTATGCCTCTTCCTTTCCCTCTGTAGTTTCCTCTACCTTGACCTCTTCCTCTTCCAAAGGACATTTGGGTCTTGAAGGCATGCTCCAAAGATGAGTTTGTTGTTCTACCCAATCTTTGTTCATGAGTCATCAATGATGCATGAAGCTCATCAACTGTAAAATTTGTAAACTTTGAGAGATCCTTTGTCTCTTTAATGGTTGTAAATATCACATCAAACCTTGAGGGTAAGCTCCTCAACACTTTCTCCACTATCCTTATTTCTTCAATTGTCTCTCCATGATATCTCATTTGGGTAACCAACTCAATTAGTAGAGTAAAGAATGAGTCTATTGTATCAGACTCTTTCATGCAAATAACTTCAAAATCCCTTCTCATTAATTGAAGCTTTGTTGTATTTACCTTCTTCATACCTTGGTAGGTTATCTAAAAGGTATCCCATGCATCCTTGGACCTCTTAGCTGCTACAATCCTTGGAAACACACTTTCATGCACTGCTTGATAGAGATAGAAGAGGGCTTTTGAGTCCTTCTTCCTATTGCTCTTCAACAAATCCTTCTCTACTTGTGTTAAGGCATTAAAATCATTTTCATCTGCTGGTTCTTCAAAACCATATTTAACAAGCTCCCATAAATCTTGAGAGGAAAATAGGGCTCTCATAGTGATTGCCCAATAGTCATAGGTCTTCCCATTGAACTATGGGAATTGATTATTTCCTATACTCGTGCTTGTGCTCACTCCTGCCATGGCTAGATTATTGAGCTATGCCTAAGAAACTTGTCTGTGTTTTTAAAAAAAAAGTCTCTCTTCTTATGAGACAAACTCTGTCTTCAAAAATACTTTTCTGGACTGCACTTTTTAAACAAACTCAAAAATCTATTTTTTTTTAATAAATACCTAGACTTTGTTGAGCCTTCACACTGCTGGAGAACTGCTTCAACAACTCCTTCCTCCTTCAGCTTCTTTTAAAAACTTCAAAGAGCCTAGACTAGCTGCGATACCATGTTGTAATTTCTGAAGTATTCCAAACAACAGAGGAATAAAAATTCCCCAACTTCAACATAGAGATTAATGGGCAGAGATGAAAAAAAGGATATTTCATTAAATTTAAAAAAAAATTACAGTGCTGCCACAGAACTGTTGTTCTGGCTTTAAAAAAAATACATAAGTTTCTACAGATAGAGCGTTTAAAATCTGCTCTCTTTCCTTTTGAAAAATTGCACACACACAGTGCAATTTCTATTTTAGCCTTCTGGCTCTTCTTAAAACAATACACAGTCTATATTTTGTTTCACTGCCTTCTGGCATATACTTCAACACACTTTTTCACTTTTAAAATAAATACACAGTCTCTACATTAGTGCTCACACAATAGCTACTCTAATTTAATGTCATTCACTGGCTCAACAACCATTCAACAACTCTGTACTCGGGCTGTCAAAATGACCCATTTCTACATTAAACTCGGAACACTGGCCGTATACCAAATACACAGTAAAGCTATGCAAGAACATGTTAATACTAAAAAATGGAACACATATTTTATCAAATTCGGTTGTCATCTTCGCGTCTAGCTCTATTTCGTAGATCAGTGGTTTTAACATTTAACTGTGCAAAATGCAGGTTAACTTAAATCTGTGTGACTACGATAGTGACGTAGAGCTTATCGCATCACAATCCATATAACTTAACCTACGGGCAGTCCAGGTGATAAGCTTAAGATTTTGCACATGCGATATGGGATAGCGATATCGCATCGCAAGCTAAATAACATAGCTTTGTGGCTACGGTGGAAAAATTTAGAATTTTGCAATGTGCACTGCAGGAAAAATAAAAATAAAGGTAAGTCAAAATCTGGTTTCAAAATATTAAACACAGAGTAGGACTGTGCAGTAGAATGCTTGTTGTGGTTGTGTGAAAAATGCCCTCGGTCTTGGATCTACTCCTGTTGTCCTTCTCAAATTCACATCAGAATTCACTTCCTGTCCTTCCTTTGCTCTGCGGCAGTTAAATTTAATATTTCAACACTCAGAGGCTCTCCTTATAAACACACAAAAAATCTGCACTTTTAACTTTTACCATGGCATCTCTAGTGTGATGTAGTCAAAAAATATGATCGCATTGTTTCTCTCAGTCGATTTGATCTGATCCCATGAATATTAGTTCTTCCACCCATGGAGAATCACCTTAGCTCTCACAATAGGCATGCATCTGATCCCATATTTCGATCCTTTCACAGTAACACCTTGCCAAGCTTAGCCATACGGAAGCCAAAAAATGGAATTTTAGCTATGATCCTCAAAGAGTATCCAAAGGCCGCCTCAGCACACAGGCTGGCCACTCATTAACCACACAAATTGGTCCCTTGTTACTTGCATATGGTTTGTTACCTTTGAGATGAGCTTCGCACGTAGATGGATCTCTACATATTTTATTCACCACCAATTCCTTAAGAACTGGGCATACAAAAATATTGAAGCTAAACCAAACAAGGATTGACCTTCAACATGTCCCATGCTACACAACCCAACATGGAGGATCAAAACTACAGTAGCCATGACCTTGAGCAATCTACTGCAGTGCTCAAAAACTCCACAAGCACACTCCTTAACCATTCATATTGGTCATGCCTCTCTCACCCCACCTTCTAACAACACTCTCCAAACAATTCTCGTCGAGTTAAACCAATAGTCAATGGTGAGGTCAAACTCTTCCACACTTCGATGGCGGGGACAATCTTCACATATTTTTGAATTGTCATAGACACAGGCTCACAACACTAGTTGAGCTCCTTTCAATGGCCTTTAAACACGACAATTCGCACCTCTACGATTTCAGTTCTCTCTGTGGAACTAATCCAGGATCGAGTGCACCGCAAATTGTCCTAAAAGTGACAAATGCACATATCTGGATCCAAAACTCTATGACTTCTCCACACACAGCACTACTAGTGTGCATTTCCAACCACTCACAAGGAAAATAATGGAAAAATCAATACTTCCTCTGACACAAGAAACTTCACTAACATAGAGATCTTCACACCAGTGAGTGCTCACAACCCTTTCTCTCATACCAATTTGAAAATTAAGGAATAAAAATATGAATTAAATGGTCAACTCCCACTTGAGGCTAGCTCAGCATGAGAGTATGTGCACATTACACCTGTATTTACCAGCTCGTACATATATAAGGTTACATGTTTGTTGAGGAGTTTGAACAAATCCCTAAGATATAGGATCTTAATCCTAAATAAAATAGTTCAATATCAACAAACAACAAGTGACTGTTAATGAATTAATCTGGATTTAAATAGATTTATCCATTATTTCCAAGTAATATTATATTTAATATTAATATTAATACTAATATTAGATTTAATGATTTTTTTTACATGGCATGATAACAAAATTTATAATAAAACTACATCAAATTAATATTTTCAAATATTACAACTTTGATGTGGAAATATTTGTCTTTAAAGATTTTAATATATTTGTCTTTATATATTTTCCCTTTGAAAGATTCATTTTACAAATTTAATTAAAAGAAATATTAAAATATTTTGGAGCAATATTTTGGATTCTTTGTGTTGAATTAACCCTTGTCCTTTGACTTAAGAAATGGTATTGGCTTTAGTAAGGAGTAAATATGTTTAAAATTTTACCTAATTTGAAATTTTAGTGTGGTAAAAAATGTTATTAAAGGTAAAATTATGATCCAATTATAAAGCTATACATAATTTTAATATTTAAAATTTTACCTAATTTTAAATTTTGATGTAGATTTTATTTTGTTAGAGGTAAATTTATCATCCATTCACATTCAAATTCAACTTATATGATAAATAACTATTAAACCAATGGATAATTTATTATCCATCCAAATTATATATAATAATACATAGTTATATTTTAATAATTAATCTTATTTCTCCCTGCTGGGGGTGTCCAATGTACAAATTATATAACTAATTTGTTATATATCCAAGATTCTCTTGATCACACACTATTTTAGCTTCATGCACAATATAGAATCTCTTCTACTATTGATCATCATATGCGAAAATTAAATCAATTGCATGCACACATTGAAACCATAAAAATTCACACATATGAACACAGTGTTTTAATGGGAAAGCTTAAAGCTGAAAACCCCAACTATCTGTATATAATATATGTCATAGATATCATGTAAAAATCCTCATACAAATCTGATCAATATCAACCTCTGAGTACAATACAATCGCTACACACTAATCAGGCACGATCTAGAAAATTCATGCACGGTTCTTTGCCACCTGCTAGCCTGCCTCTACTGCGCAATCCTTACTGAAGAATGGCTCTGAATGAACTCGAATTGGTCCATCCTTTCTCACGAAATCCTCATTGGCATCTCTACTGAGTTTTGGATGCAATCCATGCATCACTATAGTCACAACTGATAGTCAACTTGCCCTTTCACCTATCTCTCCACTGGTCTCCACTGAAACTGTCCATGCACTGTAGTTAACTGATGTATTATTCAGTTGATTAATGAGTTAATGTTTAGTGAATTAATTAATAATTAATTCACACCACTGTCACTAGTGTATCAATTAGTTATACTAGATACAACTTGCTCAACTTTGTCTAACTGAGTTAAACTGAACACAACTCCACCAACTACTTCTACAACTCTACGAAACTCTGTCACATGAGTTCTAACTGAAGTCCTCCATGCAATAGCTCCACTTAACCCTTAGGAATAGCGTAATTCCTTCTGTCAGCTCCTGTGCCACATCTGTGCACTTAACTGAAGTGCTCCAACAGAATAAGATAATGTTTAGAGTCCAAATATTATTAAGAGCTAATAATATTTGACATATCTATTTTTAGACTGGCAATCTAAAAATAGATTCCACCAAATATGTCTAAAAATAGAAGTCCATCTATTTTCCCAACTTGACCAACCATCCACAAATAACATCCTGCAACTCATATAATATGATCGACATGTCTAAAAATAGACATTGCACCAAAAATAGCCTGCGGGCCCACTTAGTGAAGGCAACTCTTTTCACTAAGCTCATCATCTTGTTGCAATCTCAACACTCCCTCTCAACAAGATAGGGATTATCCGCCACCCCGATCCTGCCTCTATGGTATTCGAATTTTCTCCTGGTGAGCGCCTTCGTCAAGATATCTGCATCCTGATCCTCCGTAGGAATGTAAGAAAGTAACATGATCTTCTGTTGCACACAATATCTGATATGATGGTACTGGATATCAATATGTTTAGATCTATCATGAAATACTGGATTAACCAAGAGTTTGATGCAACTCTTATTATCACAAAATATCACAGTAGGATCTAAGTGTGAACCGAACAATCCAACTAGGATCTTCCCCATCCATATAGCCTCGCATGCAGCCAAAATTGCTGCAATGTACTCGGCCTCCACTGAACTGAGTGCCACGGATCTCTGTTTCCTACTGTACCAAGAAAATACTGTAGACCCGATACTGAATATCCCTCCAGACGTTCTTTTTCTGTCCGTTGGGCTCCCTGCCCAATCTGCATCCATGAAGCCATGCAGCTTCACCTCATCCGATTGTTTGTACCATAATCCATATCCCGATGTGCCTCTAAGATATCTCAATACATGCTTCCCTGCCCTCCAAAAGAGCTTGGTAGGCTTAACCATAACTTGTGAAAGCTAGTTAATAGCATAGCATATGTCCAGTCATGTATTGACTAGATACATGAGCGAACCAACCAACTGTCGATAAATAGTGGCATCCACTACCTCTGCCGATGTAGCATCTTCTTTCCTCCAATCACCAGGAAGAGGAGTGTAGATAGGCTTGCAGCCTTGCATGTTGAACTTCTCCAGTATCTCCCGGGCATACTTGCCTTGAGACATAAACAGTCCATCACTGTGTTGCCAAAATTCCAATCCCAGGAAATAATGAAGGAGGCCCAAGTCCTTCATCTCAAACTCCTTTGCAAGATCAGCCTTGCATGAGTGTATCAACAGTTCATCACCCGTCAAAATAAAATCATCTACATAAATTACAATGATCAGCAACTTACCCTCCACCACAATCTGGTATAGGTTTGGATCCACCTCACTCTTGGTGAATCCAAGTCTGGTGAAATAACTATTTATCCGTGTGTACCAAGCACGAGGTGCTTGTTTCAACCCATAGAACGCTCTTTTGAGCCTGCGCACATGCGACTCGCTGTTGAAGATCTCGAAACCTTCGGGCTGCTCTATTTACACCTCCTCCTCAATGACTCTATTGAGGAACGCAGTATTCTCATCCATCTGATGAATGTGCCACCCCATCTGCGCTGAGAGAGCAAGGATAGTCCGTATGGAGGAATACCTTATGACAGGTGCAAAGGTTTCCTCATATTCGATCCCCTCAATATGTGAGAAACCCCAGGCAAAAAATCTTGCCTTGTACTTCTCGACGCTCCTGTCAGCAGCTTGCTTCACTTTGTAGATCCATCTCAAACCTACCACTGATTTCCCTTCTAGCCTTGGGAAAATCTCCCATGCACTGTTTCTGACAATCGAATCATACTCTTCCACCATGGCATCTACCCATGTAGGGTCCTCCACATCTTCCTCGAAAGAGGATGGTTCTGTCACGATACACTTGCTTATCAGAGCCATGTATCCAGTATAATGGTCAGGTAACTGTCTCTATCTGCATTGTGATTTAGAGGCTCCTACATTCTGTGTTGCATCATGATTCAGTTGCTCAACTTCTATAGTGCGCTTCCGCCCTTTGATGGTTGGCGCTGCATGAGTGGTTTCTCCCACTCCATGAACCTCCTCCTGTGGCTGATCCACATCCTGAGGCTCATCCTTAGGAACTAATAGCTCCTCATCTGCATGCAAGTGTGGCTCCCTCTCAAGCGAACACTTCATGGCTTTCTCCTCGTAAAATTTGATATCCCATTAGCACGAAGTCTTCGACTATGCGGAAAATACACACGATAGTTGTGGGGTGTTCTGTGTACCCCACAAATATCCCAACCTCTGCGATCGGCTCCAGCTTCTTCCTGGCATCCTTCGTCACATGAATGTAAACAAGTGAGCCAAAAATCTTCAAATGAGAAATATCAGGCTTCTTACCAGAAAATGCCTCTTCGGGTGTACTCATGCCAAGTACTTTATGAGGACAACGATTTTGCACATAAACCGTAGTGTTGCATGCCTCAGCCCACAAGTGTATGGAAAGGCCCTAATCATGCAACATTGCCCGTGCAGCACCCACGATCATTCTGTTCTTTCTCTCTGCGACCCCATTCTGCTGTGGGTTATGAGGCGCTGTGAGTTCTCTTCAAATTCCTTCTTTGCTACAGAAGTATTTGAATTCGCTAGAGATGTATTTGTTAGGGATCTGTAATTTTAGCAGACTGGTGAGACTAAAACTGCAGAAACAACATTGTTTCAACCAACTTTGGGATCCTAGGATCTAGCCCTCCTGAATCCGGAGAGGGATCTCTCCAATAAGTGCAAAGATGGATTTGTCTTTGAAGTTTGTGGTAATGATATTAGGCTAGTTATGAATGGCCAAGGGTTTTGTTTGTTTTTGGATGGTTGAGCATGAATACTGTTTGAGGTAGAAAGTCCCAAGTGTAAAGAGTTTCAAAGGTGAGAAGTTGCAAGTGGATAGAATAGATAGGTTAAAAGATAGATATAACACTGGTTTTTACTCCATTGGGCTATGGAGTCATATCAGGGATTTAATTGAACAACAACATCAAGAGTGATCCAAGGGGAAATTCATCTATATCACAAGATCATTGAGATTGAAATGATGAAATGGAAACAATAAAGTGTTGGAGGGGTGGAAATTGATAATAATTTCACAAGGGATTTATAGTCAGTCCAAACAAGAAAAGGCCTCTTAAGTAACTGTTTAAAACCAACCAAGTGCAAGGCCAACCATTGACTTCTTGGGCAAGTTTGTATTAAAGCAGCTTAATTGACAAAAAATCCAGTAATCCACATAATTACCTTTAGAAAGTATGAAAACACATAAGAGAAAACAAAGTGCAACTTAAGATCAGATAAAGTACTTTTAAACCTAGTCTGCTTTCAACCAACACCAAGGGAAACTTTTAAAATCTGCCTTTGGAGAATAGAAGTTAGAAACAGGGCAAACCATCACTTTCTAGTCTAACTTTAATAAGAAAATAAGGAAAATAACTTTCAAGAACAGTGTTTAAAGAAAACAGTAGGATGAGGGAACTCCAGCATTCCTAACTTCTTAAACTATATTAAACCATTCTTAAATAAAAAAATAAGAGGAAAACATTAAGATAAAGATTTTCAATTAGAGAAGGGAACTGATAAATAGTAAATTCTAACTCTGTAAATGCTATTCTTTATCAGAGAATAGTGAACAATATGGCATACATAGAAGGAAAAAACAGTAACAAAGAAAGGGGCACTTCACCAGAAATATAGACCAGGATCCCAAGAAACAGCTTGTTATTGATGTCAAACCAGTTACAGTCTTCAAGTCCAGTGTTTCAGTTCAGGAATCATCTTCACTATTCAGCGTAACTTATCTATTACAAACAGAGCTTCAAGGGCCAGTGAATAATATTTACAATCAGAAGTTACAAGCTCAATTACATAACAATGCTCAGCAACGTATTCAACCAACAGTTGCTCATCTTCTACTAAGGTATTTATAGAAGAATGAGGAGGCGAGAACTAAAAAGATCTCAAGGATCATTAATACAGTTTAAATGACTTCTCAGCCCTTTGAGGGGCTTGATGGAGAAGTGTACAGGTGGACTACTATATTAATGTTTACAATTATGAATTTAAACTCGGTGGGAGCCTTATTTGACTTTGAGGCTCTGCATGTTGTGTGGAGTAACTCTGCAGATATTTTTGCATTGAATTTCCTTGCAGAAGTAACTCTTTGGCTGCGTTGGAGGCAAAATATCTGAGTTTGAACAATAAATTCGACCTCTTTTGAATGCTTTGAGGCACAGGTGGAGTTCAGGGTAGCTGAGGAATCAATTTCCCTCAAATAAAACAGTGGAGGTCTTTTCTGCCTTTTAAACACTTATAATTATCTTTAATGGTGTTTTAATCCAGGGAATTAGGCTTTTGATAATCATTCTTAGCCGTAATTCCCTAGATTTGTCTTTAATCTCCTTCTCTGTTGCACTCTATTCTTCAATGCTTATACTCTTCAATCTGTGTTTTTAATACAATGTCTTGTCGTTGTGCAGGGCCGCACAAGACTCTTTATGGTATCAGCGCCCATGGAGCATTGAATAAACATGGAGTAGAGCTCCTTTTTAGTTGTCTTCCCTTTGATAACCAGAGGCCGAAAGATATGGGCCTTTGGCTTTATTTTCCCTTTGTAATATGGAAAAAACCTTTTGGAACCTACAAAACAAACGAACATTATGAAATCCTGCGGAATTAGGTTTAAACATTTTCAGATGGCGAGGAAGGAGCGTAGCCGTTGGATCTAGACACGTGGATGGTCCAAATCTAATCGGGAGTTTGCAATCGGTAGGAGGAGGAAAAGGGTGCGATGAAAATCTTCAATGCGATTGCACGATCGGGAAGGTAGAAGTGATTAGGCGATGGCTGTTGGACCTTAGGACCAGATCAATGGAGGGGAGCGAATCGGGGGAGTTGCAATCGGAGGAGAAAAACAAATTTCTGCGATATAAACTTGCGATGCGAGTTAGCGCGGACTGTTGATCTGAAGATCAGATCAACAGCGGAAAATAAATCGGGGATCGGCTATTGGGGATAGTAAATAAACGCGGTGATTGAGAAAATGCGATGCGATTCAGAAATGAGATGTGATTTGAAAGCTCTGATGCGATGGAGCGCTGGCCGCTTGATCGTTTTAAGATGAACGACGTGGATTAGTTTTGAAACAATCAGTGGAAAACCCTTATATAATATATAATACCCAAAGTTTTTATATAAAACAAAGGTTTTTTATGGATCGGGGGCGGAAAGAAAATATATAAAAAAGGTCTGGCGCCCGAATGCGGGGCCGTTGGATATAAGAACTACAATGGGCCTGGGGCTTTATAAATTCAAAGGATCCAATCACAATGGAAGCCTCAGGCTGGTCTTTCAATTAACCCATTTGAAATATTGCGATGCGATTTAGTGCCTGGGGTTTTTAACACTTGGTCCTGGGCATAGGTTATATGGAACAAGGCGGGGGTAGAGCTTATATATACAAGGAATCAATCGCATCGAAACATTTTGATGCGGTCTTTTCGATCAACCCATTAGATTTCTCCGATTACGATTGCGCGATCGGTCTTTTTAATCTACCCATTGAAATATTTCAACATGTGACTTAAATTTTTTAAGTTAAAACTTTGGATAAGCGGGTTTTTTGGTTTTTACAAAAAAATAACGATTGGGAGTGAAATGTATAAGGGTTTTAAGCGCCTGAGGTGGGCTCTATAGTTATATAAAAAAAACTAATATGATTGGGGGTTCAGACACAAAGGCTAATCGCATCGGAGTTTTTTGGATCATGATAAAAGACCTGTGCACTTGTTTCTTTCCGATGCGATTAGCGCTCGGGATTTAAACTCTTGGTTTTCTACAGAAGAAACACGAGACCCTGGATTCATAATAAAAGGGGCTGATCACAATCGGAGACTTTTGCAACACAAAACTAATCACAAAGATTTGTGTTCTTTGAATATTTGCGATGCGATAAGCGCCGGGAGGGGCTTAGCCTGGTTTTACGGGCAAGGGGCATGTGGGGGGAAGTGGTTAGGACTTGGCCCAAGGGGCTTAGGTCCATAGTAATAAAACTTTGTTTTTTATGAAAATTTCATAATTTTTCAATGGAAATGGGGGTTCCGAAATAGTTAAAAAGTGAGTTTTTAACTATGGAAAGGGGGTTTTTATGAAGGGAAGAAAGGAAAACATGAATAATAGAGGAAATTAATGAAGAAAATGGGAAGCAAATGAAGGCTAGTTTTGAAAGAGGGAAAGGGGAAACATGATGATTTTGGGGTAGCTTTCCTCTCATGATTTCAGTAGAATTTCTAAGTATAACATGGGAACAGCAATGAAGATTTGGGATAGAGGCATGAGGCCTAGAAAAGTCTTCAAGAGCCAAAAAAATTTAGTGATAAAATTTGTTCCTTGGAGGCTCAAAAAGTCTTAGCCACCTTTTGGTATAACAAATATTACAGGTGGCTAACAGTGGCTCCACTTGGGGATGATGCCTTCTTTAAGGCATCAAGAACTTCAGAATTGCATTCTCTGGGAGGCTGACCTATGCCTGATCCATTGGGCTGCCCTTCCTTTGCTAGGATGATCTTGCTCTGAAAACATATTAGTAGTTATGAAAACAATGGATCTTCATCTACAAGCTTTCTACCTACCCAATCCTACTGATCTAACATTTTTTCTTCATTAGAGTGCACTTGGATTGGAAAAATCTATTCACAACATTTTATTCTTTTAAAAACATGAAATCTAATCTATTTCTAATTCTTATTTCTCCCTGAACTCAGATTTAACAGTTGAGTTCATATTCTTCTCTACCTAATCTATCATCTGTCGGGATTAAATTGGCCAACAGATTTTTAATATCTAATTTCTACTACAGAAATTTAAAAGCATTCAAGTCAGAATTAAACAATCTAACTTGATGCTAATCTATGGCATAAAACAAGTTGCACATAGAAATTTATTTTTCAGAAAAATTAAATCAAAATGGAAGGCTCAAGATCTGAAAATTCAATCACTTCCTTCACTCTTTTACAGCTCTGTTTTGACTCTTACTTGAGCTATTTTTCTTGTTTTCTTGTTTTCTGGTTCAGACTTTGAGCTGATTAGAACCAGATTTTCACCTCTTGACTCAGAAAATAAAACAGTTTTGAGTCATCTCTTTCTTGGAAACTTAGGTTCAGGTTTTGAACATGTTTGAACCTTTCATTTCTATCCTAATCTACCTACTGATAAACCAAGATTAAATAGTTTGGAAAATCAATTTCACTATCCTATCAATAGTAAATTCAAAAGATAATTAGTCAAGATTAGGTTGTTTGACTAACTAGAAGTGTGTTTTGTAGGAGTGGCATTCAAGCTTGCACACTTTCATATTTTCTTTTCTTTTTGGTATGGGGCTATACCTTTATTGTTTTATCAATCTTCCCTCTTTTCTTTCATTCACTGTTTTTATATTTTTAATTTTTCTAACTTTGAATGCAATGGTGGATGAGATATTTATAATGAAAAAAGATAAAAAGGCTTCAAAACATGTCAAGGATTAAGGGAAGAAATGTTTAAGCATCTTTCCATTAACAGGACCTCCAAACAATTCTGCTCCATTCAACTCTTGCAAGAAAAATGCATTGTTTTTTTTTTTTTTCAATCTAGGATAATCGGTAACTGGTGAGAGTTATCCTGAACAAGGCCCAGGATCAAATCCTACTGGCTGCCACTATAAACCTAGGCTAGGTGCAACAACCTGCAAGTCACACAATAGCAATTAACTTATGCCTCAACAGGAGCCGAGACGTCCACTATGGGGTCGCCTACTCTTCTAGCCAAGACACAACAGGCCATATACTCAATGAGATTTGAACCTCCATCTCGTGGGTTTCACCCAGCGAAACTTACCGTTAAACCGCATGTCACTGTATGCAAGAAAAATGCATTGTTACTAGCAGCTGAATGAATAGAGTAAGGGCCAAGCCATAAGTTGTCAAACTTCCCATGATTGCCCTTGTCTTCCCTCCTTGAGTCCCACTTTAAAACTTTGTCTCCAATCTTGAAATTTCTAGCATTTGTTCTCCTGTCAAAAAGCTTTTTAATGTTGTCTTGTTTCTGCAATGCTTTTTTATAAACTTCCTCTCTGGTTTGCTGAAGATGAATGGTCTGATTTATTCTTCTGATCATGTCATTATCTTCAGTTTGCAATTCTTGAATCAAATTCATTACTGGTACACCAAGTTTGTTTGGAAAAATTTCATCAGTACCATACACAAGCTGAAAAGGTGACATGCCAATAGATTTCTTCAAATTCAATCTGTCAGCCCAAAGTGCATGAACAAGCTTTGTGTGCCAAGACTTCTTGTTATCCTCCAACAGTTTCTTGATTATGTTCACTAGAATTTTGTTTGAGGATTCTGCAAGTCCATTACCTTGAGGGTAATAGGCCATGGAATGCCCCAAAGTTATCTGATATATATGACAGAACTCAACCATCTTCTTTGATCCAAATGTCGCTGCATTATCAGTGATGATCTTGGTAGGATAGCCAAATCTGGAGAGAATATTAGTCTCCATAAATTTTATAATAACTAAATCATTGGCCTGTCTACAAGGTATGGCTTCTATCCACTTAGTGAAATAGTCTGTGGTAGTGAGAATCCATCTATGTTGGGCAGAAGATGGGGGATGGATTTCTCCTATGAAATCAAGTCCCCACTGTTGAAATGGGGCTTCAACAATGATTGGATGCAGAGGCAGGGGCATGAGTTTTCTTTTGCCTTCAAAAAGTTGACATTTATGATAGGCAATGATCATCTTATGGATATCAGGAAAAAGAGTAGGCCAATAGAAACCAGCCCTCAAATTTTTTTTGGTTGTTGTCTTCTAGTACAAATGACCTCCACACTCTCCTTCATGGAACTCGTGCTTAACCTTCTCTGCATCAAACTCAGGAAAACATTTAAGCAATAGACCACATGCATTTTTCCAATAAATACATCTATCTATAATGCAATAGTTTACAGCTTTCAATTTAAGGAATATTTCCTTTGTTTTTGTCAAACTAGGAGGTGTATTCAATTTAAGAAAAACATAAATAATATTAGCATACCAAGGAGAATTCATAAAATGATCTTCAACTATAGGAGTCGATAATTCTTCTTGGTCATCCAAAGCATTAATCATATTAATATCAAGAACTTCAAAGTTAGATTCAGCCATTAATCTAGCCAGACCTTGGCCTTTGATGAGTTTAGTGGGTTTTATCTCTAAATCATACTCAAGAATAACAGCAATCCACTTACCTCTCTTACCATCTGGGTCCTGTGTTAGAATGTCTTTAACAATTGAATTTGGGACAAAGGCAATGATGTGTGAGTGAAGGATGTATACTCTGAAGTCTTTCAACTCTTTAACCAAAGCAAAAGCTTGATTTTCCATAATGTTATACTTCAAAGGGGCATCCCTCAATGCCTTGCTAAAGAATGCAATAGGATGCTCTTGTCCTTGTGGATTTTTCTATAAAAGGACAGCAGCTATGGTATGCTCTGATGCAACTGAAAAGATATAAAAATCTTTTCAAAAATCAAGACTTATTAGAACCGGCGTTTTGGTTAATGCTTGTTTCACTAGCTCAAAGGAATTCCTTGCTTCCAAGGTCCATTTTACCCCTTGCTCCTTCTTCAACATGTTTGTGATATCCCTAAGGAGCTCAGCCAAGTTGGGGATAAACCTTCTTAAAAAGTTAATCTTTCCAATAAAATATTGCAACTCTTTAATGTTTCGAGGATGAGAGATTTGCAATATGGCCTCAATCCTCTTTGGATCTATCTTTATACCCTCTTCAGAAATAATGTGCCCAAGAAGTTTACCTTCTTGGAGACCAAATAGTGTCTTCTTAGGGTTTAAAGATATCCCAAATTTTCTTCATTTCTCGAAAACTTTTCTTAAATGTTCTAAATGTTCTAAATGCTCTTCATCTATTTTTGAAAATAAAGTAACATCATCGAGATATATAATGATGAATTAGCCCAGTTCTTCCGAGAAAGCTATGTCCATAGCTCTTTGGAAAGTTGCTCCAGCATTCATTAAACCAAAAGGAATTTTGACATACATGAAAGTGCCCCATGGTGTAGTAAAGGTTGTCTTTAATTGATCAGCAGGGTGAACTAAGATCTGATTGTACCTTGAATAGCCATCCAGCAAAGAAATTCTTTTAGAACCTACCACCCCTTGTAAGATATGGTCCATCTTGGGCAAAGGGTAGTTGTCTTTTAATGAAGCTTTGTTTAAGTCTCTGAAGTCTATACAAAGTCTAATTTCTCCAGTTTTCTTCCTAACAGACACCAGATTAGATACCCATTCAAAATATCTAATAGGGACAATAATACCAGCATCATTCATTTTCATGATCTCCTTCTGAACCAGCAGTAACTGAACAGGGTTTATTCTGTGCAACTTCTGTTTGAATGGTTTTTGGTTATCTTTGAGGGGAATTTTGTGCTGTATTATTTCAGTGTCATAGGATTTAAGATCTTCGTAACTCCAGGCAAAAACATCAGAAAACTCTTTAAATAGCTCAATATATTTAAGTTTAATGTGAGCTGGTAAAGTCTTAGACAGTTTAATCATCATAGGTTTAAGTTCACTGCCTATATTGCACTCTTCTACCTCAGTCTCTATAGGTTCTAGTTTTGGTTTATTTTCCACATCATTAAAATCGAACAACTCTTCTAAAGGAGCCAGACCTTTAGGAAAACTTTCATCTTTAGAATGCAGAGTTTATAACTCCTCTATTTTGGATTCTGCATTCATTTCTGTTTCTCTTTTAAGTTTTCTTGACAACAAATTTATATTAGCAAGTTTGGGAGATGGTTCTTCTTCATCAAGAAAATTTTCTTCCTTGCAGTCTGTTTCATAGTCTGAGTCCGAATTGTTTAGTTCGAATTCATTTTTGAATTGCATGAAGTCTTCTATTTGTTTGTCATTGTCAAACACCTGCCAATATTTCTCATTATCAGGCACAGCTCATCTGAATTTTATCTGAGTTGTGCAGTCTTTGGTGTTATGCGGCGTCAAGCATGTTCTAGCTGCGTAGGCTAAGCTGTGGGCCGCAATGTTTTTCTTTCTTGGGACAAAAATCAATTCGGACTCTTCAAAAGTTTCCAAAAGGTCCATGACATCGTTCTGGTAGGCCCGAAGTCTGGGATGATGATCGTTATACTCCCTGTTGACTTGCCTAATGATTAAATCTGAATCCCCGTGAACTTTAATTCTTTTGGCTCCTATCTTTTTTAACAAACGTAAGCCTAAAAGCAGGGACTCATATTCCGCTATGTTATTAGAACACTGAAAGTTTAGTTTACAGGAAATGTTTTCTATGTGATTGTTTTCAGTATTAGTAATCCTAACACCTACGCCTGCGTTAGTTTTAGTGCAGGATCCATCAAAAAACATACTCCATAGAGAACTGTTTTTGGTTTTGACTGTTCGGTTACCGTCCTCTTTAACTAACATGCTCAACAGTTCTGGAATGCCAGCACTTAGTCGCATTTGTTTTGATTCACCAGGATTTGCGTTCATTTGAGGGTCATTTTCTTTAGTGTCCAGGTTCCAAAGCGAAGGACGTATGACCTGTAATTCAAGACTCTTGTTTAGTTTGCTAACGTCTTCCAATGCAGAAAACTATTTTGTCAGTTTTGTGGTATTTACCTCCTCCTCTCTATCGGCCTTTAACTCTATCAAAGTTATTTTTTCATCTAATGTTTCTTCGTTAAAAAGGATAAATGAATCATGGCCGGTATCTATAGAGTATAAAGGGGAGTTCTGCGGTCTGTCTTGACTTGTAACTGTGTATTGCATATGAGACTCCCTGTAAAGTCTTCTATTCTGATTGAAAATAGGGATAGTCGCGTAGGTCATGTCCATTTGCATAGTCCCCTGCAACTTAGCTCCCCAAGACCTTGATAGTAACATTCCATACTTGGGGGGGACATCAGCCACAACAATATCCATAACAAGGCATTTGGCTAGAATCTGGGCTAAGTTAACACAGAGGTCTTTGATTAATGCTAAACACCTTACTCTGCTGGAATCAAAGGAGTACAGGTCTTTATATGGTCTGGTAATTTCTAAACCAAGGCTTTCCATCACAGCTTTAGGCATTAAATTATGAGAAGCCTCGGAATCATGCATGGCGTTGTGTAAAACTTTGTCATGAACGTTTAAACTTACATAAAAGGGAGGAACAGGTCCTTCTTGATATTTACCTTCAATCTTTGGACCAAAAATAAGCTCTGGCTGGTCATCATTAAAACTGACTGTATCCCCACCTTCCTCTATATTTAAAGCCTTCAAAATTTGGGTTCTATATACATGTTGGGCAGCTAACTCAGTCAAGGGAACAGAGATTTTGATTTTGGAAATTTCCTGCTCCAAGCTGAAAGGAATTTGGCTTTTAAAAGTGTTGGTTTCAGCCTTATTAGCTGTCACTTTATCAGCAATATCAGTTTGTTGATTTGTTTTATTTACACTTGACACAATTCTTTTCACAGGAGTACTAGCTAAGGTGTTAGTACTACTAAGGTCTGCACTCTGTTTTTCATTGTTTTGAGTGATTTTCCCTTTACCTTTATCAGAATTTACAGCTACTATTTTGTCCTTCTGTTTGACAACTTTAGGCTTGGTTGTAGTGCTGTTTTGTGAAGATTGGTCAGAGGTTTTGGTGTTGGGAGTTTGTGGACTAGTTTTTCTCCTAAGGTCATATTCTCTTTGAGACTCAATGATGAAATTTTCCATGTCTTGATAATAATTTCCATCATTATCTCTTTTTTCATCATAAGGTGTATATAGACCTTGTTTTTTATCATAATGAATCTCAAAATCATCATCCTCTACCCCGAACATGTTGATATCATCTCCCTCTATTATCTCATCCATTTCCTCAACCTCACTTACATAGTTTTGATGAAATGGGGGAGTGATCTGCTGATCAACTTCCCTAGGTTTGTTTGGAGGTTGGTTCCTTCTAACATTCTGATTTTGGTTCTGGTTTCTATTTTGAGGAGCATTTTGGTTTTGATTTTCTTGTGCTCTCTTAATTATGCTCATCTCTTTTATTATTTCTTCCATAATTTTCTCCATCTTTGAGTTGGAAGTAGAAGGCATGGATTATTCTCTAAAGGAAACTCTCTTTTAATTTTTCATTCTTTCTCTCTTCTCCATTAAGTTGACTTCCACAGAAAGAGCGCCCCTTTGCATATCTTCAAGAGTTGTGAAATCTCTCTCTCTCAGTTGATAGGCCATCTCAGGGTCAAACCCTTTAGGAAACTTGTTTAAAGCTGAGCCTTGTGGAGGTTTTAGTTCTGGGGAGAGTGCATTGTATACACTATTGAATCTAGTGCAGTAAGCTTGCACACTTTCCCCAGTGTTTCTATGGAGGTTCTTGTAATCAGAAAGGACTTGGAGCAGATTCTTCTTTACGTCCCATTTTTTTAATAACGTTTGATGGAAGCCTTGGAGATCATTAATACTATGGGGGGGTAAACCTTTAAACCATTTTCTTACTTCTCCCCCAAGACTTTGAGAAAATAGTCTAATATTGACAGAATCATCATCAATTTCATTTCTGTCAAAGTAGTCATTCATCTTATCCACATGTTGTGATGCAGTTGTAGCATTGTTAGCATCATATAATGGAATTTTGGACTGATAGTCCTATGGAAGATTGACTAATGGTACAGGAAGGACTAAGGGAGCATACCATGCTACCATGATAGGTGGTGGGGGTGGATTTACAAGGAGCGGATTAATAACAGGAACATTGGGCTGAGGTGTAGTCATTTGAACAGTGGATGAAGGGTGAGCTGAAGTGGATGGACCAGGAATAAACTGCTGAGCTGATCTAGGATGAGAGACACCTAATTTGTGAAGGAAATGTAAATCAGGAGGTGTTGTTTCTCTATTACCAGGATGCTCACTTTTTTCAAGGGATGAAAGCGAAAATTCAGAGTCTAGCTGAGTTATATCATCAAATGACCTAGTTCTAAATGGATTTACTAAGTCAGGTTGTGATTGTTGTAGAGTTGTAAGATTTTCGGGAACTGAATTAGCTCTCAAGGGTGATCTGAAAACAGTTGATAATTTAATCCTAGGAGACTTCCAAAGGATGCTTTCTGGGTCATCAACTATCTCAGGTGGATTCGAGTCAGGATGGGCTCTAGTGTGAATATTTCTAGAAGCCACTATGCTATGTTTTCTAGACCCAAATAAAAAAGAAAAGTTCAACCAAATATGACAATCTTTAAGAGGTTAACTAGTATGTTTGAAACTCAATCCTACAGTCCTCTAACTGATTATGAAAGATGTTATAATGATAAGGGTTCTTCCCAGTGGAGTCTTAAGGCCTGTTAAGGATTGTGGAGTCACCAAGTGGAATTTTTTAGCTCCTAAGGAGGTAAAAGGTTTTATGGTCCACCACCATGTTTATTGAGAACCAGTCTGAAATATTTTTAGGTTTTTCTAAGTTATTTTTCAGTTGTATGGTTTTTAAGAATATCCTAACTTTGCTTCAAAACTTAGCTACGGTTATGAGACAAAATATTTTACTCTTATGGCTAAGCCATCTAATCTTTCAAGGTTAGATAAAGTCTTAAGAGAATCCTAGGTCTTATCTAGTTTGTCACTGATTCAAATAAGTTTTACCATGATTACCATGACTTGGTAGTGCTTGAAAAGGCTGCTTTTTACTCTTAAGGTTTTATGAAGTGTTTAAGGAAAATGCCTTCCCTAGCGGAGTCGCTAGAAATGTTAGGGATCCGTAATTTTAGCAGACTAGTGAGACTAAAACTGCAGAAACAACATTGTTTCAACCAACTTTTTGATTCTAGGATCTAGCCCTCCTGAATCCAGAGAGGGGTCTCTCCAATAAGTGCAAAGATGGATTTGTCTTTGAAGTTTGTGGTAATGATATTAGGCTAGTTATGAAGGCCAAGGGTTTTGTTTTTTTTGGATATTTGAGCATGAATACTGTTTGAGGGGAAAGTTCTATGTGCAAAGAGTTTCAAAGGTGAGAAGTTGCAAGTGGATAGAATAGCTAGGTTAAAAGATAGATATAATGCTGGTTTTTAGTCTATTGGGCTATGGAGTCATAACAGGGATTTAATTGAACAACAACATCAAGAGTGATCCAAGGGGCAAGTCATCTATGTCATAAGATCATTGAGATTAAAATGATGGAATGGAAACAATAAAGTGTTGGAGGGGTGGAACCTGATAATAATTTCACAAGGGATTTATAGTCAGTCCAAACAAGAAAAAGCCTCTTAAGTAATTGTTTAAAACCAACCAAGTGCAGGGCCAACCATTGAATTCTTGGGCAAGTTTGTATTAAAGAAACTTAATTGAAAAACAATCCAGTAATCCACATAATTACCTTCAGAAAGTATGAAAACACATAAGAGAAAACAAAGTGCAACTTAAGATCAGATAAAGTACTTTTAAACCTAGTCTACTTTTAGCCAACACCAAGGGAAACTTTCAGAATCTGCCTTTGGAGAATAGAAGCTAGAAACAGGGCAAACCATCACTTTCTAGTCTAACTTTAATAAGAAAATAAGGAAAATAAATTTCAAGAAAAATGTTTAAATCAAACAGTAGGATGAGGGAAATCCAGCATTCCTAACTGCTTGAATTGTACTAAATCATTCTTGAATAAGAAAATAAGAGGAAAACATTAAGATAAATATTTTCAGTTAGAGAAGGGAACTAATAAACAGTAAATCCTAACTCTGTAAATGCTATTATTTATCAGAGAATAGTGAACAATATGGCATACTTAGAAGGGAAAACAAATAACAAAGAAAGGGCACTTCACCAGTAATATAGACCAGGATCCCAAGAAACAGCTTGTTATTGATGTCAAACTAGTTACAGTCTTCAAGTCCAGTGTTTCAATTCAGCAATCATCTTCACTATTCATCCCAACTTATCTATTACAAACAGAGCTTCAAGGGCCAGTGAATAATATTTACAATCAGAAGTTTCAGGCTCAATTACATAACAATGCTCAGCAACGTGGTCAACCAACAATTTCTCATCTTCTACTAAGGTATTTATAGAAGGATGAGGAAGTGAGAACTAAAAAGATCTCAAGGATCATTAATACAGATTAAATGACTTCTCAGCCCTTTAAGGGGCTCGATGGAGAAGTGTACAGGTGGACTACTGTATTAATGTTTACAATTATGAATTTAAACTCGGTGGGAACCTTATTTGACTTTGAGGCTCTACGTGTTATGTGGAGTAACTCTGCAGATATTTCTGCATTTATTCCCTTGTAGAAGTAACTCCTCGGCTATGCTGGAGGAAAATATCTTCATCTGATCAATAACTTCGACCTCTGTGTTGAATTCTTTGAGGCATAGGTGGCGATTAGGGTAGTTGAGGAATCAATTTGCCTCAAATACAGCGGTGGAGGTCTTTTCTGCCTTTTAAACACTTATAATTCTCTTTAATGGTGTTTTAATCCAGGGAATTAGGCTTTTGATAATCATTCTTAGCCGTAATTCCCCAGATTTGTCTTTAATCTTCTTCTTGCTGCGCTCTGTTCTTCAAAGCTTATACTCTTTAAAATCGCGTTCAAAACGTAGTGTCTTGTCAATGTGCAGAGCCACGCAGGGCCTTTATAATATCGGCGCCCATGGAACATTGATAAAACATTGAATCCAACCCTGTGAATGGTTTTATTTTAAGGACTTAAGGCATGCGAATCGTCATTCCTGGCCCCTGGCCTCTCTTCAATATAACAGCGGAAACCATTTAGAACCTGCATACAACATAAAACAAATTAAGAAATCCTGTGTTTTTGGGTTAAACTTCTTCAGGAGGCGGGAGAGGAGCGTAGCCGTTGGATCAAAGCATCCAGCGGTGGAGATCAGCGCAAAAAGGCAAAAGGAGAGTGGGGAGAAGAAATAAGGCGCGATGGTTTTGGACCGTCCGATCCGGACACGTGGACGGTCCAGATTGAATCGGGAGGTCGCAATTGGGGGATCACAATCGGGGGTATCGAACAGATGAAGTGATTTGAAACTTGCGATGCGATTTTGCGCAGACCTTCGATCTAAAAATCAGATCAACGGTGGGAATTAAATCGGGGTATGGCTGATCGGCGGGGGTAACAAATGCATGCGATAGAGGAGTTGCGATGCGATTGCATGATCGGGAGGGCAGAAGCGATTAGGTGATGGCCGTTGATAAAAGGACGAGATCAACGATGAAGAATAAATCGGGGGACTGACCAATCAGAGGGACAAACAAAGGCGTGCGATTAATCATTGTGATGCGATTGAAATCACCGATGCAACGGAGCGATGTCCATTGATCTAAGCACGCAATCAACGGTGGGGATTTCTTTTTAGAACGAAAGGCGAAAACCCTTATAATACACGAAAACCCAAATTTTTTAATATAAACAAAGGTTTAATGGATCGGGGCGGAAATAAAATATATAAAAAAGGTCTGGCGCCCTAATGCGAGGTCGTTGGATATATGAACCACAATGGGCCCGGGGCTTTATATATTCAAAGGAGCCAATCACAATCGGAGCCTCGGGCTGGTCTTTCAATCAACCCATTTGAAATATTGCGATGCGATTCAGCGCCTGGGGTTTTTTAACACTTGGTTCTGGGCATAGGTTATATGGAACAAGGCGGGGGGTAGAGCTTATATATACAGGGACTCAATCGCATTGGAACATTTTGATGCGGTCTTTTCGATCAACCCATTAGATTTCTCTGATTGTGATTGCGCGATCGGTCCTTTTAATCTACCCATTGAGATATTTCAACATGTGACTTAAAGTTTTTAAGTTAAAACTTTGGATAAGAGGGTTTTGGGTTTTTACAAAAATAATAACGATCGGGAGTGAAATGTATAAGGGTTTTAAGCGCCTGAGGCAGGCTCTATAGTTATATGAAAAAATAATATGATCGGGGGTTCGGACACAAAGGCTAATCGCATCGGAGTTTTTCGGAACATGGTAAAAGACCTACGCACTTGTTTCTTTCCGATGCAATTAGCACTCAAGGTTTAAACTCTTGGTTTTCTACAGAAGAAACACGAGACCCGGGATTCATAATAAAAGGGGCTGATCGCAATCGGAGACTTTTGCAACACAAAGTTAATCGCGAAGATTTTGCGTTCTTTGAACATTTGCAATGTTATAAGCGCCGAGAGGGGCTTAACACTTGGTTTCCGGGCAAGGGGCATGTGGGGGGAAGTGGTTAGGACTTAGCCCAAAAGGGGCTTAAGTCTATAGTAATAAAACTTTGTTTTTTATGAAAATTTTATAGCTTTTCAATGGAAATGGGGGTTCCAAAATAGTTAGAAACTGAGTTTTTAACTATGGAATGGGGGTTTTCATGAAGGGAAGAAAGGAAAACATGAATAATAGAGGAAATTTATGAAGAAAAGGGGAAGAAAAATGAAGGTTTGTTTTGAAAGAGGGAAAGGGGAAAAATGATGATTTTGGGGCAGCTTCCTCTCATGATTTCAGTAGAATTTCTGAGTATGAAAATGGGAACAGAAAATGAAGAGTTGGGATAGAGGTATGAGGCCTAGAAATGTCTTCAGGAGCCAACAATTTTTAGTGATAAAATTTGTTCTTTGGAGGCTCAAAAAGTCTTAGCCACCCTTTTCTATAACAAATATTATAGGTGGCTAACAGAATTTACCACCATTACTCCTAAAAGCCTTCACCTGCTTCCCCGACTCTTTCTCAACTAGTGCCTTGAACTCACAGAAATTTGAGTATGTCTCGCTCTTCTTCTGCATGAAGAAGATCCAGCACTTACGAGAAAATTCATCAACAAATATCACATAATACATGTGCTTTGTTGTCGAAGCTACTGAGAAAGGTCCACACACGTCTGTGTGAATTCTCTCAAGGATTGTCGTGGCGTTACTATCCTTCTCATGAAAGGTGGCTTTCACAAATTTTTCTGAAGTACATCCCTTGCACTGATATGACTACGCAAGTGTACCTTTGGGAAGCCCTGTAGAAATCTGCTACAAAATTTTCAAAGCACCATGGTGAAGGTGGCCCAATCTCATGTGCCATAGTTCGCCCTCATCCCGACTCACCACTCCTTCTACCTTGCCTGCCATTGCTGCGCAGCCATCTACCTACAATTGATAAAGGTTCTTAACTCGAACCCCTATCCTCCGGGTTTCACCAGTTGCCTTACTGCACAGGAAAGCCTTTCCCTCGCTAAAGACAACATCATATCCCTTGTCTTCCAACATCGCCACAGAGATCAGATTCTTCTTCAATACTATAATATGCATGACATCCTTCAATATAAAGGGTTTACTAGACTCCCTCTCAAAGGAAATGGTCTTGATACCAATCGCACTATATCTACCATCATCACCCATCTCAATGTGCACTCCAAGATCCTTCTCATCCAGATCAAAAAAAAAATCTTTTTTCTCCACTCATAAGGAAAGACGCACCACTGTCAAGAAACCACACTGATCCCATCATACTTGAGACCAAGCATGCGATCAGCGAAAAATCCATCTCAAACAGTGAGGCTAAGGCCTCTCCAGCTACAGATCTAGCAGCCTGCTTATTTTTCTTCTTCTGTGGACAATTAGTGGCATAATGTCTGTGTTGGTGACAGTGAAAGTAGTTCACCTTGGACATGTCCTGCTTCTTGCCTTTCGCACCAGATTGAGAAGGATTTTTAATTTCCTCCCCTTTCCTTGCTTTGGCAGCCAAAGCACAATTTTCTTCATCTGCATTCTTCGATGAAGATCCATCCCTGGTACTCTACCTTATCTCCTCCTGCACAAGATCTGACCAAATTCGCTCCCATCCTGGCAGTTTCTCCCGATCATTGACAGAGTCCTCATAGGAATGCTAACTCTTCAGAAGCCCAAGGAGAGCCAAGCTCACCACGTCCTCTTCATATACAGTAACCCCCACACTTCCTAGCTCATCCTTGCACTAGAAAAACTTTGTGAGGTGCTTGGGTATATTGTCGCCTTTCTCCATTTTTAGTTTCCTGAGTTTATCTTTGAGCGCCAACTTCCTCTGGTCGCTCTTGCTTTGGAAAAAGTATGTCAAAGCTTTCCACATCAAGAATGGAGAAGCTTTACCATGAAGGCTGGACACTATGTGATCCTTCACACCTTCCAACAGAATTCTTCGACATTTTGTTGTCTTCTTTTACCATGCGTCAAGTGCGGTAGCATCGCTAGAAGCGGGTTTTGGCATTTCTGCATCTATGAACTCCTTCAACCCATTATCCTCCAACACCACCTCCATCCTGTGCTTCCATGAAATATAATTTGAGCTTCCCTCAAGGGCATACTCCAATCACAATACATTGAAAGACATCTCAAATCCGACACCAAGAAAACACTGCCGCAAATTCGAATTCCACCAGCACAAAACTCAACTGCTTCAATGATTTGCAATTCCTCCAATTATCAATATAGTTCTAATACCATGTAGAAATTATATAACTAATTCGTTATATATCCAATATTCTCCTGATCACACACTATTTTAACTTCATGCACAATACAGAATCTCTTCTACTATTGATCATCATATGCAGAAATTAAATCAATTTCATGCACACATTGAAACCATAAAAATTCACACATATGAACACAGTGTTTTAACGGGAAAGCTTAAAGCTGAAAATCCCAACTATATGTATATAATATATGTCATAGAGATCATGTAAAAATCCTCATACAAAGCTGACAAATATCAAGCTCTCAGTACAATACAATCGCTACACACTAATCAGGCCCGATCTAGTAAATCCATGCACAGATCTTTGCCACCTGCTAGCCTGCCTCTACTGCACAATCCCTGCTGAATAATGGCTCTGAATGAACTCGAATTGTTCCATCCTTGCTCACGCAATCCTCATTGGCATATCTATTGAGTGTTAGATGCAATCCATGCATCACTATACTCACAACTGATAGTCAACTTGCCCTTTCACCTATCTCTCCACTGGTCTCCACTGAAACTATCCAGGCACTGTATTTAACTTATGTATTCTTCAGTTGATTAATGAGTTAATATTTAGTGAATTAATTAATAATTAATTCACACCACTCTCACTAGTGTATCAATCAGTTAGACTAGATACAACTAGCTCAACTGTGTCTAACTGAGTTAAACTGAACACAACTCCACCAACTACTTTAATAACTCCACCAAACTTTGTCACTTGAGTTCTAACTGAATTCTCCATGCAATAGCTCCACTTAACCCTCGGGAATAGCGTAATTCCTTCTGTCAGCTCCTGTGCCACATCTGTGCACTTAACTGAAGTGCTCCAAGAGAATAAGATAATGTTTAGAGTCCAAATATTATTAAGAGCTAATAATATTCGACATATCTATTTTTAGACTGGCAATCTAAAAATAGATTCCGCCCAATATTTCTAAAAATAGAAGTCCATCTATTTTTCCAACTTGACCAACCATCCAAAAATAGCATCCTGCAACTCATAGAATATGATCGACATGTCTAAAAATAGACTTTGCGCCAAAAATAGCCTGCGGGCCCACTTAATGAAGGCGAATATTTTCACTAAACTCATCATATTGTTACAATTTCAACATCCAATCACAGGGACAAGTGGGCTGCGAAAATTTAAGGCTGGACTGACCCTCACACACACACGCGCCAACTCACCACCCTCCCATGCTTGAACAGTAATGAGCCTTAGGACAGGTGATCCTATGGAAACGGTGAATGCAGTTAAGGGTGCAATGAACTTGAGCCAGGCCATTCAGTATCCGTAGGTGATGGTGAAGGTTGGTGCTCTATATTTCACAGACAAGAAGAAGCTATCTTGCAAGCCTTGGTTTCAGCTTCTCCGGTAGGAGACAAGGTGGGTGCAAATTCAGTCGGGTAGCAGTGGAAAGAGTCTGGCAGCCAGGAGGAATCCTGGTAATGAAAATAGCATGCTGCACCAGGAAGTAGACGAAGGTGGTGAGGGTGAATTAGTTGTGGAGCGAGCGTCTTTGGACAGGAAGTTCTGGTGTTCATCCCTGGTGCCAAAAGATAGTCTTCAGACTGGGCAGGAAGGGTTCTTTACTGGCTAAGCCCCAGGGTGGTTATGGCTTGGGCTTACTGAGTACTCAGGCTCTTCTATGATTAGCATCATATGGGTGGTGGTGCTTCTACATTTCATTTATCTTGAAAACTAATTGGATACTTATGTTCGCATGTAGCGCCCATCAAAGATTTCACTAGTGAGCAATCAAAAACAATGTTATCCACTACCTGAAAATATTTAAAACTATAGGTCACTTCCCCACCAAGTATTCCTCTCTCACAACATGTGAAATTATGTGTAGGTATTTCCCGAAACACAATTCTTGTCTTACACAAATTGCAATATAAGAGAAGCACTAAAGACACAAATGAGAAATTTGAAAGTAAAATAATTGAAGTAAGAAATTTCCTGGTAATATAACTATTACCTAATGACACATAAATGAGAAAACTCAAAGAAATTTAAATAAGAAATATATTTGAGGACTAAAACATGGACCTTCCAATCTTATCATGTGTCCACCCATTTACGATTGAATGATTGAAGTTGAATATTATCATTCAAGGATGAATCCTCACACTACACAAGAAGAATTGTGACCCGAAAACAGTGATGGATATTATGAATATCACGTTCGAAATGCCATTTTTTATTTGTGTGGTTTTATAGGATCACGAGATCGATTAAAACGAAACAATTTAATCCCAATTGGCCTAATGGCTCAACCGACTTAACAGGTGGCCAAATACATGATGTTTAAATTATTTAAATTTAATAGATTATTATTTGAAAGTTGAACTATTAAACTACTTTTCATATTATCCATTGGATGGTATATAAATGATGCATAACAATTTACTTCTTCCTGCAATGTCCACTTCCACAAACCTGCAATCTTAAGAATATCAAGAACTCTAAAGAAATTTGATTACTCAGCCAGTTCACTATTACAATCATATAAATACATTCATTAGCATATATAAATTCATATTTACATGTTTGGCCTAATTATACTTTCATTTGGCCATTTACTCATACTCCACACCTCACACACTCAAACATACTCACACGCTTATCTTTATATTTCATGATTAATATATACATATTACGTTCAATGAACCTCGTCCATTCAAATCCACTAAGTTAAGATCTATTGGACATGTATAAGGGAAAAATGAACAAAGTTAGATTTTTTATGACACCTTCCATATTCTCAAAACTAATCCTATCCTAAATACCATGTTTTTCTAGATATTTTTAATAATTTAGAAATGCTAGATATTTTTCTAGCTTCTATAATTTCTAGACTTGTTTTCAGGAATTTTTGGGAATTTCCTTTTCGAAGATGCCCTTAGATTCTCCTGCAGTAGACACCCAAATTATTCATAGACTCCTATCTATGAATTTTTTCACTTTTTGCAACAATGTAACAACTCCTCTCGGATCCCAAACTTTAAATTTTAACTGATCATTTCCATCGAAAAAAATTCCTATACTCATTTTTACTTTGTCCCATAATTTATTTTGTTGTTGCCCATTTAATTTGATAGCATAATTTCTCTGAGTTAATTGCATTTTGTGACTGGATGTTTTCTTCTCCTTTCTGTACATTCCCTTCATAAGTTTCCACAACTCATTAATCTGTTTTTCGAATTTGTTTCTTTGTTGTCAACTTCTGCTAGTTGCATCTTCTTTTCATGCATGATACTACTATATGAAACACTAATATTTTTCCCCAAACCAACTAGCTTTTCTAAATATAAGCAACCTTCATCTCTTTCCAACTAGCTTTCTAAAAATTACATCTCTTCCTCAAAATCTATAAAAAATTGTTTTGAATGTTGTACGTGACGCTGGATTTCATCTTCAGGAAATAACATAGATTCTATCTCTCTAATTGCAAATTTGTGTTCATCATTCCTCTTTGTACCTCCTTTCATAAGAATTTTATTTAAGTGTTGCTATTCATCTTGGCTTAGAACAAAGAGTTGTGTCCTCCTTCACCTTCATTACCTGTAACAAAATTTGTATTATGCTCTTCCTCTAATTTTATGACAGTTGTAAGTAATTGTCCACCATCTTCCATACATGCTTCCACAAAATATTCATTAGTTTTAATACAATAATCTTAGATCTCATCCACTACTTCTTCCTCATTCTCTTCAAGCAATGGCCCTTTATTTGAGTCACAATGTAACATCCCTATTTTTCTTCTTTTATTTTAGGCAGTTAATAATCCTAAAGGTTAAATGGACCTATAGGAAATTTATTTTTGGAAATAAAATAAGGTTTATTTGAATAAATGTGAAATTTAATTATTGTGCAAAGACTAGAGAAAATGGAGAAGGGATTTCAAATCCATGAGGATGGATAAGAATCTAGGATTCCTTATCTATGAGGATGGATAAGAATCCGAAGACTTTCCCATATTCTCCAAAAATCCTTGGAGAAAACAAAATAAATTTAAAATATTATATTTGAGATAAGAATATAAAATATTCCTCAGTAAAGTGGAAATTTACTGAGAAGAGGTGAAATAAAACTAGAAAGAGGAAAAAGGTAGTTTTAAAGTACTTTTGTGGGAAAAACAAAAGGAAAGCCTAGGAAAAAAGGAAAACAACATCCTGATTTAACTGGACACAATTATGGAAACATGTTGAGGGAAATCAAGCTTAAATAAGTTGTTCCTCGGTAGACAAGGGGTTGTCTATGCTATGGAAGATAATTCATGGGTAGACAAGAGGTTTTCTACACTATGGAAGAATTGGTCTTTGCTTGGCGGGGGGGGGGGGCGGGCGCTGTGGAATAAACTCAAGTTTGGGTGGAAAATATTCTTTACGAGTATTTGCATGCACAATTTATTAAACTTTGTCTTATGAATTCTATTCTCTTTGATGATATTTTGATGTAGTCAAATAATGGTTATGTTTTATGCATTCAATCGAAATATTTCTTTTAGTAATTAAAAATTATTGTAATAGTCTATTGTACCTTGAAAATAAATAGTCATATGTAATCAATGGAAGTTTAAAATATAGTAAATATAGTTACTTCTGTATAGTTACATAGAATCGAAAAAAATTATCTTAACCAACATACAGAACCTCTAAACCCACCGAGAAGGGTCTAACTCTGTTGTTAGGTGTTCAATAAACTTTTATTGAAATTACAGAGGACATAATTTAGATAAATTAAAATTAAAACTGTACAAGAAGAAAATAAGAGGATGCTATTAATAGTATAGGGTTATTTTTGTAAATGGACAATAGTAGTATATATGTTTATAGTGGAGATATATAAACAAAATATAGATTGGTTCCATATACATATGCTAGAATGATGTATAGTTAGTTAGAGGAAAAATTGAAAACATAATAGAGAGATTACAAATACGTTAAGTAGATATACTGCAGATTTAAAATAATTAAGTATGTTTTATGTACTCTCAGACATATAGAGACATGTATGCAATGAAAATAAAAAACTACTTCAATTCCATATCACAAGTGGTTACAGATAGTACAATTCTCTTATAGAGATTAATATAAATATCTGGTAATCTTCAAATAAAATTATTAATTACCATAATCCTTTACAACTTGACTGAAATTCATCTCTTAAATCAAAGGAAAGTGCTACAACATGCACATTTGATATCAAAAAATATATTGATAGACAGATTTCTGAAATCTGTATATGGTAACGACCAACCTGCTGAAATACAAAAGTATGGGCATCAGATCTTCTGATGGAATTTAAAGAGAGATTGTAGAGGAGTATGCAGAAGAGAAAATACATGTGCATAAATACATATAAAATGATATTAAAACAATATCCATCCTAAAAAATCAAATATGAAAAATACAATTTCTCTAATACACGGTAGTTAAAGTATATCTGTCTAATTAAATCAGACGGGTTGAGATAATTCTTGTACATGACAATAAAAGCCAATTATATTCCAAAACCTAAAAGACTTTAAGGAATTTTAACAAATGCAATTTAATTAAAATTAAAGAGGGAGATTCTAATAAATTACAAATTGAATAATTTCTTACCTATGCGGAAGACTAAGATATAGCACATGTGTCATGAGTATCATGGCGAGAAAATCTAAGAAAAGAGGTTTTCTTAGATCAGAAAAGAGAATTTAAGTTGGAAGAATTTATAGAACTAAGTTCAAAATGCTAGTTTATGTCAAGAAATTTCCATCTGAGTATATTCTAGAAAGTTGAGAAAGTGGAAAATACATTTTTATAATCCATAGAGACGAGAGATATATAGATCCATATCTATAATCACAAATTGAAACGAAAATCGAATGAAATGGATCAAGTATTTTACCTGTGTTCTAGGAACTATTAATCTGGTTATAAATTGTTGAAGTTATAATCTGGTTATAAATTTATCGAGAGTGTATCTATTAGGCTGGAAAAGAAAAATAGAGAAATAATGAACCTATTACCTCTACGAATGATGGTATATTCGTATTATTGTGTTTTGGTGGGAAAATTAAAGGCTCTGGAAAAATAAAATTTCCAGAGTTAGTGTAGAAGAAGAATTTTATTCTGAACATTGATTGAGGAGAAATCATAACAGAATTTGACGTTATTATAAAAATTGACTGCATAAAAATTATAAGTTAAGAGTCTAATTTAAATTACAAATATGTCTCTGCATATTGACAGAGCATATGGAATAACATAAATACATAGGCTAACATAATGATTAAATTTCAACGAATGCTATTGTAACTAGCATCGAATTCTAACCTTTGTAACAAAGTCGAAAAACAAATACCATCAATCTTTTGAAACTAAATTATAAAATAGAGGCTATACAAGTATTGATAAGAGGCGGAGAAATTCAAGAGATAAATCGAATTTCCAAACGCTCTCTGTCAATAAAATATGAACAGAGTTAAACATATCTAATATCTAATCAAATCGAAACTGTCACAGTGTAAATTCAAGAGGGTTCAAATAGAAACCGTAGAAGACGTGTAATTCAAAATGGATTAACCATATAATTTTATTTGATGAAATTGGGGATCAAGTAACGTAGTATAAGGAATCTTAATTTACCATGAAAGGGTTTACAAATAAAAATAAATTCGTGATATAAGCTTCCATAACCATCGAGGGATAATTATAAAGGCACGAATTATCTCCTTTAATGTGGCTAGGTATTAGACAAGCAAGGAAGGAAAACACATCTTCTATGTTACTCCTGAAAGCATGAGGACATGCGAATGAATTAACCAGCAATAATTGAATTTAAAAGCCGTAAATTTAATATGACTGAGAGCAGGAAGAAACCTTTACCTTCCTCATGGTATTAAGAATGTGTTTTCTCCACAGCATCCAAAAACGAGTGAACTCATATGGATAGTCAACCCAAAGTAAAGATGAAACAAATTCGAACCTCTGCTCTAGAGGAACCAAGACGATATCTGTACCATAGCTAAAATAGGCTCATTGGTAAAAGAAAACAATAACGTTATTAAAGTGTATCACTGATAATTCATTACAAAATTATTCCATAGAAAGAATGAGAATCTAGTTCAGAAAATGAAAATAAAAAGTTAAGCCTTAGCATATTTCTTACCAGAACCGAGACTTATAAAATTACAGAGAAATCTCTCAACAATGTAGCATCGAAATATTTCCATAGAAATGCCGCAGGAGAACCATATGACAGGCATGATGACATATTTAATTACAAACGAATGCAATGGCACACAATTTCTAGATAGGGCGAATAACCCAATCACGGTGCAATTCGATTTGGGGGAAATATAAATTGTGTGTTAGGGTTCATAGTCATCCTATCTGCTAGAAGGATGACCATTAAATAAAAACCCATATGAATGAATATAGTAGTACAATGGATTAATTCTTGGGGAGAAACGAGGTAAAGAAATCCCAATGCAATCTCCAATTCAAGTCATATCACACAGAGACATTAACTATTGAATTTATACAGCCGTAATATATCAAATGGTAGTAACATACCATTAACACCATTGAAATACGAGGTATACACTATGGAATGCATTAACAATATATTAAATGATAAGATTATAGTTTTGAAACATATAATGTAATATGATTTAACATTAAATTGATTTATATGGTTACAGTGCTTAACCATACAACTTGGAGGAGCATTAAGATTATATTAATGCTCGGACAACACAATATGACGTAACCTTACGAAAGGGTTATGAGACATACATTTACCCAAAACCATTTTCCATATGTATAAATATTAATACAACATAGAGTGATGGAAAGGTAAGCATATATAAATCATAAAGTGTAAATGAGTTATATTATAAAGAGGGTAGCCTGGAAACACATATAGGTTTATGATATAAGACGGAATATCATGACAACGATAAAGTATTAAAATAGTTATAATGTGTTAACATTAATAACAAATTAACATTATGGCAGTGCACTATAATGTATAGTTATGAAATATTAGGAAGGAAACATATGTTTCTAACTCTTAACCATATATATATATATATATATATATATATATATATCTTATGGAAATTTGAATAGGGTATATTTTAATACCCAATACTATGTTATGGGAATTTAAGAATAGGTATATGAATCCTAGAGGGAAAAAGGAATGAAATACAAATCGTAAATACAAAGGGTATTAGGAGTAAACATGTGTGGGTAATATTAGTGTATTATTACTCATGGTGAATGTTTAAATATCCTAAAGGGGAATTTGTAAAATAATTATGATATGTAAAGTGTAATATATATATATATATATATATATATATATATATATATAGTATAAACTATATATTTATGCTATGATAGTGTGAAACAATGTGGGACAAAATTATATTAGTTGATATAGAAAATAAAATAAATGTCATGCATACCTCATAGAGTGGAAAAGATTTTGGGTGAAGGACAATATAAAAAACACCTTTGGTAAAACATTTTGGGTGCGAAATGATATAAGTATACATAAGAAATCCACACCAACTGCACACAAAAACAAATTCATTTAAGGGAAATATGTGGAATGATATTGTTGTGATTATAATAAAGGACAACAATGTCGAGAAGGAAGCATGCAATTATTACTATAATTAGAAAAAAATTTGTGGTAAGTGGAGTTGTTACAAATGGTATTAGAGCCCATGTTGAAAACATGGAGAATATGTGTCCCAACACAGAAAAATGTTCTGCTATGAAAATAAGAAAATATTTTTTTAGAATTTTGAATATTAATTAAATTTTGTGTACAGTGATCAAAGTACACGAATAGTTACAGCTACAGTTATGAGTAATGAAGAAGCATTGTAATAGGATCTAGGGGGCGTGGGAAACCCCTTCGGATTCAAATGCTCAACTGCTATAAGTATGCGACAGGAAATGGTTCAGCTAAGAGATAACCATGAACGATGGTTGCAAACCACTGATGAGAAAGACAACTAAATGGGTGGAGAGATACCACCAGATCTAAATGATAAAAATGTTTAGTGAATGGACATGTTAAGAATATGAAATATGAAATGATGTGGCTATGAGATAACCATGAAAAATTGGTGCAAGCTCGTAATGAGTAAGAAAATGTTGATCCAAGAATTAACCCCACAGTGTGGTCACGAAATTTAGAGCCATACAATAACAAGAAAAGAAGCTCAAACCAACTTAGAAGGTTCTAAGGGTGGGGGACCAACTAGACATAATCCCAAAAATAAAAAGGAGAAGGATGAGGAATCTTGGCTCCTGAACTTAGTAAAACACCTTCAGGTATACTAAAATGAAAATAATGAGAAAACTAAATTAGCAATCTACCAACTACAGGGTAAAGCCACCTGTGGTAGGAAGAAACGAGAATGGTACATCTACGGGATGGAAAAACCACTAATTGGTAAGGCTCCCAATCAAAGTTCAATTTTATATACTTGAATGAGAGAGGTAATGATGATAAAACGAAAAAAAAAATCGAGAGCAGAAATTAGAATAGCTAGTAAATTACTAATTCCTTTCAAAATCTACGGAAGTGTTTCGAGATGTATCCTATCTCAAAGTTGTAAATAAAAAAGAACCATAAAATTCTAAGGTTTTTGGGAACCTCACTTGTTACAGGATTGTCCGCACGGGAAAATTCAGAACATTCAAGCGGTTCGAGAGATAACTACAGTCAATGACAGGGATCGAAATATGTCTAAGATCAATGCTGCTTTAGGAAAGAGACAAGTTGAGAACCAATCAACTATAATAGAAGTTGGAGGTATGAACTCTGAACAAATTGTTGTTGATTTAATAGATCTAGGAGCAAAATTTAGTTAAGTCATTTCACAAATAGTAGAAAAGTGTAAAATATATATATATATATGCAGCAAACATGGTTAGTATAGTTAGCTAATAGAAAAGGGGCATGCAAAAATCTCTCAAACTATTGTAAATTTAGATGAATATGAAACATAACTCCAATTAAACCATTATACTGGTATAATGATATGATCTGTTAATAGGAAAGAAGAGGATGGAAAAACAAAAAGAAATAACAAATTTCTTAGACCAAAATAGTACATTTCATTGTAGAAGTAAGAAAAACTTAAATAGACAAAGGAGAACCAAAAATCAATATCTGTCAAATGGATTCCTACATAAAAATTCAAAAGAATAGCAATAAAAGGTTGTAAAATGAATGTTGTACGAGTGGAAGAATTGGGATAACAAACAGAAAATGAAACTGGGGAAAAATTATCAATGATCAGAAAGTGTAAGGGGAGGGTTTGAGAATAAATCCCTTAATAAACCCTTAAATGAGACAATGATTGTTTAATGAAACTAGTACTACTTCCCAAGCACCCTACAGAGTGAGTAGTCTTGAACTACAAAAAAATTTAAACTTTAGTTACAAAAAATTTGTTAGACAGAGTGTACATCAGATCAATGGTGCCTCCTTGGGAAGTACCTGTGTTATCAAAAAGAAAGATAACACGTTTAGAAGCAGTATAGATTTCCAACAACTAAAGGAAATTATTATCAAGAATAGATACCCTTTGCCAAGGGTAGATGAATTATGGGTCAAGTAAGAGGAGGGAAGTTTGAGAGCAACAAGAAAAATATAAAATTAGCAGTAAGCAATCAAAAACCTGAAATTAACCACTAACCCAAAGTGAAAATGCCTGATCCAAATAACAAAATTGTATTATACACCGATAAAAGTGTTCAAGAATTAGGACGAGTGCTACTACAAGAAAACTCAGTACTAGCCTACGATTCAAGAGAAATGAGCAAAATTATTCGGTGTATGAGAAAAACGTATTGCTGTTATGCATGCCTTAACGTTGATGATGTTGAGATTTTGGATATTAATTTGGCTAAAATCTCATGGATAATGCTAACAATAGGATTTGCTCCAAATCTAAAGGCATCAAATCCTGAAGAAGAGATATCAATTCTATTTTCTTGTGATAGGATGGAATTGAATTTAATATTCAGTTTTTCTTCTACATCTATAAATTGTAAAGCCCATAGAGGCAAAATATATTAGGGATGAGGTAGAGGAAGTGCATATGTGATAAATTTGTTGTTGTAATCTCCTGTTGAATAATAAGAAATCTGATACCTCTATTTGGTGGATGTAGCCCAAATTGGTTGGGGGAACCACGTTAAATCATTGTCTCTATTTCATGTTGTGTGTGTGAATTTATTAAGCTTTCAGGTATGTATACTCTAACAATTGGTATCGAAGCAGAAAGATATCTGGTTTGATTTTTGCAAAGGTATATGTGCATAGATTGTGTGTACACTTTGTGAAACTAATTTGAATGCAGGAATTTAATGGCAAAGGGAGGCAATTTAACGCATTGATAGAGGATCAAGTAACCCAGGCGGAGTAGGGAAAAGAGCTAAGGAGCTCGTGGAAGGAAGCTAACAACTGCGTTGTATGTAGGGATAGCAGGCACTGTCTTGAGTCAACAGAGGTGGTAATGGGCATAGCACTACCGTGCTCCCCTTATACAGTCCCCATCGTTACAGTGGTTGGATCGGGCCACAAAACCAGCGTTGAAACCATTGCCAAAAGACGCAACCACGGGTGGGAGACTAGAGCCGAATTCATCTTCCTGAAGAGTCGAGTTTATGTTTTTTTGGGACCAGAGCCTGCCATCACCATAGCTGGCTTAATATTTAACACAGTTTTCCGATCATCGATTGAAGATACCGGGGACTGTGTTGAATTGATGTAGTCAAAAAACTTCCGCTCAAACAATTTCATACATATGTGCAGAAGGCAGACCATAAATTGTTGCACCAATTGTTGGGTCGCCTTGGGCATCATTGCGGAGAATTATGCCTACTCCTCCCGCCAACCAAACTATTTTATCTTTCTAAACTAGTGGATTGTCACCACAATTCGTGCCAGCATGAGGATATACATGCATTCTGAGGGGGTTACTTGACCGGAGAAGAGTTGCTGTTGTATGGGAAAAGAGGTATAATCACACTTTATGGCAAATTTGAGGTATCCTAAAAAATTTTGTTGATAAGTCGCTGCATGTGATGTTAATGATAGTGCTGTGAGAAGATTTCCTTGTGCTGCGTGAGAAGAAGTTAAATTAACTATGTCAAAAACTCAAAGTGCTCGGTTTGAGATCAAGAATTTTAATGGGAGGAATAACTTTGAAATTTGGAAAGTCAAGATGCACAATTTACTCGTACAACAAGGTGTGGCAAAGGCACTTTTGGGAAAATCCAAACAACCTTTCGCCATGACAAATGACGAATGGAGTGACATCGATGACAGAGCACTGAGCGGCATATGATTTTGTTTGGCAGATGATGTTTTATTTAACATCGTGTCAAAGAAAACATCCGTTGGACTATGGACAAAGCTAGAAAAATTGTACATGACTAAATCCTTAACAAACAGGATTCTTCTGAAAAGACAGTTGTACAGCTTGCGCATGAAGGAAGGTACAAAAATAACTGATCATTTTAATACTTTTAATACTCTCTTGGTGCAGTTAGATAGCATAGAAGTAAAATTTGATTCAGAAGATAAAGCTGTAACTTTATTATGCTCTTTGTCTGAGTCATGGGATCACTTTGTTACTTCTATAAGTCTCAGTTCATCAGAAACCCTTGAATTTGATGATGTTGTTGGATCTATGCTATCTGAAGAAACCAGAAAAAGGTCAAATTTAGAAACCTCTACATTAGAATCAATGATGGTTAGAGGTCAATCTAAAGAAAAACGTTTCAATCAGAAAAACAACTCTTGATCAAAATTGAAAGGGAAGAAGAGTAAGCTAAAATGTTGGTTTTGCAGCAAATCAGGACATTTGAAGAAGGATTGTTGGAAGAGACAGAAAACATCCAAAGGAGACTCTTTGAAAGAAAATAAAGAAGCAAACACAACAGATACAGGTTCAGCATCCGGTTCAGGTATAAGTGATGAATTTTTATCAGTTAAATTTTCAAATCATGATCAACATTGGCTATTAGATTCTGGTGCGTCCAATCACACGTGCATTCATAAAGAGTGGTTTAAATCTTATAATTCAATCAATGATGGAGTAGTTTACATGGGCAATGATTTCTTATGTAATGTTGTGGGAATTGGAAGCATCCATATTAAAATGTTTGATGGGACAATCAAAATCTTAACTGATGTATGACATGTGCCTGAACTCAGGAAAAATCTTATTTCTCTAGGAGTGTTAGACACAAATGGATATAAAACTTTTATTCAAGGTGGAGTAATGAAAATTTAAAAAGGAATCTTATTAGTAATGAAAGCAAAGAAGGTTGGAAATATTTTTCAGTTAGAAGGAAGAACAAAGTCAGATCATGTTTCAACTATATCTAAAAACGATAGTGATTCTATTCGACTATGGCATCAATGGTTAGGCCATATGAGCGAAAGAGGACTAAAAATCTTATCTGATCGTATGTTACTTCCTATTTTAAAATCTTCTAAGTTAGATTTCTGCAAACAGTGTATTTATGGGAAACAAAGCAAGCCGAAATTTAAAACTGGAAAACATACTAGCAAAGGAATCCTTGATTATATCCATTCTGATGTTTGGGGTCCATCTCCTACAACCTCATATGGAGGATCATCATATTTTGTATATTTTATAGATCATTTCTCTAGAAAAGTATGGGTCTACATGTTAAAAATAAAGTCTGATGTATTCACAGTTTTCAAGCAGTTTAGAACATTAGTAGAAAATATCACTGGAAGAACCATTAAATGTTTAAGAACTAACAATGGTGGTGAGTTTAATTCAAAGGAATTTGATAATTATTGCAAGGAAGTTGGGATTTAAAGACATATAACTACTGTATATACTCCTCAACAAAATGGAGTTGCTGAACTCATGAACAGGACTCTGTTAGAAAGAGCAAGAAGTATGCTAAGTAACGCCAATTTGCAGAAGGAATTATGGACATAAGCAATATCTACGGCTTGCTATTTGATAAATCGATCACCATCAACTACAATAGGATTCAAAATTCCTCAAGAGGTATGGAAGGGTCATCCTTGTGATTATTCTAAACTGAAAGTTTTTGGTTGTGATGCATATGCTCTAATTCTGAAACATCAGTGTTCTAAATTAGATCCTAAATCAAAAAGATATATTTTTGTTGGATATGGTGATGGGATTAAGGGATACAGGTTGTGGGATCCTACTACTCACAAGATCATCATTAACAGAGATGTTAAATTCAATGAATCTTCGCTTGATAATCCAGATGTAGATATTAAATTGAAACAGGAAAATGTACCTAAATTTCAACATATTCAGTTTGAAACCAATTCAAATACTAAAGATAGTAAAGATGAACAAGTTTTAGATGAAGATCGTGAAGAAGTTCCTATAGATAATAACATTCAACAAATTGTGGAAGAACCAGAAACGTCTTTAAGAAGGTCCACGAGAATCAAATATCCTCCTAAAGGTATGATGATTATGTTACTTCAATTGCTTTAACCGCTAATGATGATGAACCTTTACGCTATCAGGAAGCTGTAGAAGGTTCTAACAGTGATAAGTGGAAAGAAGATATGAATGATGAAATGAAGGCATTATACAAGAATGCCACATGGGACCTGGTAGAACTTCCTAATGGCAGAAAAACTGTAGGATGTAAATGGGTTTACAAATTGAAAAGGGGTGTTGATGATAAAGAAGATAGGTACAAATTGAGGCTGGTTGCAAAAGGTTTTTCTCAGAAAGCAGGAATTCACTTTCATGAGATATTTTCACCAGTGGTTAAAATTGTTTCAATTCAGGTTGTGTTAGCATTAGTTGCATTACTTAATTTAGAATTACAACAACTAGATTTTAAGACTGCATTCTTACATGGAGATTTAGATGAAGAGATTTATATGGAACAACCTGAAGGGTTTGTTCAAAATCGCAACAAGAAATTTATCTGCAGGCTCAAGAAATCATTGTATGGTCTGAAGCAGTCGCCTAGACAATGGTACAAGAAATTTGATTCTTTCATGATGAACAAAAATTATATAAGAAGTGAATATGATCATTGTGTTTACTTTAAGAAATTAAGTAATGGAATATTCATTATCTTAGTATTATATGTTGACGATATGCTTTTAGCAAGAAAAAGCATAACTGAGATCAATAGGTTAAAGGCTCAGATGGCTAGGACATTTGATATGAAAGATCTAGGAATAGCAAGACAGATTTTGGGCATGGATATTTTCAAAGACAGGATCAATGGTAAGCTATGGTTATCACAACAGAAGCATATTGAGAAAATACTTTTAAGGTTTGGTATGAACAATGTGAAGCCAGTTCCAGTCCCTTTAGCTTCCCATTTTAAGCTTTCTTCAAGTTTAAGTCCTAATACAAATGAAGAAAAGGAATATATGTCTCGAATACCATATGCTAATGCAGTAGGAAGTTTGATGTATGCGATGGTCTGTACACGACCAGATATTTCACATGCAGTTGAGGTTATCATTAGGTATATGGAAAATCCAGGGAAAGAACACTGGGCAGCAGTGAAATGGGTGCTTCGATATTTGAGAGGCACAAGTGATTATTGTATCACTTATAACAGTAGTAGTGAATTTTTTTGTGGATATGTTGATTCTGATTTTGCAGGTGATTTGGATAAGAGAAGGTCAACTTCAGGATATGTCTTTACTCTTGCAGTTGGAGCTATTAGCTGGATGTCAAAGCTACAAAACATTGTTGCTTTATCCACTACAAAAGTAGAATACATAGCTGCTTCACATGCTTGCAAAGAAGCAATTTGGTTGAAAGGTTTGTTTGGTGAGTTTGGTAGGTTGCAAGACAACATAAAGTTATTTTTTAATAGTCAAAGTGCCATTCATTTGGCTAAAAATCCTGCCTATCATAGTAAATCAAAGCATATACCTATAAAGTACCATTTTGTAAGACAAGTTATCACTAAACGGGGAGTCTCTCTTCAAAAAGTGCATACAAAGGAAAACTGTGCAGACATGTCCATGAAGCCAGTTTTATTAGAGAAGCTACGATGGTGTCTAGCTTCTCTTGGCTTGCAGAAAAAATGAATATAATAAAGAAACAAGGTATCAGGTTAATTGTTGTCAAGGTGGAGATTGTTGAGATTTTGGATATTAATTTGGCTAAAATCTCATGGATAATGCCAACAATAGGATTTGTTCCAAATCTGAAGGCATAAAATCCTGAAGAAGAGATATCAATCCTATTTTCTTGTGATAGGATGGAATTTAATTTAATATTCAGTTTTTCTTCTACATCTATAAATTGCAAAGCCCATAGAAGCAAAAGATATGAGGGATGAGGTAGAGGAATTGCAGATGTGAGAAATCTCTTGTTGTAATCTCTTGTTGAATAATAAGAAAGCCGATACCTCTATTTGGTGGATGTAGCCCAGATTGGTTGGGTGAACCACGTTAAATAGTTGTCTCTATTTTATGTTGTGTGTGTGAATTTATTAAGCTTTCAGATGTGTATACTCTAATATACGAGATAGAAACTATTAGGAAAGAAATTCCTACTCATGATAAATTATATAAGCCTAAAATAATTCTTTCCCAACTAGATTTAAATACCAGACAAACTGGATGATTAGTTTTCCTTAGTAGGTGAATATCGAAATCAAACACATTAAAATAAAGGAAAACAAAAGTTCTTATATTTTGAATAAGGACTCCCATAAAAATAAAAATAAACTGAATATGTGCTTGGACTGGCATAAAAGAACAGATTAAGAAGTGTTGATGTAAGATCAACAGTACGAAAAAAATTTGCAAGAGAAAATTTCAATAAACTGGAACTACAAAATATATTTTAATTAATACTATAAGAGACCATATGCAGGTCGTCTTAGTGATCAAAACCTGAATTCAGGATTAAATAAGAACATGTTTTGGCCTAGTATGGGAAAATATGTAGCGGATTTTCTGGTCAGAATGTCAGCAAGTAGGAGTGGAACATCAGTATCCAACAAGACTATTGAATTATATCCCTATTCCAGAATGGAAGAGGGAAGTTGTTTCAATAAATTTCATCACCAGATTGTCTAGAACAAGGCACTAACAAAATTGGTACACTTTTACCAGTACAAGCTACTTTTGTCACAACTCAAAATAGTCAATGCGCCCAAGAAAGAAATTGTGAAATTTTATGGAGTTCCAAAATTGATTATATCTGGCAAAGATGATAAGGTTACTTCAATTGGTTTTTTTTTAAACTTTGTTTGTAGTAAAAGGGTACCAAGTTGAACTTTAATACCACTTATAATCCTCATCATCCGGACAAACTAAAAGAATCAATCAAATTTTAGAATACATGTTGTGTATGTATGTGATGAACAGGTGGACAGGCCCACAAAGTGAGAAGATTTTATGCATATGGAAGAATTGTGTCCAATAAAAATTATTAGGCTTCTAATTAAGATTTATCCTTTTGAAGATTTGTATGGCAGGAAATGCTACACTCTTCTTAGCTGGATTCAATCAGAGAACAAGTTAATTATTGAATTGGATGCACTATTCAAAATGGAAAGAACTGAGAAGAAAATCAAGCAACATGGTAAACCATTCAATATCATCAGAGAAGTTGTGCAGATTGGAAAATAATTCATAGAGAATTCAAAATGGGCGACCATGTGTACTTGAGAATTAAGCCTCGCAAAAGTACATTATATGCTGGTAGCTATGCTAAGTTAGCACTATACTACTATGGACCATTAGAAGTCTTACTACATATTGGCTCTACTGAGGCATATTAAGGTCCGCAGTATTATCATAATTCCTTATTGTAAAAGTATATATGTGATCCTACTCATGTAAATTGATTTGATCTGTGAACAGGTGGAAACAAGAATGAAATTTCTTCTAGAGCCACTTCTTATACTGAAGTAGGAAGAAATGAAGCTCTGGAGTAGAACAATAAGTGGGTTGGAAGTGTGGTGGATGCACTTTACCTCTGAGTAAGCTACTGGGAGCAAGAGGATGAGATGAAGGAGAAACATCCATCCCTGGTTGAGAAATCAACAAAGCATTTGCAACACCGAGGACGGTGTTCTGTTTTAGAGGGGGAATATGTAACATCCCTATTTTTATGCTTTTATTTTAGGCAGTTAATAATCTTAAAGGTTAAATGGACCTATAGGAAAGTTATATGTGGACATAAATTAAGGCTGAATTAAATAAATGCGAATTTTAATTATTGTGCGAAGACTAAAGTAAATGGAGACCATGATTTAAAATACATGAGGATGGATAAGAATCCAGGATTCCTTATCCATGAGGATGGATAAGAATCCAAAGACTTTCCCAGAGTATCCAAAAATCCTTAGAGAAAATAAAATAAATTGAAAACATTAGATTGGAGATAAGAATCTAAAAGATACCTCAGTAAAGTTGAAATTTACTGAGAAGAGGTGGAATAGAACTAGAAAGAGGAAAAATCTAGTTTTAAATTACTTTTGTGGAAAAAACAAAAGTAAAGCCTAGGAAAAAAGGAAAACAACATCCTGATTTAAGTGGACATAGTTATGGAAACATGCTGAAGGAAAGCAAGCTTAAATAATTTGTTCCTGGGTAGACAAGGGGTTGTCTATGCTATGGAAGATAATTCCTGGGTAGACAAGAGGTTGTCTACAATATGGAAGAACTGGTCTCTGCTCTGGGGGGGAGTTGTGGAATAAGCTCAAGGTTGGGTGGAAAATAGTCTTTACCAGTATTGGTATGCACAATTTATTAAAATTTGTCTTATGAATTATATTCTCTTTTTTGACATTCTGATGTAATCAGATAATGGTTAGATTTCTATCAGTAATTATAAATTATTTTAATAGCCTATTGTACCTTGAGAAAGAAATATTCATATGTATTCAATAGAATTTTAAACTATAGTAAATATAGTTACTTCTGTATAGTTACATAGACTGGAAAAAAAATATAGCTTGACCAACATACAGAATCTCAAAACCCACCGAGAAGGGTCTAAATCTGTTGTTAGGTCTTCAATAAACTTTTATTGAAATTACAGAGGACATACTTTAGATAAATTAAAATTAAAACTGTACAAGAAGAAAAGCAGAGGATGATATTAATAGTACATGGTTATTTTTGTAAATGGGCAATAGTTTTGTATATGTTTATAGTGGAGATATATAAACAAAATATAGATTGGTTCCATATACATATGCCGGAATGATGTATAGTTAGTTAGAGGAAAAACTGAAATCATAATAGAGAAATTACAAATCTGTTGAGTAGATATACTGTAGATTTAAAATAAGTAATTATGTTTTATGTACACTCAGACATATAGAGACATATATGAAATGAAAAGAAAAAACTACTTCAATTCCATATCACAAGTGATTACATATAATACAATTCTCTTATAGAGATGAATATAAATATCTAGTACTCTTCAAATAAAATTATTAATTACCATAAACCTTTACAATTTGACTGAAAGTCATCTCTTAAATCAAAGGAAAGTGCTACAGCATGCACATTTGATATGAGAAAATATACTGATAGACAGATTTGTGAAATCTGTATATGGTAAGGACCAACCTGGTGAAGTACAAAATTATGGGCATCAGATCTTCTAATGGAATTTAAAGAGAGATTGTAGAGGAGTATGCAAAAGAGCAAGTATGTATTCATAAATACATATAAAATGGTATTAAAACAATATCCATCCAAATAAATCAAATATGAAAATTACAATTTCTCTAATACACGGTAGTTAAAGTATACATGTCTAAGGAAATTGTACAAGTTGAGATAATTCCTATACATGAAAATAAAATCCAATTATATTTTGAAACCCCAAAATAATTTACGGAATTATAATAAATGCAATTTAATTAAAATTAAAGAGGGAGATTCTAATTAAATTGCAAACTGTATAATTTCTTACAAAGGCACGAATTACCTCCTTTAATGTGGCTGAGTATTATGCCAGCAAGGAAGGAAAACACATCTTCTATGTTACTCCTGAAAGCATGAGGACATGCGAATGAATTAACCTGCAATAATCGAATTTGAAAACCAAGAGCAGGAAGAAACCTTTACCTTCCTCACGGTATTAAGAATGTGTTTTCTCCACAACATCCAAAAACGAGTGAACTCGTATGGACAGTCAACCAGGAGTAAAGATGAAACAAATTCAAACCTCTACTCTAGAGTTACTGAGACGTTGTCCATACCACAACTAAAATCTGTTCATTGGTAAAAGAAAACAATAACGTTATTAAATTTTATCACTGAAAATTCATTACAAAATTATGCCATAGGAAGAATGAGAATCTAGTTTAGAAAATGAAAATGAAAATTTAAGGCTTACCGTATTTCTTACCAGAACCGAGAGTTATAAACTTACAGAGAAATCTCTCAACAAAGTAGCATCGAAATATTTCCATAGAAATGCTACAGGAGAGCCATATCGGAGGCATGTTGGCCTCTGTAATTACAAATGAATGCAATGGCACACAATTTCTGGATAGACTAAATAACCCAATCACGGTGCAATTTTATTTGGGGGAAAAATCAATTATGTGTTAGGGTTCATAGCCATCCTATCTGCCAGAAGGACGAGCATTGAATAAAAACCCATATGAATTACAACAGTAGTACAATGGATTAATTATTGGGGAGAAACGAGGTAAATAAATCCCAATGCAATCTCCATTTCTAGTCATATCACGCAGAGACATTAACTCTTGAATGTATACAGCCGTAAGATATCAAATGGTGGTAACATACCATTAACACCATCGAACTACGAGGTATACACTATGGAATGTATTAACAAGATATTAAATGATAAGATAATAGTGTTGAAACATATAACGTAATATGATTTAACATTAATTTGTCTGATATGGTTACAATGTTTAACCATACAACTTGGAGAAACGTTAAGATTATACTAATGCTCCAACAATACAATATGATGTAACCTTAAGAAAGGGTTATGAGACATACGTTTACCCAAAACTATTTTCCATATGTATAAATATTAATACAATATAGAGTGATGCAAAGGTAAGCATATAAAAATCAAAAAAGTGAAAAAGAGTTAGATTATAAAGAGGGTAGCCTATAAACACATATAGGTTTATGATATAAGACGGAATATCATGACAACGATAAAGTATTAAAATAGTTATAACGTGTTAACATTAATAACAAGTTAACATTATGGCAATGCACTATAATGTATATTTATGAAAATTTAGGAAGGAAAAATATGTTTCTAACTCTTAACCATATATATATCTTATGGAAATTTGAATAGGGTATATTTTAATACCCAATACTATGTTATGGGAATTTAATAATAGGTATATGAATCCTAGAGGGAAAATGGAAAGAAATACAAATCGTAAATACAAAGGGTATTAGGGGTAAATATGTGTGGGTAATATTAATATATGATTACTCATGGTGAATGTTTAAATATCCTAAAGGAGAATTTGTAAAAGAATTATGATATGTAAAGTGTAATATATATATATATATATATATATAGTTAGTATAAATTATATATTTATGCTATGACGGTGTGAAACAAAGTGGGACAAAATTATATTAGTTGATATAGAAAATAAAATAAAGGTCATGCATACATAATAGAGTGGAAAAAATTTGGGTGAAGGGTGAAGGACAATATAACAAACACTTGTGGTAAAATATTTTGGGGTGCGAACCGATATAAGTATACATAAGAAATCCACACCAGCTACACACAAAAACAAATCACTTTAATGAAAATATGTGGAATGTTACTGTTGTGATTATAATAAAGGACAACAATGTTGAGAAGGAAGCATGTAATTATTACTATAATTAGAAAAAAATTGTCATAAGTGGAGTTGTTAGACACAACTGTGCACTTTTTCTATCTCATACTCAACTGCCTTGAGTTGTTCTTCTTTCAACCAGGTTCTTATCATATGCCTCATCTTCTTCCGCAAATTTCTTGCAAACCATTCTTTAACTAGCCATTTAAATTTCTTCTTAAAAATCCATCTACATTTCTAGTCTTCGTCATGTTACTGTAGCTACTCCATAATTACATTCAGTTGTAATTTAATCTCAACGATTTCCCTATCAAACTCCTCATCACTCAACTTTCTCTTTATGTCATTTTCCTTGACATCTTCTTTCATTCTCTTGTGGATTTCACCTGAACCTTTGTAATGAACCTTTGTGGTCATCCTTTTCTCTAACTTTGTGAGCTTCACCATGCTCAATAGTGAACTAAAACCAAGCCTCTCCTTTGTAGCAAGTATCCTCTTCTTGCTACTTAATACCTCATCAAGCTTTCTTCACGAGCTTGACGTTTTGGCATTTTTCTGGTTCTCTCCGTAGAACCTTCTCTTTCAAGCACTTATTGTTCTTCAATTTTTTACATCACTCTTCTTCATTTATCACAGTTGTACTATTTGTCATCAATATCCACAAAAAAACCAAAATCAAATTACGTGCCATTGTCTTAATCTCATTCTATTTTTTTGTCCATATTGTTGCACAAAATTCTTCTGCTATCTCCTCCAAACTACAGGCAAGAATATACTATGCTATGATACCACTTGATGCAGGACAATTTACTTCTTCCTGTAATGTCCACTTCCACGAACCTACAATCTTAAGAATACCAAGAACTCTAAAGAAATCTGATTATTCAACCAGTTAACTATTACAATCATATAAAGACATTCATTAAAATATATGAAGAGATACTACACAGTCCACAAGAACGTAAAAATTCCATTCTGAAAACCAAATTCATATGTACATATTTGGCCTAATTATACATTCATTTGGCCATTTACTCATACTCCACACATCACACAATTCCATTCTGAAAACAAAATTCATATGTACATGTTTGGCGTAACTGTACATTCATTTTGCCATTTACTTATACTCCACACCTCACACACTCAGACCCTTATCATTAGATTTAATAATTAATATATACATATTACATTCAATGAACCTAGTCTGTTCAAATCCACTAAGTTAAGATTTATTGGACTTGTATAAGGGAAAAATCAACAAAGTTAGATTTTTTATGACACCTTCCATATTTGAGAGTGTAAACTTGTGTGATCCATATCATATTAAAATAAATCTTCTAGGAAATCACATGAGAAATTTTAGAACCGACGCATTTCGAACAACTGAATGTAGTTCATCATCAGGATAATGAAGACTAGTTGATCCGACCTTCCATATTCTCAAAACTAATCATATCCTAAATACCACGTTTTTCTAGAAATTTTACATAATTTACTAATACTAAAAAAATTTGCAGCCTTTATAAGTTCTAGACTTTTGTGCATAAAATTTTAGAAAATTCCTTTTTGGAGATACCCCTATATGCTCCTGCATCAATAAAACTAAGAATATTATCCATTGGATGGTGTATAAAACTACTTTTTATATTATCCATGGGATGGTATATAAAACTGAAAATATTATCCGTAGAAAAATAAATGATATTTAAATTTATATTATCCATTGGATGGTGTATAAAACTACTTTTTATATTATCCATAGGATGGTATATAAAACTAAAAATATTATCCGTAGCAAAATAAATGATATTTAAATTTAATCTATTATTATTTGGAAAATCATTATTTGAAAGCTGAAAACCTATTCAGCTACTTTTCATATTATCCATTTCATATTAATACCTTAGAAGGTGTATAAAACTAAGAATACTATCTTCAGCTACTTTTCATATTATCCATTTCATATTATACCTTGGAGGGTGTATACAACTAAGAATACTATCTTGAAATCCATGAAAAAATAAATGATATTTAAATTTAATCGATTATTATTTGGAAAATAATTATTTGAAAGCTGAAAACCTATTCAGCTACTTTTCATATTATCCATTTCTACTATCTTGAAATCTGTAGCAAAATCGTGGCAAAATAAATGATATTTATGTTACACCATTTTTTGGTCATCTAACCTACTATCATTAGATGGACCCAAGTACACCATGTAAGACCAATTTTACCCTAAGTAAAATTGCCTTCACTATGTGAAATAACTTAATAAAAAACATTTATTAGGTTGTTTATGGTCTAAACAGGAAACCCCAAAAGGAAATATTAAACAAACCTATATTTGTTTGATTTTCCTCAAGGAATAATTAATTAAACAATAATTTAATTATTATTCCTGGTCATGTTTAACCCAAAACAAAGAAATTAATTAGATAAATCTTTATTTATGTTATTATTTTCTAGGAATAATTATTTAAATCTTATTTAAATAATATTCCTTGTTAAATATGACTAAATCACCCATAAATAATTAAATAAATCATTATTTATTTGATTATCCTTCAACCACTTCCTTAAAAGGATAAATAAATCATTTATTTATTTATTATTCACAAATAAAGGGATTTGACCCAAGTCAAAAACCTTTTCCCTCCAACAAATATAATAAAATATCCCATAAATGGTGGATCTAGATTTGGTTAATGTTATTTTAATCATGCACCAAGATCTAGAATGACCCAATATTTTGTTATAAATAGGAGGGTTTTTCCTATCATTATTCACCTTTTGTTGCCTATTAGATCACTCTGGATCTATACACTTGGTCACATTCTTCATTATTTGTTGTGTGAGCTCCCTTTGAGTTCTATCTTTGTCTGGGTTTTCTACACCAACAAGAGAGAGAGATTCTAGATCTGAAGTGCTGAGGACTTCCAAGAACCCATCCCATTGAGGAGAATTGGATACACCTTCTTGTTTTCCTCCCTGGTGCCCTTAATACAAAAATTCTTTCAAAAAACATTGTTCTTGTCTTGTCTATTGGATGTATGGAGCAAACTCTTGATTTTACTGCTTAATGTCTTTCTATGCATAGATCTGGTTTTTTGCAGCACTTGTCTTGATCAACTAACTGCAGATCTGAAGATATTGGCAGCCATATTTGATGTTAGGGCTATAAGTTATGCGTAGCTAAAGTTGTCTTTTTTCGTACGCTTCGACAAAATATTCATACTAACAATTTAAATTTAATCTATTATTATTTGGCAATTGAAAACTTATTCAAATACTAGTATTAAATGATGTATAAGATATTAATAATAGTATTAATGATGATGATGATGATGATGATGATGATGGTTAACGTCCACTGAGACCAAAATTTGGTCTATCGGACCTATAATTTTCTTAGTTCTTAATTGTTTGGCTTCTCGTCTTTCTTGACGAGATTGGTGTTGTAGCTTTCTTTTTCTTCTCTACGGTCTTCCAACTTCCTTTATCTTGCACCTCCTTCATCTCTTCTGATTCTTGGGACACTGGTGTCTTATCTTCGAGATCTGGGAGATATTCTTTGCTGCAAAACGAAGATTTCTTTTGCACGGTATTCGAATCCTCATAATTGTTGATTCTTAAGGGGTTTTCAAGTTCGTTTTTTGTTGTTGGGCGGGGCTTTCCCCCTACTTGTCTTGAGGGTTGTTTCTTTCCTCCTTATTTCTTGTGATTCAGTGTTTTCTGGAGAGTATTCTTCGTTGATGATAGTGTAATGTTCCTTTTGTGCTCCTTCCCACCATGTAGATCTATGGTGATTCTTTCTAGCAAAATTTTTCTAGGAGACTTTTGGGAAATTTTTTGCTAGATGGTCTGTCTCAAAGCAGGATCGACATCTAAAGAGGACACTTTCATAGTCCAGTTTCTGGTTCCATATATAGTCTTTGCTTGTTAGGATTATTTCATAGGAATCTGGCGCTAAAGTCCATTTCTACACAAATGCGTGCATAGGTGGTTCTGACATATTCCTCTGTTTTTGGGCACCTGCAGTAAAATTTTCCAATTTCATTTCCAATGGCTTTTAGCAAGGAGAGATTCTAGAGATGCAAAGGTAGGTTTGGCATTCTGGCCAAAACTGGTGTTGAGGTTATGATTGTTGTTGAGGGGTCGAATTATGGGTTCCATGGCTTCATGAATAGGTCTGAGTTTTCCCAAAACCAAGGACCAAAATCTAAAATGCATTGTCTACTTTTAGAGTTTTCAAAATCTACTATAAATAAACCCTTAGCACAGGGGTAGATATTAATTTCATCAGAAATGAGAGGCTTCCATACCTCTGAGATCCAACTGTGGAGAGTTGTCAGCCGCTGCCAAAAGCCATTAAACCGGCAGATTAAGGAACTTTCAGAAAACTTCAAGGCCTCATCTAGTGAGGCCTTGACCACCTACATAGTGGAAGCTAGGGCTTCACTGACAATATGTGCAGGAGCTTGACTCTCAGAGGCGGATAGGACTGTGTCGGAAATTATCTTCGCGAAGCTAAGCGCCATACTGTCAGAGTTGTAGTTCCCTCTAATTTTTTCCTGCCTGGTATTCAATCCTTGCTCAACCTTCAACCTCTAGTATAAAATGGTGTATAAGAGATTAAAAATACCCATTAAATTGTGTATACTACTAAAAATACTAGTATTAAATCATATATAAATAGTAGTATTAAATGATGTATAAGAGACTAATACTAATATTGAATGGTGTATAAGAGACTTAAAAATACCCATTGAGTGGTGTATAATATTAAGAATAATCAATAGTATATAAGAAAATAATACTAATATTGAATTGGAATTAAATGGTGTTTTATACTACTAAGAATAATTAATAGTATGTAAGAAACTAATACTAGTATTGAATTGGAATTAAATGGTGTTTTATACTATTAAGAATAATCAATAGTATATAAGAAACTAATAATATTATTGAATTGGAATTAAATGGTGTTTTATACTATTAAGAATAATCAATAGTATATAAGAAACTAATACTAATATTGAATTGAAATTAAATGGTTGTTTTATACTAAGAATACTAATATTTATTGGTGTATAATATTAAGAATACTCAGTGGTATATAAGAAACTGAATTGAAATTAAATGGTTGTTTTATACTAAGAATACTAATATTTATTGGTGTATAATATTAAGAATACTCAATGGTATATAAGAAACTAGAAACTAATAGTATTGAATTGGAAATAAATGGTGTATAAGAAACTAAACTAGAAATTAATACTAGTATTGAATGTAATTAGAAACTAAAAACTAATAATACTATTGAATTGGAAATAAATAGTGTATAAGAAACTAGTATTAAATTAAATGGAATTTAATTAAAATATTGAATTTAATTAGAAACTAAAAACTAATACTAGTATTGAATTGGAAATTTTCTAGTATTGAATTGGAAATAAATGGTGTATAAGAAATTAGTATTAAATTAAAAGAATTTAATTAAAATATTGAATTTAATTAGAAACTAGAAACTAATACTAGTATTGAATTGGAATTAAATGGTGTATAAGAAACTAGTATTAAATTAAAATAGTATTGAATTGGAATTAAATGGTGTATAAGAAACTAGTATTAAATTAAATGGAATTAAATGGTGTATAGAATGGTGTATAAGAGACTAAGATCGCATAAATGGTGTATAAGAAACTAGTATTAAATTAAATAGAATTAAATGGTGTATAAGAGACTAAGAAAGATTGCATAAATGGTGTATAAGAAATTAGTATCAAATTAAATGGAAATAGAATTAAATGGTGGATAAGAGACTAAAAACGATCGCATAAATGGTGTATAAAATTAAATGGAAATAGATTTAAATGGTGTATAAGAGACTAAGAAAGATTACATAAATGGTGTATAAGAACTAGTATTAAATTAAATGGTGTATAAGAGACTAAGAATGCATGCCCATTGAATGGTGTACAATCAAATTAATTAAAAAGTCAACTAATTGTGTATAAGACTAAGAATACCATGGTGTATAGGAATAAGACTCAGACAGCTACTATCGTGAAATCAAATATTGTCTATCCATTAATTAAAAAATCAAATATCTATTAATTAGAAAATGAAATATCCACATAAGTAAACCAAATCACCCATTGATTAAAAAATCAGAACACCAAATCAAAATTCCACTCAAGCCCACATCGAAAATAAATAAGTACACCTATCTTCTTAATAAATAAGCACACCTATCTTCTTTATTATTATGTATATATATCTTCTTTATTATATTAGAAGAAGCGTATATATCACATACATTTTTTAACGAGGATTGAAATAACACTTTCAAAGTTATCATCCTGCACATTTCTCCATCGAGAACATGCGATGATCTCTATGGAGAAAATCCGAAGTGGTAATGGTATGGTTCCACGAACCCTAGCCCGGGCAGAAAGTCTGCAGAGTGTGAGTGGGTAATGCACGCCATCTCGTCCTTCCTTCCATTGTTTATGGATCCGCTGGCAGACGAGAATAATAATACAAATCAAAATCCCCTAGGCCAGCCCTCTGGAATTTTAGCTGGGTTCGGGTGGGCAGGCAGAGGCTCCAACGCGTTAGTCTCATTAAAAAACACAAAAGCATCGTACCTACGAGAGAGGCTTGTAGGCACATAGTTCACCTCCTCCTCCTCCGGATTATACACGACGCCGATAGCCCGGTGCCCTCTCACCGTCGCCAGTGTCTGATTCCCCTCTGCCTCCTCGCTCTCTCGGAGGATAACGTAGAAATGCTTATTACTACTCTCGACTGCCGCTCTGTGAAAGACGTCCTCGTAGCTCCCTTCCCGTGCAGGCGGCACCGTCATGCGGTGGGCGGGGCCGTCCCATTGGTCGGAAGCGATGACGGATCCCTGGTAGGAACCGAATCCGACGAGAGCCACGGCTTCCTGCCCGTATTTCTCCCTGGAGAGGCCGCCCAAATTGACTTCCCCGGAATCGAGCATGGCCGTCTCCCTGTAATCCCCGATGTGAGTATTGTGAGCCCAGACGATCGCCTTCCCGCAGGGCCGGCGGTCCAGTAGGAATGCCAGCGTGTCCATCATGTGACTCTCCCGTAAGTTCCAAGAGTTCCCCTCCCCGAACAGCACCGCCCTGTAATACTCATCGGCATTCTTCACGATCTTCGCATTCTGCTGGATGTCGCAGATTTCCTCCTCCGTGGCGTTGTCCATTTGCCGACGCACCACATCTCCAAGAACCTTGATAATGACAGCACATATAAATACAATTATTAAAAAAAAAAATCAAGAAAACAGCTGTCAGACATAAGAATCGATGTCAACATCACACCTCCTAGAAGAACCACCTTGACAGTGACAGCAAATATATATCCAGTTTTATATCCAGTTATTTTGAAGGAAATCAAGAAAACAGCTGTCAGACATAAAAATCGATGTCAACATCACATCTCCAAGAACCTTGACAGTGACAGCAAAAATATACATACTACTATTTTGAAGGAAATCAAGAAAACAGCTGTCAGCCATAGGAGTCGATGTCAGACGTCACATCGACAAAGAACCTTGATAGTGACAGCAAATATACATAAGAGTCGATGTGAATACCTCGAGAGCGGAGGGCTTGCAACCCTCGGGCACCTGTCCGAGGAAGGACATGTAGAGTTCCTCCTTCCCGTCGGAGGCATGAAAGCAAGCGTAATGATTCCGCGCCTGCTCCGCCAATTCCTTGTCCACCTTTTCGAGCTGCTCAATGACTACGTCGATGGAGTCGTAGAGAGAGTAAACGTCCAAGCCGGCGAACCGTACTCGGCCCCGACTGTCGTTTTCGTCAACGTTGGAGTTAAAATCTCTGATCCATTCCATGAGCGTCTCCGTCTCTTGATTTGCCCACATCCACGTGGGCCACCGGGTGAAAGTCTCCCTGAGAACGTCCGCCACCGGCGACGTGGGGGCTGTGTTGGCGAGGATCCGCTTGTTGAGCTGTTGAGCGGCGGGCCAGTCGCCTTCAAGGGCTATGTTGCGGAAACCTTCTTGGGAGATGAGGAACTTCGAGATGTTGTTGCGCCATTTGTAGAACTCGTGGGTGCCGTGGCTCGCTTCTCCCAGCATCACCACCTTCGCTTTTGATATTCTGTCCACCAGTCGCTGCAGATCCCCCTCCTCCTCCAGGGGAACGGCGAGCCTCACTATTTCTCGTACCTGGCTCTCGGTCAACATGCTTTACTGTTATGATTTTTTCTATCTCTTTGTTGATGATCATAGGGATTTAAGGGGAATACCTATGTTATCCGTTGTTGGCGTGTACAGTTCTGGATGAGACATGTATCAGATTCCTATCGGGTGAGTTGTCGCTGCAAATTCCACACGTCCGCTAACAAGCTTCTGGCAATTCGATGTCTATGGACCAACGAACTTTCAGAAGTGTGGGCCCGTTTTGGAGCTAAGAAGCGATTTTCCATAACATTGAAATTTGAAAACATACATATTCCGAGATTTTCCTTTAACATTGAAATTTGAAAACATACTTATTCAGTATCCCGATGGAGTAAGGGAGAAGAGTGGGCCAGTTTTGGAGCTAAGAAGCGATTTTCCAAAACATTGAAATTTGAAAACATACATATTCCGAGATTTTCCTTTAACATTGAAATTTGAAAACATACATATTCCGTATCCCGATGGAGTAAGGGAAAAATGGGGTAGAGCCATTATTTGTACTCCTAAATCTGTTATCCGAGTTGCGCAGCGGAAGCGTGGTGGGCCCATAAACCACAGATAACAAGATCGAAACATGGCTCTATAATTTGCACACACAATTAGATGTGGCTTTTTTTCCATTTTAGTCTTATAGCCTATTTTTATCCTCTTGGACGTATTTCATTTAATAAAGATTAAAATGAATTTGTCAAATTTCAAATTAATTGATAATTTAAACCTTTGGCTTTTTGCAGACTTTTTGTAACGGGTAGTTTAATTAAGTTTTGAATTTTAGGAAATTTAGGGGTGTTTATCCAGTTTCAAGACTTTGGTATCTTAGAAGTTTTTGATGGTGTTAAAAATATTTTCATGAAAAAAAAACATGATTCAAACACTTAGAATTTTTTTATTTTAATTTACTCAATTCCAGCGATTTTATATTGAATTGATTAAATAAATTTGTCAAAATTTAAAGATCAAGTAAATGGATCAAAATTTGAATCAATCTATAAATTCGAAATCATTTATAATTTAAAATTTGTATATTGAAATGTGCTCATGTGCTCTTGGTATCTTATTAAAGTTTTAAATTTTATTTTAAAATATTTGCTTTTTTAACATTTTTTTAAAGATTGATTTGAAAGGTTTAGATTTAAATGTAACCTACGTAAACATTTTTAGCCATTAAACTTAATATATATATATATATATATATATATATATATATATATATATATATATATATATATATATATATTTTGGCATACAATGGATGTATGTAATATTTGTAAATAGATTTTATTAATTTCATAATTAAGAAGATGATAATTATTAATAATAAGGGTAATAGTTGTTTTTTTCTTAAGAAAAAAATAGAATTTTTTATATATATAACAAAAAGTTACATTGTATGTGTCGCAACATTCCTTTAGATTTCATCACCAAAGATAGGGCAAGCAGAAGAGTCTCTCTAGAATATGACAAAATCCAGAGAACCAAAAACTATGAAGCACAAAAAAAAATCAAGTGAATCACGTAGCCATGGTGAGAATAGTAAAAAATGTAATAGTAATTTGGGCCTCCATTTTGGAGAAACACCCCACAGTCAAGTCAAAACCAGACCTCCCTTATGGGAAAACAAGCCATGTCGATTTCCAAAGAACCTTGTTTTTTCATGAAAATAAAATTAAAAAACTAACAGTATGTCCTACTAGATAAATTTATACAAAAATAGAGCTCCAGGATATATAACTTTTGTTGGAGTAAAATACAGAAAAACGTCTAGTAAATAAGGTCTGGTGTCCGACACACGGACAATCATCCTGTCTTTTTCCACTATGTGCCACGAGCCCAAAATTTGCCGTAAACCGTCTTTAGATAGACGGTTAATGATTTCGTTTCGTTCCCTATGAATATGACATACAAAAAACATTATAAAATGCATTTTTAGTGCCTAAATCTCTTCAAGCATTGGAAGTAACAAAAGGTTTTGATATCCATGTGTGTTGTTAAACTAGTTTATGACATTCATGGAATCACCAGAGATTTGAACCAAACCAACGCCAAGGTGAATGAGCCAGCAAATGAGAAGTTTTAGCGTTTAAAGTTCAAAGAAGTTGTTTGTGCCTTCTCTAAGTCCCACGGAGGCAACCAAAGAGACATTATGATTTTTGTGAATAATTATACCAGCACCACAGGCTCTTTGGTTATCAGGAACACCATCAAAATATACCCAAGGGGTCTCAAATTCAATCTATTCAATCCTTACATTCCCTGGAGGTTTAGACACGACATTTATGGGTAAAAAGGAGAAAATGATAGCACATTATGCAGCAACAATGGAGGGGGAGGAAGTTGCATCCTTGAAAGTTCCTTTTTTTTCTTTCCAACTAGATACTCCATCCAATTAGGAGGGGGAAACATATGAAATATTTATCCTTGTTTGTTTCCCACCAAGATCTCCACGCATCACCACAATTTTCACCTCGCCACTCAACCCTGAAATCATAAAGAGACAGAGTATGCTCCCACACTTTTTTGGGAAAACTTCAGAAGAGAAAGGTGGTTAGTTGTTTCCTCTGCATATTTTCATAAGTAGTACCAACCTGTGCCATTTAAAAACCTCTTTGTAGAGTATCCCAAGTAGGGACCCTCCTCTTCAAAATGCACTAGAAGAATAATTTAGTTTTTTTCCGGCCCTTTCACTTTCCACAGAGATTTGAACCACCATTCTTGGCCCCCCCTCTCTCTATGTTTCATTATATAGCCATACCCTTCTTTGGGAGAGTATATACCCATTTTTTTGTGAACCCAACAGAAAGAGTCCGGAAAGTCCTTAAGTCTCACTCTTGATTGGTCGAGTTCCTGAATATAATACTGCCACTCCTATTCCCATTGGCGATCAAGCCTTAAATCCTCTGTTGATTGCCTTGCTTGGGCCCAAATAGTAGTACCTCCCCACTTATCAATCTGATTTAGGGTATAAATCCCTCTTTGTCCAAGGGCCTCCACAAGACCCTTAGATAAAGTGAAATGGCTGCTACAACCCACCCATGGGTCCATACCAATCCTGCACCTCTCATCGTCACCAAATCTCCATGGAGTACCTTTTTCCACTAAACCTAATGCCATCATAGTAGCTTTCCAGATCACAGAGGACTTGGAAAAACCTTTTTCCGAAATCCTAATCCAATCGTCCACATGAATTGGGTCAATATATTTTCTTTTAACTATGGTTGTCCATAGGTTGTTCTTAGTCAAAATCCACCAACCCAGCTTAGCAGCCAATGACATAGAAAAAGTATGAAGTTGCTTTATTCCCTAGCCACCCCACTCCTTAAGCTTTGCAATTTTATCCCAAGCCACCAAAGGGAGCACCTTCTTATCCTCCTTACCTGACCAAAGGAAACTGCTACAAATAGTTCTAATTTTATTGATAATTCCTTCAGGGACCCAAGACAGGACAATCCAATAAATTGGGATTTCCATTAAGATAGATTTGATGAGAGCTATCCTCCTAACCCTCGAAAGCCACTTGAAGCTCCATAAACTGATTCATTTTTCAATTTTTGTGACTAAACAATGCCAGTCATGTTTCCTATAAAATTTCAGCTTCAGATAGAAACCCAGATATTTGATGTTGAACCCAAACTGATATGGGAGAAAGGGATAAAATTATAGGTCCATGCCAGGTCAGCATTTGAGATACCTTCATGAGTAAAAGTTGATTTCTGACTGTTTATAGCCATGCTAGTCACTTTCATAAATAAATCCAACATTTTTCAACCTTTGCATTTCCATCTGACTCCCATTACTAAACAAAATAATATCGCCCACAAATAATAAATGGGCGATGAAAAGATTAGTAGCCACCTCAATGCCACAAAAATTCCCTCTTATCATGGCCTGATGAAGCAACTAACTTAAACCCTTAGCATCAAGAAGGAACAACAGAGGAGAGAGGGGACACCCTTGTCTAAGCCCTCTCTAATTTTGGAAAAAAGGGGATGCATCCCCGTTAATAAGAAAACCAAAAGATACATTTGAAATACAACTCATAATCCAATTAATGAATTCAATTCTAAAACCAAGATGGGAAAGTAGGAGCCTTAAATAAAGCTAGTTGATTTGATTATAATCCTTTGATCAATCAATCTTCTTCACTATCACGCATTTCTTATTTGACAACTTAATGCTATGTAGGGACCACTGGGCTACACCAATAGCCTCATGAATCTGCTTGCCATCCAGGAAACCAAATTGTTCTGTAGAAATATTACATGATAACAAAGGTTTTAATCTGTTTGCAATAGTTTTGGCAATAACTTTGTATATACAATTACACAGAGAAATAGACCTGAAGTCATCAAAGGATGAGGGTGAGTCTGTCTTAGGAATGAGGATAAAGAATAATTGATTTAAGGGCGCCATGGATACAACCCTTAGTCTGAGATTCCTCCACCACATTTGTAATAACATCCACCATAAGTTCAAAGAAATGTTGGAACACCATCCACCCATCCGGACCCGGGATCTTGTCTTTTTGCATGGTCTTCAAAATCATCTCCACCTCTTTTTTCTCCACAAGATCCAAAAGATGGTTATTTTCCCCCTCATCTGCATACCTAGGGAAGAGCTGAGCCACCTTAATAACTTCCCCAATCGATGCCCCTTCCTCACTCCCATATTGGTTATTGAAATGATTTTTCCCCATCCTAGAAAGTTCTTGGAATGTTTTGGCCACCCTACCCTCAGGATAGTCAAGCTCCCAAATGATATTGGAGTTTCTTCTTCCCTTTGCAAAATTTTGAAAGAATTTAGTGTTTTCATCACCAACATTTAGCCATATAGAACGACCCTTTAATCTACATTTTCCTTCCTTATCAAGAAGGATTTTCCTTCTCCTAAGCTCCAAATATTCTCCCTCTCGAAACCTCATCCATATATCGCTCATCCCCCTAACTATTCATCTGTTCATGGGTCTCCTCAATATCCATGAGAGCCTTGGAGTCCTTTATAGCCTTTTTGTTTTCCCAAATAATAGCATCCCTCTTAATGTTTTGCATATTATTAACAAAATCCTCAACAAATGAAATATTCTCTTCCCCGGGCATTGGGTGCCACATATCAACAACTAGCTTTTTATAGTAATCCTCTTTCAACCATCCAGCATTGAACTTAAACGGAGAGCCTACCTTTTTATTTGGGCCAGCCAATTCCAGGAGGATGGGGTTATGATCTCATCCCCCCCAGAGCCCACCCATTGCTGAAATCCAAAGGACAAACTGGCTAAATCAACACTAAGAAGAAAATGGTCCAGTCCCTTTGCCACCCGAGCCTCCCCCACTCTTTTGTACCTCCAGGTAGGGGTAACCTTAATCAGATTTGAATCAGTCAAGTTTCCACCCCTCAGTTTTTTTAAGAAGAATTAAGAAAGTGGATCAGCTCTAGAATGTTGACCCCAACTCTCATCCCTTCCCAGACAAAAATTAAAATCACCCCCCACCACCAGGTTTGGACCAGTCATATGATATTTAGAGAGAATAATGTTCCAAAAACCAACCCGGTTTGTGCACGGGACATAAACATTCACTAGAGTGATTTTAGATCCAAGTTCCAGAGAGAAAACCTCCACCCCAATCATAAGATCATAGGTCCATGAATTATTCATCTTGATAGTACAATTTTTAAATCCAGTAGTTAGTCCACCAGATTTTCCCCTGACATCATAGTTAACAAAATACCACCTGGAAGGAAAGAAGTAAGAAATTTTGATACCTAAACCCCCCGACCCAGGGTCTCCTGAAGCATCAAGATATCTGGTTTGTAGTTGAAAATGAGGGCTTTAAGGGCTAGTTTTTTAGGTGCACTAGCTAGACCTCTACAATTGGAAGATAAAAAAATCATTTAGTCACAATGTACAGGGAACACGCTGCTCTAAGCGCCCCTTTTAAGGACTTTTTTCTTTCATGTGCTATGTCAATCATGGCCCTTACCTGGGATTTTGAGATATCTGATTTCCTTCCCCTAATCCTTTTTTATTTTCAATAAGGGGTGATCTTCCTAGCCCTCCAAACATCTCAATAGCCTTCCACGTTTTTTCCCTAGGTCTCAGGTTATAGGGATGGTATAAATGGATAATATTGGAATAGTGATAATTATATTGTCTATGGCCATAGAGAGATTGCTAACACACAAAGATGTATTTGAATCAATCCTGGAGGGACCAGGCATCCTCATGCAATTTAACAAATGATCAAAAGAGTTTAAAATAGGAGAAGAGAGACAGGGAACAGTACCCGCTAAATCCAAAGCAGGATCAATAGGAAGTGGAACTGTACGCTCCTGGATGAGGTCCATCTTAGCATCCAGCTCCACTAATCTATTTTGAATTTTGGTTTCTTCCATTGGTTTCGACTCCACTTCCTGTTGTATTTCCTCCTCATCAACCTTTTGCTGCTTGCCTTCCATGTCTTCCTGTGTCACCCCTTATCGCATGTTCCTAGGACCTTTCTTTGATCCTCCTTTATGGCACCTACTTTTGTTAAGACCAAGAGGGCAGTCACAAGCCAAGTGCCCATGTTTGTGATTCCTGTGGCAATGGAAAGGAAAGTGTCATAGTAGACCATCTGCTCATAGGAATGGCCTTCTACATTAAGGATGATCTTAGCTATTAGTCCCTCCCTTGGAGCTAACCTCACCAAAATACGAGCAATATTACTAGCTCGTGTTTCAAAGAACGGAATATAGGCCTCCAGAAAATTACCCAAGTTGTTTCCAATCGCACGAAAAGCATCTGGCGTCAACAAATGTGGGGGTAGTGCAGGGAGTTGCACCTACACAGGTATTTCATCCAAACGCTCTCTGTTGGAGTCAAAAATTGGAGTCCATCTCTTAAAGAGGACTAGGGCGATACCAAAACCCCATTGTTAATCCATTACCCACTCTAGAGTAGCCGAATTCTTAAATTTGATCATAAACCGACCTTTTGATAGAGTAATCACTTCCACATCCCTGTCTGGGGTAGACTCCCAACTTCTCCCTATCTAATCAGTTATGTATTCAGCCGAAAAATATTTGCCCCTTTCTCTACCCAAAGAATAAATTCTGATGCTACCATCACATTGTCAAAATGAAGGTCGACACCGAATACTAGGTTTGGGCACACAGAGCTTTCCTTTTTTTACTTTCCCCTTTTTTCTTTTGACCCCTACTTTCCCATCATATTTCAGAGAGACCCTGGTTGAGTTTGCCCCTCCGCCTATTTGAATTCTGCATATGCCTTCATCACCTCCTCCATTTCACCTTCATCCCCTCTCGTCCTCAAGTTTAAACCCAACATCCCTTTTTCCGGTTTTGAGCCACCAACTCCCCATTTTACCAGATCAACCCTAGAGAAATTTTCCCCTTCTCTTTCTTTGGTTGCCCCCACCTGTCCAGAGATGCCACCGCTATGCCCTAGAAAATTATAACTTCTGAAAACCCCCTGGGATCCCCATCCCAACCCCTTCACTCCAATGTTAAATTTCTCACATGAAGCCACTGAAAAGAAAGAGCCTACCCCCATGCATGCGATAAGATTTTCATGTCCTTCCAACAACGACCCCCTCCTAGACCAACATTGAAACCCACCTTCCCTTCAAACCCAGCCCCATAGACAATATCCTCCAGAACCCGAGAATGGAAAATAACAAAGGAAACAAAGTTTTTGGAAGGATTTTTCCTTACCTCTAGGGAGTAAACTGAATTGTCACTATCAACTTCCGTCCTAGTTGTTCTAGGAATAGCTCCTAACAAAGGCTTGTCAGAGACCTGGGAAATATGAGTTTGCAGGTCAACCCCTTTCAGTGAGACAAACCCCTCAACCGAAATCCACCTCAGCTTATCCTCCCCATCTCTGCCAGCATGTGACCATGGTGGAAGGGAAACCTTTGCTAGGTTCTGCTTCGTGGGTTCCAAACCCCAGACCGACAAGATGTCCTTCGCAACCAGTTCCACATCAACGAAATCCTTCTCCTTCCCCATGAATCTTACCCACAAAACCGACAGACCACCCAACACCCGGTAAAAGGTATTTTTGTGTAAAACCCTTGTAACCACCTCCCAAAACTAACGCCAAATACCATATCCATTTCACGGTGTTCCCAGAAAACCGCGACCCTTCACTCCTTAAAACTAGCCACCGACATAATGGAAAAAATAGTGAAACTACAATTAAGACACAGTGAAAAAATTACTTACCGCCACTGTAAGAAACAAGCATGTGCCAACAGTCCCATGATGACAACGAAAAACATGATGGTCACCTTTCCAGTTCTCTGTAGGAATGAAAAATGTACAAAATATTCATGCCCCTCACCGGACCAGATCGGATAATGTTACAACCAAGGAATACATGAGACAAAACAACACCACCGACAAAAATGAGTTTTCTCAGGTGTAGTTTTTGCGTAACCCGAAATGGCTACACGTCTCACCATGTGTAATTTCACCAACTCCAAGAACCACCACATGGCCCGCCTTCAAACCTTGCACCCACCGGCCATGTGCCTCGCATTTGTGACCACCTCATTTCACCACCCAGTCCACGAGTAAAAAGATAGGGTTTCACCATTTTTTATGCCTCTAGAGCTCCCCTACCATCATGGAGACATGTTGTTCATGGACTCATTTTTCAGGGTAATAGTTGTTATGAAACATAGTATCTGTTTTTATCGTTAATTAAGTAGGGTCTATATTTCCATCTCTACATGTGCTTCTTTAGCACAAATTCTTATCTCCACACATGCTCCCTCCACACACACTTCCTCCTGCACACAGGTTATATTATAAGATTTTTGATTAATAAATTCTCTATTCACATTTAGCAGAAGTTTATATCAAAAAAGATTTTTCCACCACTAATTAATTAAAGGATGTTGCATGTGCAGAGAGTTATATCATATTGTGCAGAAGTGGCACATATATGGATCAATTAATTGATTTAATATATTGTGAGTTTAATGGATTATTGTGTTTTTGTATTCTTGATTGACTTTGTTCAATTATTGGTCATTTAATAGGCTAGAACTATTTCGTTGTAGAGTCTGTCTAAGTATATGGATTGCTAATATACCATGAGCGTACGAAGCCCTTAATCAAGTAATCGAGTGTAGATAGAGGAGTGGTCCATAGGAAGGTCGAATGAGAGATTGAAGGTGACGTTGGGTGCCAGGTTTATTCATATTTCCATACTTAATTGAGGCATGGACATTGTAGGTTTTCTTGTCGTTGTTATAGTTGTAATTGCACGACTTTAAATTTCTGGTGTTTATGTTATTAAGACATTAAATATATGGAATTTATGATTTCATTGTACGAACGATGGTTCATACTTCGCACAATGTCATCCTCCCCACTTGAAGTTGTTGAATGTGTGGGCTCGTGGGCTATATGTCTCAAAATGTCATCCTCCTTAATTTATATTTTATGTTGTTGAATGTGTGGGGCCGTGGGTTATAAGTCGTAAAATGTCATCTTTCTTATTTTAGGTTGTTGATTGTGTGGAATAGTGGGTTATAAGTCTTACATTACTGACAATTATTTGATTTACTTTTATTATGGGAAAGATATTCACATTTATCAAGTGCCCACAATTACATGATTTACTTTCGTTATGTGGAAGATGATTCTTACTCTACACAACACCATAAACTATAAATCTCACAAAATTATCACATTTATCGAGTACAGATAATTACTTGGTTCACTTTCATTGTGTGGAAGATGGTTCATACTCTGCACAATGTTATGGGGAGGATGACATTGTGTGGAGTATGAACCATATAATGAAAGCGAACTTATAGACTAGAACCCACACATGTCAACAGTGTCTCAAGCCAATAATAAATAAAATTACCAAAGATTGACAAAATGGAATGAGTATGCCAATAATAAATAAACTAGTCAAGATTGAAAAAATGGAATGAGATATATGGCAGATGAGCTAACTTTATAATTTTTTTTTTTGTCTTTGAGATTGATGGTTGCTTTACAGTATTTCTATCCATCATCGATTTTTATGGATGTAAGCAAGCCAATAGTAAATAAACTTGCTATGAGTAAAGAAATTGTATAAGTATTGAACACATTAGTTATGTTTATAAGTTTTTGAGACTCGTGAATTAATAGGAGATGCAATGCAAATGGAGAAGTCGAATGTATTCCATCGCTTCAAGCTAGAGAACCGAAACCAAAGAAGATCAGGGGAGAATAGTAGAAGTCCTTAAGAAATTAATATAAAACAAATGAGTGGTGTCTCCCAAAAATAAAATTCATGATATTATAATAAAGCAGATTGGCATCACCATAATCATGTTTTAGTAGTCAATTTTTATTTTAGAAAGAATGGTATGCATATCCTTTAACGAATATACGATGTAGTAGTGTAATATTTTGAGATACAAAGATCTATATTTGCAAAACAATAAACAAACTTGCAAGAGAAGGAAGGAGTGAGAAAGAATAGAGAAAAGAATGAAATTAATTATACAATATTAGTTTTGGAATCAATACATAAAAACAACTAAGTTAAGCTTAGTTGTACATGCAATAACTATGGATAGTTAAAGCTAACTAAAGCTAAGTGTGCTTTATGTTCTGCTAATGTGCACATGCACCATATGCAAGCAGTAAGTTAACTAACTAATCCAAGTGCACATCGCATGCAAGCAGTAAGTTAATTAACTAAGCAAAGTGCACATCACATGCAATATCTAGAGTTGAACTAAAGCTAATCTAGGTGCATGTACACCAACACCCCCCCTTAAGCATAAATTAGGTGAGAGTGATGCAAAATGAATGAGTCCTGGAAACACGACCTCTATACTTAGCCTCTGCTGATGATAAAGAAATGGTAACCTGATTCTTACTTGACCAACAAATTGGGCCAAATCCAAAACTAAGTACATAACCGGAGGTGGAATTGCATTGAATGTTGTCGCCAACCCAATCTGAATTTGTGAACCCAATGAGATTCAAGGAACAATTCGCTGCATAATGAATCCCATAGGTGATTTTCTCCTACACATATCGAAGGATGCGCTTTGCAGCGTTCCAGTGTAACTCATGTGGCTCCTGCATGTATCTGTAAACTGCTCCTACGGCATATGAGAGATCAGGATGGGAATGTGTGAGATAAATAATACTTCCCACAAAATGATGGTACAATGTGCAATCAACCAATGGTGTGTCTTTTCCATTCTCAAGCTTTATCCCTGATAAGAAAGGTGTGGTTGTTGGCTTGTAGTCACTCATGTGAAATTGTGTCGAAAGATCTCTAGCATACTTTGGTTGAGAAATGGTAATCCCAGAATCACTCTGATTGATCTCTAGCCCAAGGAAGAAATTTATCAAGCCCATGTCTGTCATAAAAAACTGCTTATGCAATGCAGTTTTAATCTTAGTAATGACAAAAGTTGAACTACCTGTTATCAAAAGATCATCTACTTAGAGTACCATGATCAACAAGGAGTCAATTTTCTTCAAAAAATAAACATTATAATTAGATTTGCAGTGTACAAAATTTTGAGATAGCAAATAAGAATCCATCTTTGCATACCATGCTCTAGGTGCCTGCTTGAGGCCATAGAGAGACTTCTTTAGTTTGCATACCAGAGATGAATTGTGCATGTATCCCTGTGGCTGCTCCATGTAGATTTCCTCCTTGAGATCACCGTGAAGAGGGGCATTCTCCACATCCATATGATGCACCTCCCATCCTCTTGCTACTTCAATGGAGAGAGCTAGCCGAATGGAATCCATTTTTTCCACTAGAGAAAAAGTCTCATCATAGTCAACACCATGTACTTGTTGAAAACCTTTTGCTACCAACCGTGCCTTATATCGACTAACTTGGCCATTTGCTACTTTCTTGGTATGGTAAACCCACTTGCACCTCACAAGTTTACGATTGGAAGGTAGTGGAACCAAATCCCAAGTCTGGTTCTCAATGAGAGAGTTATATTCCTCACCCATTGCGGCTTCCCATTCAGGATGCCCTGTTGCTTATGCATAATTTTTTGGATTAGATGCATGCATTATATAAGCATGCATGGCCATGCATGCTCCATAGCTAAGAGTGCTTGCGAATCTTCCTCAAACAGAGGTATAGAGGCAGGATCATCAAGGATATCACTCATGTTGTGCCATTTTTGTGTTGAAGGCGGTCGAGAAACTTCTGAACTACATGCGGAAGTATGATCTTGATGTTCAACAACTAGTGGTCCAACAGGCATCACAGGAAAAGACTCATATTCATCAGAATTCTGATTTGAATTTCCATCTGCATACTCATCAATGAGTGGTGATGGAAACTTGGTAACAAGTTCATCCGCTGGTGCATGAAAAATATCTTCATCAAACTTTACACTCCTTTCAATAAAAATCTCTGCAGTGTTGATATCAAGCAATCTATATCCTTTTACTTCATCAGGATATCCAACAAACATGCATGCTTTACTTTGAGGCTCCAAATCCTTTCTCTTCTCTGTAGGAACGCGGGCCCATGCTCGAGATCCAAAATGCAGAAATGACTGACTTCAGGTTGCATGACAGTCCAAGCCTCAAAAGGTGTTTTTCCAGTAACATATTTATGAGGAAATCTGTTCTGGATGTATGAGGCACAATTGATAGCTTCAGCCCACAATTACGACGAAAGAGATCTTGCATGCAACATGCAATTGGCCATCTCTTTCAAAGATCAATTCTTCCTTTCAGCCACACCATTTTGCTGTGGAGTGTAAGGAACTGTATGTTGCAACTGTATGCCTGCTTCATTACAAAGATTCTTGATATCTTTGTTGACATATTTCGTCCCATTACCTGTGCAGATTATCTTGATGTGTTTTCTAGACTGATTTTCCGCATGCGCTTTGAAAATCTTTAGATGTTGAAAAAATTTAGACTTGAGTTTCAAGAAGTAAACCCAAGTTAATCTCGTGTAATCATCTATAAATGACAACACATATCTTGCTTTTCTCATTGAAAGAACTGGAAATGGACCCATGAGATCACTGTGTTCAAGTTCCAAAGGTGAAGAGGCTCTCCATGCATGCCCCTTCTCGAATTTGTCTTGTGGATGCTTTCCAAGAGCACATCCATTACAAACATCATTTGAAAATTCAATGGTCGGCAATCCTTTGACCATCCCTTGCTTGCTATGTTGTTGCATATATCTGAAATTAAAGTGCCCAAATCCCTTGTTCCAAATCCTACTTTCTTCATTTGCATGCATAAGTAGAAAAATGGGATCTGATAGAGGAACAAAATCAGAAAATGTATATAGACGAGATTGATCATTTACCTTGCCAGATGTAATCTTCAAGTTGGTTTGCATGTCATAAATGCTCACGGAGTTCAGGGTAAATTCCACTTTTCTTCCGCTACCTGTGTGTGTCATCTGATACACTGAGAGAAGATTCACAGAAAGCCTTGGAATATGCAAGACATTCTCAAAACTTCCATATTCGAATTGCACTCTTCCTTGTCTAGTTGTTGCAACAGCAAAATTATCCCCCATGAGAATAGGAGGTCCTGAGTATGCATGTAGAGAAGAAAAGGATTCCTTTGAAGAAGCCATATGATGTGAAGCTCTTGAATCGATGATCCATTCTTGCGGTGCAGAATGAAGAGCAATCAAAGCATGCCCATTACCTCTTGGATCTGGTGCTTTTTCTCCAGACATCTTCTTGGCATTCTCAGGAATGTGGTCTCCGAGATTGTGTTGCTGGAGTGCCTGCACCATAAGATCTATAGTCTTCTTCATGCATGCAGATTCAGGGTGAAAACCACGATGGAAATAATTTCACATTGATTGATCTTTCGTTCCTTTCCTTTCCTTTGATTCAGATGATCCATCAGGGGGTTTGGGATTTCCTCCCTTTCTTGGATCAGGATCCTTCTTCCCTTTTCCTTTCTGATTTTCTTTGGAATTTTCCTTTCCTTTTGCATGCACAGTAAGTGCATGCACTTTGGAATTTTTAAGTGTGCCCATTTTAATGAGCTTATCTTGCTCATGCATCAAAGACTGAATAAACGAATCCAGTGAGGGCATCTTTCAAGCTGCACCGGTTGCAGATCTTACTGTGTGTAATGTAGAGACGGATGTTGCATACTCTGGACCAAGTTTCGATAAAATGGAAAGAACCAACTGATTTTCTTGCTTGGATTTTTCGATCCCGCATCCTTTCAGCTGAAGCAAAAAGGCTTTATACCTTGTGAAAAATTATTGAATGTTCTCAAAATTTCTCGGATCTAATGAGTTTAACTCATTTTCGAGAATGTGACCTTGCATTTCATCCTGTTTTCCATACAATCCTTCTAAAGTTTTCTATGCTTCATTTGGAGTAGAACATGATTCAACATGAAATAGTAATTCTGGAGAGATAGATAAACATAGGATACTGAAGACCTCGCCCATGCGATTGAAATATCTTGTTTTCTCCACTGCCGATGTTGGTTCAACTTCTGTTTCCATGGTTACTCGAAATAAGCCTCTACTTCTGAGATGAAGTAGAATCTTTGGCTTCCATTCGAAGTAATTATATGGAGTAAGAATTGTCGAATGTGGAAACTCAAATTTAGACTCCATTCTTTGTTGTTGCTTCAATCTTCTGAACTTGCAAATAAAAATTGTTTGTGCACTGATTACAAATCCTTGCACTCTGATACCATGTAAGATTTTGAGATACAAAGATCTAGATTTGCAAAACAATGAACAAACTTGCAAGAGAAAGAAGAATCTGAAATTGCATAATTATTGTTGTGTATATTTGCCCTAATTAAATTATTTGTTAATGTATGACATGGAGACTCCACGTGATGGTATCGTGGATCTCAGATGGATATACAAAACATCCAAAATATCATGTTTCCAACACAGGATTTAGCGAGGAACTATGAGCATGCCCCAACGCATATCCACATTTTATTGAAAGGACCAGGAGACAGAAGTAGTATGGTCTTGTGTCAGCCAAATAAGTCAACTAGTCATAGCACAAGTCTGTAAACTTCGTAAAACATATATCACATTAAGTTGAAGTGTTTACATATATCACATTAAGTTGCAGTTTTTAAATAATAAACAACAACATCATAATCACGAAATCGATGAAGATGATCATATAAAGACACACATATTCTGTTTTCATGGTAACGACTGTAGACGAAAGATGCTTGAAGTCATTCTCAAAGGCACTCGGTACCTCATCGTTCTATGTGTCAACAAAGAATATAAAAATAGTAAAGCTAATTTCTTCTTCCCGTAACAGCTAGATGCATGGAGTATATGTTATCTTCCTATACTACATCCTCTACTAACTTCATCATCTCCGAATATGAGAAGTATATGGTGGTAATAAGTTTTTTTTGTTTCACATGAGATGTAGACTCACGTTTTGGAAGTCTTAATTCTATGACGATTCCTTGTAAATTAACTAACGAATTTGCAGAGATTTTACAAGATGGGATCTCACAGGATTCTGGTACTGTCAACAGGCCCTATGGATTATTCTCCCGGAGAAACGGGAATGTGGTTTATAAATGATGAATGCGCTCCACAGTTACAGAAAGTCGTTACACCTTTTAATTCGGGACTGAGATCCATAGTCAATAAGCTCAACGAGTAGGAAACTCATTGTGCAGGAGTGCGGACAAGTGTGGAAGTTCTGCACTGCCGCATAATGACCTTCTCACTAGATTGAGGAATAGACGGCCGTATTCGGAGTGCGGAGGTCCAACCCCTCATTTCCGCACTCCGCACACTCATGTCCCACCTCTTCATCTCCGCCTCCCCACCTTGGCTCCATTTTCTTAACAAATAAAGCACAGCGTATCACCCAGCTGAATGATGATTTATCATTAACTAGTCATCCTTCCCACCAAATTCCTCGAGCTTAACACTAAACTATATTATATATAAACAGATTTCAGTATAGCTGTGATTGCACATTAGATTGGAATATTTGTACGAAGTTTTTGGTTTCAATTGTTGAACCCGGATAACTCATTATATACATCTAGATAGCTAGATTATATATGGAACATGCGTACGGTAAGTGTACGGAGGATATATTGAACGAATCAGTGGTAAGTGCTCAAAGATTAGATATACCTGCATATTTGCTAATATGTGAGTTGTAATCACCCTATACCACATTTACTCGTTTTTACAAGTTTTTTAGGTAAACATGAGTTGGGATTTTGTATGACATGACTCAACATCTAAGTTCTGATTAGGGAAGTGAGGTCTACTAATTGGAAACATACTTAAATCTATGAGGGACACCAAACCACTTAGGTGTCAGACAGTAACCACTTGTGATCAAACCCTTAGTTGGAACTTCTTTTTTAATTGAGCTCACAACCTAGTTGCACGCATAACACGACGTGAGTGCGATTGGAAAGCTCCAACCGCAAGCATAGTCCTCCCTCTATGTGGTTGCAGCCGAAATGTCCCAATTCCATGCATGCAGATGTGAAATCAGTGCCACATTTTCAAGGCTAGCCTACACACTACTACCTAGAACAACCCAAAGCTTTATAGAATCAAGTCTAAGGGGATGACAAGTCTATATGAGAAGTATTAAGGCTAGATCTTGCTCAAAAGCTTCCAAACACATGAGAAACATTTCGCCAAACACATGGTAAACATAATAACTACATATCATGAATGCATATTTGTTCAATGTCTCCTTAACTTCATCAAGGAATCATCAAGAAGGCTCAATGCCCTCTCAAACTAGCTGAAACAACAATAGTTATTCTATGCATTCACATAATTATTAAATAACTTATCAAATCATGAATAGGATACATAACAATAACACATCATTTGACCAGGCCTATAAGTAGCATATAACCAGAATGAATCCATGACAAAACAATCATAAAATCAATGCAATAACCAGTACATGTGCTCATTGATCACAATAAGAAAATAATTCACACTAACATATGCAAACACCAACCAAGTCACGGACTTCCACCTACCACCCGACCATAAATTGGCTAAAACAAATATTTCTTTCATCCAAAACCCTTGTTCCATATTCCAAGCGTGAATGTGAGATCACATGGGATCAACCAAAACAGAACCGAAGAGGGCTTCCAGAGACCAAACCACCTCAACCCTAAACCACAATAATTTCACCTAAACTGGTCTAGAAATCATTAACACCAAACAAGTTTGGATGTCCCCAGCTTTCTTCACCATGCCCGGAGGAATTTTCTTATCTCCACCCATCTGCCAAGAGTTCCAAGAGAAATCCCATTTCCACCTTTGACCCTTGGGAATTTTCCTGAAACCCCGTCACCAAGATCCAAAGTCTACCGACCATCCAAAGATTAAACAAAAATAGGGAACCCACTACATCATGACTATCCAAGAAATGGCAAGGCAAGGTTGAAACCACTGTCAATATAGGAAAATCCCATGCCAATTATAGTAAACATAAGCAATAAACCAATGCATGCACCATGCATCAAATGCTAGCATGCTAAATCACACATGCACACTCGTACCTGAAAATAGACAACTATTTTTTACCCTTACTTGTTGTTGTCCAAACTTCCTCTTGAGCTCCCTTGTTTTCCTTTAGTTTGTCCTTTGTTTGTTCTCTCTCCTGGAGTATGATTCCTAAAAGCCGATCAAAAGTTCAACAATAGCTATCGATTCTTTCTCAAGTGCCTTTTTTTATCATTGATGTCTGATGTCTCTTCCTTTTCCTTTCCTCTTTTATTTCATTTTCCTTTATTTTTTCTCTAATTTCCGTTGCATGCATATTTGTGTCTCTTCGTTTTCTTTTTCTCTCTTTTTTTTTTTTTTCCAAAGAAAAAAAATCAAACTTTCTATTATAAATAGATAGTCACATAGCATATGCATAGCATTTCTAATCAACTCCATTTCTCCTTCTATTCGAAGAAAAAAAGTAGTCTCAACTGCTTTGAATACCTGAAGGGTATCTTGAAAGTAGCCTGTCCAAAGTTAGCCTTAAAAGGCACAATCATTCAGTCACATCTCCCGGTTTTAATCCGAAACAGAGATGGTGATGAGAATGATTACGTGCCTGTAGAAGCCGAGGCTTCCTTTCCATAACAAAAACAGAGGAAACCGACAGTAAAGACTATCCCGGTCTCCTATTATAAGAAAGTTATCCAAAGGAATCCCAAGACCTCCTCAGTGAGGAAAACAGTCCTGTGACTCACCAAAATTTTGTGTAGCAGTTTTAATGTTTGTTTCAAAACACAAAAAAAATAGCAATAAAGACAATAGAATATATACACAAAAGAAACAAGAGTGATCTATTATCCAAAAACGGGTTGTTCCAAAGGATGAACAACCCCGTTTTCCATCTCTGTCACTGTCTAGGTCCCCATAGCTTGTTCAAAACCTTCTTTAGATAGGCGGTCTATGTCCTGGTTTCGTTCCCTGTAAACATGGAAAACAGTGATCTCAGTGAAATAACATTTGATCCGAAAAATCTCTTTAAGCAAAGGCAGCAAAAAATAATTCCTGCATTTTTTAGTCCCATTAAACCATTTCACAATATTCAAAGAATCTCCAAAGATCTGAATCTTCCTCAATTGTCTTAAAGTCAAGCAACAGAGAAGGTAATGTAAGGCTTTGAGTTTAGCGAAATTATTTTCCCTTGTCCAAGACCAACTAATGCTCGTAGGGACTTTTCTGGGGATAAATGGATGACCAGACCAGCTCCACACCACCCATTGGTGTCAGAAGCTCCGTCAAAAAAATCCCAAGGAACTCCTTCCCTGATATGTTCTGGCTGAATGCAACGAGGTGGGTCAGGACCAGATGGTGTTGGGATACTGTCATATATGGTTGCACCTTCCACAGCCAATCGACCAATTGGGAAAGAAAGATCTTGGAAGATTACCCGATTTCTTGCAATCTAGGTGCCCCGGGAAATCAAGATAGGGATCACATGAACTTTGTCATCAGGAGCCTCCTCCCACCACTAGGTCCAAGCTTGCTGGATATTTTCTCCTTCCCATCTGATAGGGGTTTTAATGAGTCTTAAAGATTCGGCCCAAAGACTTACATTAAAGGGGAAGATTAAAAAAATATGAAGGGCAGTTTCCTCCCTAGATTTGCATAAAGAGCACCATCCTAGACCTATTTTCCCCCTCTTTTGAAGAAAATCCCATGTAGGCACTTTATTCTATAAGATGCACCAGAAAAAAAAATCTTAGTCTTTGCTAGATATTTCAGCTTCCAGATCGGTTTGGACCACCAGGCAGGGGCCTCCCACCCCTGTTGGGACATCAACCATTTATATCCCATCTTTGGAGAGTAGAATCCAGACTGTGCATGTACCCATCTGAGCTCATCCCTTAAATCAGTAATCCTAATAGAGGAGTTTTGCAAGTGTAAATAGAAAAGCCTCCATTCTTCCATCCATCTTTCTTCAAAGTGAAGATCAGTTCCTGTAAGCCATCCTTGCCTCAGTAAAGATGAGTACCGATGATCAACCACCTGACTAAGGTTGTGGAAGCCCCTATCATTTAGAAAGGTTACCAAATCTTGAGACAGGGAAAACCTTGCTGAACACCCGACCCATGGGTCGCGCCCAAGCCTCACCTGGACTCCATCTCCCACATTCCACGCTAGACCCTATTCAATGGTTTGAACAAAGGCCACCATAGCCTTCCAGACCACAGAGGCGTTTTTAGAGGATTTTAGTGGCAAGCGGAACCATTCGAGTATTGAACCCTGTTCAATGTATTTCCTTTTTGTAACAGTCGACCAGAGTGAATCAGTTGATATAAGTCACCAGGCCAGCTTGGCTGCTAGAGATTTCGAGAAAGAGGGAAAATTATTGATACCCCAACCTCCCCATTCCTTGGGTCGAATGATTTTTTCCCATGCTACCCAAGGGGTAACATGTTCCACTTTGGGACCAGCCCATAGAAATCTACTGCAAAGTTTGTCTATGGAGGCTAGAATACCTTTAGGGACCCATATAAGACTAGCCCAGTACACCGGGATTGCCATTAAGACATATTTGATTAAAACCAGCCTCCCTGCCCTTGAAAGCCATTTGTGACTCCAGTGATTTAGATTTTTTTAAATTTTAACAAGAAGCCACTTCCAGTCTTGGATCCTGTATTTATCGGGCTTGAGGTGGAACCCCAAATATTTAAAATTATCCTGTAGGGATTTAATTACAAAATGCAGGAGGGCTTCAATTCTACCCACCTCCTCTATAGACATACCTAAAGTGGTTAGGGTCATTTTTTGTTCATTTATTTTGAGACTTGTTGCCTTCAAGAAAAGATCCAAGATACTCTTGAGGGTTCGACAATCCTCCATACTTCCGTTGCTAAACAAAAGGATATCATCTACAAATAGTAGATGAGTGACCTAGAGGTTAACCGCAACTTCTATTCCTTTTAGCTCACCTTGTCTCTTTTCTTTGTGAATCATTAAGAGCAGGGGCGAGAGAGGGCACCCTTGCCTTAAGCCTCTCTCAGGCTTGAAGAAAGTAGCAGCTCCATTTATCAAAATTTCAATAGAGGACGAGGTAACACAGTTCATGACCCATCTGACAAAATCAAATCTGAACCCAAGGTGAATCAACAAAAGTCACAAATACATCCAACTTATTCTGTCGTAGGCCTTTGAAAAGTCAATTTTTACAATTGCCCCTTTCTTACCACTTCGCTTAAGGCTATGAAGAGATTCTTGAGCGACTCCCACTGCTTCGTGAATCTGTCTTCCATCCAAAAAACCAAATTGTTCAGGGGAGATATGCTTGGATAGAAAAGGTTTAATTCTTGAGGCAATGACTTTTGCAATAATATTGTAGACACAAGTACACAAAGAAATGGGCCGAAAGTCATCAAAGGAGTCAGGATGATCAGATTTTGGAATCAAGGCCAGGAAGGTTGAATTGAAGGGCTGATAGATAGACCCTGAGCTCCTACATTCCTCCACTACAGCTACCAGCTCATCGCCAATAGTTTCAAAAAAGTGCTGGAAGAATTCTATTGTCCATCCATCCGGTCCTGGAATTTTGTCCTTCTACATAGCCTTAAGAACATCTTCCACCTCCTGCTTAGAAAAAGGTTCCATGATGGCATCATTACCCTCTCCATCAATGTAGCTAGGGAAAAAATGGGCCACTCTAATTACTTCCGCTATAGAAACTTCCACAGGAGCTCTAAATAGAGCTTTAAAATGATTTATACCAAGGGTCACCAGTTCTTTAAAGGATTTGGCCATTTCACCATCCTCCTTCAGGAGTTCCCAAATGGTATTTGAGTTTTTTCGGCCTTTTGCATAATTCTGGAAGAACTTTGTGTTTTCATCTCCTTCTTGCAACCAGATGGCTCGGCTTTTCAACTGCCAGCTTTCTTCCCTAAGATGAATAATTTGTCTACGAGAGGCTTCCAACTCCTTAATTTTGGCCCTTGACTCCAAAGAGGCATAACCGGCGCTTTCTAGGTCTTCCAACCTGTCCAATTTATAATTTACCTTCTTGAGTTCCTCCTCCTCCTGTAATTTCTTCTGGAGGCACTAGTAAATTTTTCCCAATTTTCGACGGCGAATTTGTCGATTTTCTGACACCTAGTCGTTGCAAGAGCGACAGTTTGAGGCACTTCAAAGCATGGCTATCCATAACGTTGGTCTTCTGACACTTCCATAAAGTGTCGGTATTGCGACACTTGTTCCGACGTTTTGCAGAAGCGTCGCAATAGCGACGCTTATGAAGTGTCGCAATACCGACGTTATGGCTAACGACGCTTCTAAAGTGTCGCAATACCGACGCTCGTATAGTGTCGGAAGACCGACGTTATGGCTAACCACACTTCGAAGTGTCGCAATACCGACATTGAGTAGAAGTCGCTCTTCCGACGCTAGTGGTGTCGCTCTTCTGACGTTTGGAAACGTCACTTTTCCGCGTTTGGGAACTTCGCTCTTCCGACGTTGGCAAACGTCGCTTTTCTGACGGCATAGTAATTTCTTTTTAAAAATGTAACGTCGGTCTTTCGACGCTTACGGAGACCGATGCTTATAGAGCGTCGTAAGAGTGACAACGGGTTCAATTTAAAAAAAAAAATGAAAATATTCTGAATGCCCGTTAGTAGATGTTGTTGGGGGAGCTTGTCTCACATCATCAATAATTTTATTCCGATGCAAATCTTGAACAGGGCTCAGATCTACATTCACAAACTACATCGTTCGAGCGACGGCAAGTTAAATTTTTATAAAAAAAAATGAAATAGTGATGGGGAGAGAACCCCACATAAGCAGGTTCGCCTCAAAACTACTTCAAGGGTAAATTCATAAACCTGAACCTGCAACCTCAAAGCTGTATCAACCGTAGTCTAAAAAATTCGATACTTCGATTCGATCCTGGGACCTGTGGGTTATAGGCCCACTCTAATTCCTCTGCGCTACTTCAATGCATATATATGCATGGGCCCCAACACTAACGACCATCCCCATCCAACGACAGTTAGCACGTCACAATGCTTCGAATGATCTGAAGGATATCGCGCAGGTTACTTGCACGAACGATAGTGCGCAATGAGAGCGGTTTCTCTAGACCGCTTGAGGCCATGTGTCGGCCCATAGCCTTGATCGCGTCCAAATGGGAAATACCGCTTACCCTACAAAGGCGGTGCGATCAAACCGCTTCCGGCTTTTACTATTCAATTCAATCACGGTTCCGCCTCTTATCCTCCAAGTTCCATCGAGATTTATTTTAGTGTACTCCACCTCTGCTCCTTTGACCAAACATCATCGATTTCCTGTATGTTGGCTTTAACACAGAAATCGACATCGATTTCTTCCAATCGATTTCGTTCCCAATTCCGTTCAGCGATTCTTAAGACAGGTTATAGTAATAGCAAATGGATTCTGGAAAAGACCCGAACCTCATCAATTCCCATTAATTGGTATTATATAAACATAGATTTCTGTCGATCCTGTAAGGATCAATGGTCAATGGACTACTAAAATTCACGGCATACACACATAAATGAAACTACTGAGAACCCATGTATAACTCACACACATCAATTTAACTTCATAATCTAATTATAATTAACTCACAACGCATATACAGAAACACAGACACCCACAATTCAATCCTTCTATTATATGCAAAGTATCGTTTAAACATCTAAGGATTTTCAGCCTTAGCTAGAAATCCTCAAGCTACTACATTTTGCTCACTCGCTCTCTCTGTCTTCACACATTACAGGTTTGCTGCTTAATAGAGGTTACAGGGGTTAGTGAATCGATTGAGCTTCACAATTCTCTCCAGAACTTCCTCAACGCACACACGGTAGGCGCACATGTCAGATCAGTAGTTACATAAGTTTCAGCATCGGTTTTCAACAAAAAATTGCCCCAATTTGCATGACTATTCACATACCTAGTCTCTTCAGCTGCAGATTTGAACTTGAATTCGAACCTGTTCGGATGCCCCTGCATCAAATAGCCCATGGTCATTGTAGTATGGGTTATTCGATAAACAACAACAGGAATTTGGAACTGTAATGAAAGACTGTAATGAATTGACTTGCAATGTCTTTCTAGAATATGAAAAGAGTGAAGTAAATGTAGGTTTCTTTTATTCAAATGCAGAGCAGAGGGAGAAAATGGTTTTAGAAGAAAGAAGACAAATAGATGAGAAAATTCAAAAGATCATTAACCTGAAGAAGAAATTTTGTGATGGCACTGACAGCAATTTTGTTGTGATCAATCAAAAGGGAATAGATCCTATGTCACTAGATATTCTTGCAAGAGAAGGGATTGTAGCTTTGAGGAGAGTGAAGAGGCGCAATATGGAGAGATTGGTTTTAGCTTGTGGTGGGGAGGCTTTCAATTCTGTTGATGATCTATCTCCTAGTGTTCTTGGATGGGCTGGGCTTGTATATGATCATGTCCAAGGGGAAGAAAAGTACACTTTTGTGGAAAACACTAGGAATCCTCACTCGTGTACAATTATAATAAAATGACCTAATGATCATACTATTGCTCAAATTAAGGATGCTGTACGTGATGGTCTGAGAGCTGTTAAAAACACACTTGAAGATAGAGATGTTGTCTTGGGTGCTGGAGCTTTTGAAGTTGCTGCAAGCCAGCATCTAAAACACACTGTCAAGAAGACTGTTAAGGGACATGCGCAATTAGGAGTTGAAGCCTTTGTTGATGCTCTTTTGGTTGTGCCCAAAACTCTGGCAAAAAATTCTGGACTAGATACTCAAGACGTCTTGGTTGGACTATAGGTGGAGCATGACAAAGGCAATATTGTTGGTTTAAATCATCATACAGGAGAACCGATGGACCCATACTTGGAGGGAATTTTCGACAACTACTCTGTCAAGCGCCAAATTATAAATTCTGGCCCTGTAATTGCATCGCAACTACTTCTCGTGGATTAGGTTATCCATGCTGGACGGAAAATGCGAAAACGCTGAAGCTTGTACATGAGCTTTAATAAGATGATATGGTTTCACTACATCAACAACTATGCTGAAGTGGGATAGCGGTGGATAGCAGTTTTTTAGAGTCAAGGACGATTTGTTTAGTAATGAATGAGCATGTAATATGAGTTAGTATGAGATTGGTTCCTTGAAGCATTATGTATCGCAAACATTGTCTACTATTGGCACTGAAATTTGGGATTTGGATCAGTGATGTGCTCGGTGCTTTTGTTTGTGTACATCACCTGTCTTGACATTTGTGTTCTTGCATCCATTGAAAAGAAAGGCTGTAATGAATTGGAAACTGTAATTGAAAGTTCCCTCGGATAATGAAAGAAACTGTAATGAAACGACAACAGGAATTGGAAACTGTAATGAAATTGTAATGAAAGTTCCCTCGGATAATGAAAGACAAGGTTGTTAACAAGAACCAACACTAACTAAGCTCCATTCAACTGTCATGAATACTATATTAATTTAAAATAAATATGGGCGCGTTCCATTATTACTGGATAATTTGTTTTTTATGTTTCTACATATATGCTATAGTGACAAGGTTCATCTACATGCAGAAGCCTCTACCACAAAGTTGAAATCGATAAAGCCTGATATGGATGTTGATGTGGTTCCCAGACTTCAAAATGTCTTATCAGCAATGGCAATGCAAATGCAGATGCAATACAAGACAAATTACAGAGCTTATTACTATCCTCCCAACATTTGTCTTGTAAATTCTCAAAAATGGTACTGAGAGGTATTTCGCCATCATGGAACCTGTAGCAATACTCTTTCAAACCATCGACAATATTTCTGGATATTTTCATCTTCCTGGTAGCATCATTGTGAAACTCTTCAAATATATACTTCTGTAGGTAAAAGTAATATGCGATGACATTGCACTGATGAAACTTGTCCAATTAAATGACATCTCATCCAATAATGCCATTGACACACAAGGAACAATTGGGGCAAGAGAAAACCAACGAGAGAAAGGGATATGTTATCAAGGTGGAGCTATCAAGGTTACTAATATACAATATGAGATTGAAGCCAGTAGAAAACTCACTGAAAGGTACTAGTGGCTACTTCTATCAAGAATGTATATTCAGGAAAGAACATAGTGTGACAACACATAATGATCTTAAATTTATTAGGTATCAATACAGAAACCAACCTTGAAATAGTTTCCAACAGGGGAAACATATATAAGAAAAGTAACCTATGGAGCTAGAGCAAGTCCTAAAACGGCTCCACTACCAAGAAGTAGTGGGCGTATATAAATAGAGCCTTTGCCAAAGGGTGGTATCTACAACCAAATAACATGCATAAATAATCCAAATCCACTCTGTTAGAAATGCAACATTTGGGGTATGGAAAAGAAAAAGCCTTTAAATTCGTTCAAACAGAAGCACAATCTTACCCAACGCTTTTTTGCCAACACTGTTTGTTTTACAGCCTCCACAAATTGTTCTACTGATGGAGCTGGCAAACACATCCGCTCTACACCCATTGTGAGTCGCAATGCATTCTGTTCTGGACGAAAGAGCACGATCCGTCCATCAACTCTCCAATAGGCTTTTAAGCCTTCAAATAAACCTTAAAATACCAACAGAAATATACTGTTAAACAGCTTCAAAATACTGATAAACGTAAAATATGTGTAGTTGTAAAATCCATGTAACATTTTCTCTAAAAGAACCTTTAGATTGCTAATTATTTTCCATTAAATGCAAAGCATGATAGTAGCATGAGGCTTCAAACAACAGCATGACTATAGGAGAACATGCAATCGATACAACTAATGTTGAATCCTTGTCCCATATCATAAACCATGGTGACATACCAAAACACAATGCAGTGGGGATCTAAAACATCATCAATACAGTTTGTCATAGGTAGCTTAGAAGTCAAGGGTTGTGTTGGCCACCTATAAAATTTGTTCTATCAAAAGGTGGCCAAAACATTGTTTAGCCTTCAAGGAATAGTTTCATTGCAGAAATATTATCTCTTGAAGCCTCTGCTAAACATCATCTCCTCTATCCAAGTATTCACTGTTGTTTCCCTTCAGAACTCAGAAATTCTGCTAAAATTCCATGAGAAATAATGCTGCAAAATCCCCTTTTATCCTCTTCCTTCACTCATAATCTAACCTTCATTTTTACTCTCTTTTTCCCCATCAAAATCCCTCATTTTCATATTTTTCCTCATTTTCCCTTCATATAATCCACCTTGCATAGTTTAAAACTCCTTTTTAGACTATATCGAAACCCCCAAAACGTTTTGAAAACCATTGAAAGTCTATGAAAAAACCCATTTTTTTATTAAGGGTTTAAGCCCCCTTGGGCTAAGTCTCTAACCATTCCCTTCCATACGCCCTGGTGCTGGAACTAGGCACTGAGCCATTCGAGCGCTTATCGCAAACTAGGCAAACACAAAACGCAAGCCTTTCCCTTTATTAAAACCCCCGTTGATGATTAGCCCTCCGTTCTATCTCCTTCAGTCATATCATCTCCCATATAACCCATGGTCCCGCAGCCGGGTGCCTAACCTTATTTTATATATATCCCGCCCCTAAAAATATTGAAACCTTATGTTATTTTGAAACTTTGGGTGTTTTTATTATTTTCTAAAGTTTTCCGCCGGTTCAAACCCCAGTCAATCTCCACCGTCGATCTGATTTGCAGATCGATGGCACGGAGTTCGTCTCCCCGGTGGTCCCTGCATTCCACTCACCATTCCAAAAACCGCGAAGTATTCATTGCACCGCCTTTGGGGCACAGGTGGTTTTTTCCTGATCGGCAGCGATTCCATACGCTGGCCGATGCATGTCCTGTGCACTATTTGAAAACCGCCCCCCCATCGCGCATTAAAGTTCGGCAACAAACCTGGCACGATATCGTTGTATACCGTCCGATCTGGGGCTGGCTATCCAACGGCTATCGCTCACTGAATATTCCCGACAGTTAACCGGGCTACGACGCGACATTCAATATATCTCCGCCGTCGATCTGATATGCAGATCTACGGCCCAAATTTCATCGCCCGATCTCTTCGTTTTGACTTTCCACCTGTGCTCCTGACCGTCGATCTCTATGCGATCGACAACTCTGATTTGATTTTCTTTTCCGCCTTTCAATTCACTCCTCACGATCAATATCGACCGTTGGATGATGCCATCCAATGGCTATGCACCCTCCACATGCCTTCTGAAGCAGTCAGCCTATATATGTGAGATTTTTTAATAGTTTTTCGTATTTTTGCAGGGTTTAAATGGTTTTTTCCGCCATGCTGAAGAAAAATTCACAGGTTGAGGGTGACGATCCTCCCACCCGCGATTCACCACAAAATCACTTGCATGGTTTTAAATTCGCATTTTATCAATGAATTCATGAGGCATTGATGCCATTCGACCCCTGTACAACCCTGCACACCAGAAAACACAGTTAATCGAGCACCGATCAAAGAGTATCAGCGTCGAAGACAGAACACACCAGAAAAAGGAGATTGAAGTCCTAAAGCGTAGTTCTCAAGTAAATTAAAGGTGTTTAAGGAAAGACAAAGACATCTGTCAAGCCGAGAAATCTTCCACCGCCAACAGCCAAGGCCAATTGAACCCTCTCCAACTCCTTAAGACACCTGCAGCCTCACAGAAATCAAAGGAAGCTTAGTCATTACCTGAACAAGAGGTGTTTACCTGAAGACAGCTGAACAATTAATACAAATCAAAGAATCTTATCTCTAATTGTCGGCAGAACCATTTTAGAATATTAAGAATAGTCTAGAAGCACATCTCTCGAACATTATGCCTCGAAAGGCAGGAACAGATGTTATGGAGCAGAGTTAGAAATTATTACATAATTAATGATATTTGATCCTTGGGAAATCCTCCCACTTCCTCATTTCTCTATAAATACCTCTATAGAACATAAGCAAATGTTGGTCTCTGGACATCTGAATGCATGTAATGGTTTTCTGAAGCTACTAATGCACTGTGTGCAATTTGAAGATAAATAAGTTGATATGAGAATTTTGAAGTTGTAGAGACCCTCCAGGCTTGTTGATTGTAACTGGTTTGAACATCAAATACAAGTTGTTGATTTATGGGATCCTGATTTGTGTCAATGGTGATGTGTTCCCCACTGTCAATTGTTATTTTCTTTAAGGTTTCACTCTGTTTATTTTCTCTGATAAGGAACAGCAAACACAGAGCTAGGACTTACTCTCAGTAGTACCCTACTCTTATTGAAAGCTTTAGTTTCTATGTTTTTCTCTTGTTTATACTGAGTATATTAAAGCAGGTTGGTTTCAAAGCACTTGCCTGATCTAGATTGCCCATTATGATGATCATCAGTGTTTTCCCTTAGAATATGCTGAAAGCAGGTTGGTTTCAAAGTACTCACCTGATCTTAAGCTGTTCTAACTATTTTTGAATGTTTTTTGACTGAAATTACTTCAAATCAGGCTAGTTTAAAAGCACTTACCTGATCTCAGAATTCTTTTATATTTTTTTTCTCTAAACTCAAAGTACTTCAATGCAGGCTAGTTTAAAAGCACTTACCTGATCTCAAAATGCTTCTATATTTTGTTTCTCTAAACTCAAAGTACTTCAATGCAAGCTAATTTAAAAGTACTTACCTGATCACAGAATTCTTTTATGTTTTGTGTCTCTAAGCACATGTTGAAAGAAAGATAGTTTAAAAGCACTTACTTGATCTTAGACTATGCATTTTTCTTCATTTTGTTTTGTTCTCCGCTTCCTATCTGTTTCACTCCATAAATCACCTTAAGAGATCCTTTGACATAAGTGACTTGCCCCATGGATCCTTCTTGAACCTTGCTGTCCAATTAAAATCCTCCTATGACTCCATAGCCCAATGGGTTAAAACGATCTTTTCCTTTTTTGTCAGCGAAATCATTCATTCACTTGCAGACATCTTCACCCTTCATTTTGAACTTCCTTCACCTTCATCATGTCTTTCCCCAACCAAAACAAACAAAACAAAACTCATGCTCTTCATAACTAGCCTAATACCACATTTCAGGCTTTAAAGATCACATCTCTAAACTCATTTATAGAGAGGTCCCTCTCTGGATTCAGGAGGGCTAGATCCTTGAATCCCAAAGCAGTTTGATGTTACCCCTGTAGTTGGACTTTTTCCAACCTTGCTAATTATAGGGACCTAACAGGTTTTACAAAATTTTAGAGCAATACATGCAGAGAAATAAATTCCAATCCAAAGAACACATGCAAGGGCAGGTTTACAATTTGACAAGAAAAACATGCCTGGAGAGCCACAATAACCAATTAGTAAGATTGAAAATTACACATATTTCAGATACTCTACACTTGTCCATGCTAGCATGTACATTGTCATACATTTTGTCAATATATTATATTCATAACATTAGACATGAGGAATCTTGGAGTTTTTCTCTGGCCCTTTTTCTTTAGCATATCTCCTCCCTTAAGCAACACAGTTAATGAAAATTTTCGATTTTCCCTTAAAATTTACAAGAGATATAAAATGAGTTCGTTATATTGACTTATTTTGACTATATTTTCTATTTGGAATATATAGCCTGTAAATTTTAATATAAATTTCTTTTAATAGCCATCTTTTTCCTCTATATCTCTAGCCCTAACAGAAATCTAGTGATAACAATGTAGTTTTTCCCATAGATCCAGTCTTAAAAAAAGCGTTAATAGACCATCTCATTTTAGGGAGGAATTTTGGAAGCAACTCCTTGTCATTTACCAATCAAATCTGGAAAAAATAAGGGTAGAGTGCAAGTCAAGAACGAAGGCTTAAAGAGATACGATAACACTAGGAATCCCAAAAGAACAAAATAGGTGAGGATCCAAAGGGCACTACAGAAGAATCCCTAACTCAAAAATGCTACCAACCATCAGTTATCCTAACACTCAAGCCCAAAATGAATTTGGTGACAAGATTCCTACCATCCATTGGTTGGGTGATCTAGATTCCGCACTGTCTGAATGACTTAGTATTGGAAATTTGTCTGTCCTGATGTGACTGCAGCCACATAGAAGCTACAAGTAAGAGGTTAATGAGCCAGGAATTAGCAGCTCAGGAAGATCCATTCTACTTTTTTCTATCCATATTGCCAAGCTCCCACCCTCCATCACATAATAAAGGATGTGATTGCGGTACCTTTCCAGCCTCAATCAACAATTAGCCCACGAAGAGCCTCAATCAAAAATTAGCTCACAAAGAGTGGACATGTCACATAGTGGGATTTGAACCTAGGTTTTGAATTATAAAAACTTTCCTCTCGGTCCCTCAGAAAAGACCCAATTGACAACTGACAATAATCTGCTCGAAGTGAAGCACCTCACAATATTACCTCATACTGGATAGTAGAATATCAGAAATAAAACCTTTGTACTAGGAAATAGAATATTAATTATCTTTGCCTGCAAAGAATGCTAATATGGATACTGAATACACCTCAATAGTTTCCAACATAGCTGCACGTTTTCCATCCACTAATAGGCATTCCCATATGATCCAACCAGATAGGTTTTTCCCACTCACTCAAGGGTGGCACTTCAGAAAAAGAAGCCACTTCATTTTAAATGGGTAAATGCATATACACCAAACAATAACCATATGCAATGTGCTGATGTGCTCGTTCAAGGGAAACCTTACAAACTGTATTGGTCAAATTTGAAAATAACCTTCTAAAGTTCAAGATAATTTTGAGCAAAAATTACAGGCATGAATTGTTGGATTTGAAACAGGAAAAAGGACAATGTTAGGAAACAATTTTAATGCCCAAAATAAAATATGTTATAAAAAATAAATAAAATAGAGTTCCACAAACCTGTCCATAATTCAAGACACCAGCTGACGGGCTTAGTTCAATATTTCCAAAAGGGAAAAGGTCTCCTCCAGAAAATACTCCATCTTGGAGCTACCAAAAGGTGGAGCTATCAAGGTTACCCATATACAATTTGAGATTGAAGCCAGTAGAAAACTCACTGAAAGGTACTAGTGGCTACTTCTGTCAAGAATGTATATTCATTAAAGAACATAGTGTGACAACACATAATGATCTTAAATCTATTAGGTATCAATAAAGAAACCAACCTTGAAATAGTATGATGAGAATTCGGAGTCTAGTTGTTGCCATGTGAAGACACATAAATAGTATGATGAGAATTCGAAGTCTATTTGTTGCCATGTTTAAAATTTTTGCAGAGTTGTTAAACATTATATTTTCATGCTCTTTGGTTCTAAACAAGCAGCTCATGGGGTACTCCTAAATTACAAGCAGATGAATGCAAAGGTCACAACTTGTGTGCAATCCTGACAAGATGATTTTTTCCTCACAGATTGATGCCCTCTATGGAGTGAATTTTCAAGGCTGCTCAAACACCGCCGGGCATGTACTAACAAAATTGTGAAACCCTTGGTCAACTACTGTTGGGGATAGAATAAATGCATGTAACCCTTAGTCAACTATTGCTTGGGGATAGAAGAAAGGCCCAATCTACAAGACCTAATGCATGTGTATTATTGAAATTTGAAACTGATCTTACATGACTTCAACTACATCTAATACAGTTGGAGGAAAGAAAATTAAACAAGGCCAAACCCTGAGGGGAGTCGGTAGAATTACTACACCTGATGTCAAATGCTAGATATTAATACAGATATTGGTTCGATGCAACCTAGCATTTTGCAAGCTAGAACTAATTTTCATCACCCTGATAATAGTAAGCCAAAAAGCTCCACTAATCTATCCTCTATTATGGAGCCAAATTATATGGTTCCAGCAACCAAGAACCAAATACATGATCTTTGGTAGCAACGGATATTTGTCAGTTACACACATTTCATCCCCTAGCAAAAGCTTGTAAGATTAATGTCATATTCACAGCTAATATTTTTACAGTCCTTGAGCAAGCATTTGATGAATTAGTGACCAGGACTTGTAGCGACAATTGGACCATGGTTGGAAGGAATTACTACCTTTATGTCAAATGCAAGATATTAAAATACAAATTCCAATTCAACCCAAGCCTAGCATTTTTACAGTCTTGATGGGTGACACTGTGTCTGTTACACAAATGATATTGTATGTAACTGTTGTTATAGGCCTTCTAAGTGCTACAATAAGAAAAAAAAAGATTCCTATTTGTGAAACCCTTTGACATCTCATGTCTCTTTAAATGCTACAAAGAGAAAACCAAGCATTCAAATGCAATCTGCATACAAGGAAGATTTCTTCAACATGGAGGCTGCTCCTCAGAAAAGGAGATCAATCCAGAAATCTAGGAACCTTGAGGCAGTGGGAGAGTCATCACATCCTCTGTTATAAAAGGTAGATACCTTTCCTTTCCCTAGAAAACATGTGGGTGAGGAATGTGTATGCATGTCTTCATTTGAAGACAGATTAAATCGTTCAATTGAGGAAGCTGAGAGTTGTCATTGTTTTGTTGCTAGTAGTAGTAGTAGCTATATGTCAAATGATATTTTATGTTCAAATCAAAAGCATTCATCATGACCTGTAGTCTATAGCTCTTTCGATGATGTTATGTCTTCATGTGAATGTCCAAACCGGAGGTAAGATAAATCTTTAACTGAATAGAAATGAGCAGCAAAAGTACATAAATTATAACTTCGTTCATATCACTCTGCAATGAGAGCTTTGTATGCATCTGGACATATAACTTGGGAGCAAGAAACCTTGGTTGCTCCTACGATTGTGAATTCTGCTGAAAAATATTGTTGTGCTTGTGGGCATTGACTACAGAGGGTGGGAGTTGAGTGTTTTTCACTGGTGTAGTTTTATGTGACCATTCATCTCCTCTTTGATGGTTCCTTTTTCTCTTTGTATATGTATATTTTTTTATAGCTGCCTTTTTCTGGTGGCAAGTAGTTTCCTTAGTGTGGACTTCATCTTTTTTCTTTAAGCTATCAAAATTATACTTTTAATAGTATACAATATGAATTACAAGCAGTTCAAACAGTTATCTGCTTCCATGGAAAGAAAATCTGAAGGGAAGAAACCATTTTTAGACACTTATTTGAATGATGAACTCATTTTACCATATCCACTATAATGTTGGTTGGTGCAAGTCTTTGATGCCATGCATTTGTTTCCTGTATATCTCTGTTCTCGTAGCCACAAATTAGAATATTATAAAGGATTTGGGCATACGCAGTCATATTGATTGGGGTATCGGCACTTTGGTAATGAGCTAAATCCTCTCCCATTTTCTGCAAGTTTAAGATCATTAATTTTTAGGTTAGGTGGAAGATTCAAATGGTATGGTGCGAGAAACATACTGGTGAGTGTCTCAAAATGATATCTATACTATATTTTTCTAACGAATTATATTGAATATTGGAAATTGAACTCGATTTATTTTCTAACCCCAATAAGCAATTATCTCTTGAAGTTGGTGGACAGGAACTAAAGACGAGCAAAAATCAAACTATAGAATTATTTAGAATTTTCCGGCCATCTTGGGCACACATTTTCTCCGGAATCTCAAGCATATTAGAAAATCAAATTTGTTTGTGGGACAAAGGAATCTCAAGCATATTAGCAAATCAAATTTGCCAAATTTTGAAGACAAACTTGATCATTACCAACCAAATCGTGAGGTTCATGACATTTGTAAAAATATCTTTAAGAATTTTTTTAATTTTTTTAACGTTGTTTGCTAAACTAAAACATACATATCAAATGCCCCTGATCGGGGTGTTATGTGGAGGATCCGGCCTCCCATTTCAATTCCAGAGAGTTTGCAGCAGCTCAAAACAACTAATAGATGGCAACACAATTTTAATGTATACTAGAAGCAAAACCTCAGCTCCAAGTTCTGCAATACGCTCGATCATCTCCAATGGTGATCCAAGTCCAGTGAAGCAACTTCCTTTTCGTTTGTGGAAAATATGTTCCCAGCAGAACCCAGTGCCCTGTAAGATGAAAATCCATATTACTAAATTACAGCATTTCTAAGATAATTTAGCTCAGTCAAGTTAATATTTATAGTGATTCAATTTGCAGAGAGGCTGACTGCAGCCTCCTCTTCCTATAAAATTCCCTGCAAGAATAAGGATGTTGCATAACTGAATTGAGTTCACAAGGTTAAAAAACATTTCAAGGGAAATTTCCCATTCAAAATAGAAACGCAGAAATGAAAAACTCTAGGAGGAAATCTAGAAATGCAACCTGTTGAAAAGCCAGAAGTAGCAAATTGCAAATCCTGATATGTAAAATGCCTACAGGTTTTACTTTGACACCGAGTCGTCATTTTTTTTTCAATGAATTCTGCAGTATTCAAAGCGTCGGTTCATCTCTATTAGACAAATGAATGGAAAGATCTCTCCCAAATCTGCCTTAATATTTATTGTGACTGTAAGGAAATGCAGCTGTTCTCTCTGTTACTTTTGATATTCTGACTGAAGTGGCATCGTTGCAAATATGCTCTGTTTGACCTTTGCTAATTTTTCTTTTATTATTTCATGGGCCACTTAAACTCAAACACAACACAAGTAGCAGTTGATTTTATCTCTAGCTTACTGAGAGGAAAAATGAAAAGATTTAAAGACAACTCATTAGAAATACTATCGTAAAAAGTTGCAAAGATATGAATACAATTGATAGATCTGAACGCCATATGGGTTATCTGGAATAAAACTCTTCAATATGTTAGACTAGGTATTGTTGCAAAGCACCCAATACCCTATCACTTCCAGTGTAAAATGTTTGACAACCTATTGTGTAGCACTTGCATAAACCCTTGAACATCGCTACAGGGGAAGGGAGCACAAAGAATGTATTACTGATGTATCTGTGGAGGAATACCGCTGCCGAATATAGTTGCGAATACTGACATGAGATTAAAAACCATAGTGAAGAATACCATTGCCCAATACAACATAGTTTCTTTAGTGACAAGATGATCGGTAATGGGTTGGTTTCGTACTTGTGTAACTGTATATTCTGATTGTTACCACTATAATATTTAGGTGTTTATTTATACTTTTCAAAAGACACAGAATGTCAATTCTGACTGTTATTACTATATTACAACTACAATATTTAAGTGCTTTCATATATGTTTTTCAATAGACTAAGTAGACTAAGTATGGGATGGAATTTGAACTGAATCTTTTAGTATATAATAATTCATTTTCATATAGCTTGTGAATTGAGTTGTTTCTGGAGCTATCACTGATAAATATAGTTACAAGATAAACATAATTAAAAATTAGAGAAAGACTTGAAGAATTAAAAAGAGACTTGAAATTTTTATTCAAAAATACATTGAGATGTAAGCATTATTTGAATTCTGAATCTTTTGGTACATAACACTTTATTTTCATAAGTTTTATCCAAAAATACATTGAAATGTAGATAGTATTTGAATTCTGAATTTTTAGTACATAACACTTCATTTTCATAGTCTTTACCCAGAAAATTACAATCACTAAACATAATTAAGAAAATACACATGAATTAAAAAACAGAGTGGGACTTGAAGAATTAAAAAATAGAGACCTGAAGCTTCGATCCAAAAATCATTTGGGGTGTGGGCGTTTTGCCTTAAAACTCATCAAGAAAAACGAACACTGCGGCACCTAGAAACGAACACTGCGGTATCTCCTGGCTTGTGTATTGAGATAGGTGGTGTCTAATAACTCCATCTCCATTCTCTCCAATTCTTGTAGGACAAGTTTTGTCTGTTTGTCTTCTCTCTTTACACTTTATTTTTCAATTCTTTGAATTTTGTTCCTTTTTTTCTTTCTGTGCTATTTGATCTGATTCATATATAATCTATGCTTATGGGTCATGATTTTGGACTTATGCAGAGTTTAGAATTGATTACATACATATACATTTGCAAGCAATTGATGGATTGCTGGACAGGGCACTTGTGCTTCAGTAACATCTACAGTCAATAGTTTTGGAGAATATGCAGAAGTGAATTTTCCAGAAGCCTTTTTCTGCAAATATTACAGTTGACACACTTTTTCCCCCAATACCCATGACAATTACATGGCTGGCAACTGTATAGGGTACAGAAGCAGGCAACACGGGGCATGTTATTCTTTAGAAAGCTATTCTATGAGCATTCACAAAATTTAATCCACATGAGATTTGCTATAAATTAAACCATTTGAATTTTGAAAGAGGATGATGCCCTGGCAGAAACCATCACTGCGGCACCTAGAATTGCATTGCAAATGCCTTTTCTCTTCTGCATTATACAACTGAGTTTTTCAAGCATAGGAACATCAACCTTCCCTAACTTCAATAGGTGATGGAAGCTGCCTCTGACAGGTAGACATGAACATAGGAAGATTCAAAAAACACAGATCCATTATTCAAGCAAGCTTAGAAAGCAGATAAAGAAGTTCTGGTAGCATTGTTCTGGCCAACTTGAATGAAATTGAATAATTGGATACACAAGATGCAGACGAAACACTTAAAAGTATTGTGGATTCAAAGAAGAATTATGTATGAACAGAGTATAGAGAGCTCTTTGGTCATGAATCTGACAAGAGTGGCATGCTTGTCAGATCTGCTTTAGATGAACTCAAATTTTTCATTTGAAAATCTAATCAGATGTAAGAAATCAGGTGTGTTTTCAAGGAGACTGTGAAAAATGTAAGACATGTAAGTTACAAGATTATATATGTTAAGTTTAATAGTTAATTTTTTGGAAAGTACTCATTCCAAAGTAATAGACTGGCACACATTGGAATGCAATATTTTTACACTAATAGCTTTCACAACAATGAATATAATTCTAAATACTTAGAATTTCATTCTCTGGTCAAGGACTAGTTATTTTTTCTAGTGAATGGAATTCTGATCCATCCATATTTCAATTACTGAATTTCATTGTCAGTCATTTATGCTTGAATGCAATAACAAAAATAAAAATTAAAGTATCCTCTTGAGCATGATGCCCCAAAATTTATCAGAGAATGAGGAGCTGAAGGAGACTCTGTCACTATGGAACCATGTTCTCCACCTTTGTATCTATAGTTCTATCTATGGAAATAATACAATTGTAATGCATAAGTTCATTCAAATATTATATTTATATGACTCTGACTACCCAAAGAGCATGAATCAAGGTCCTTTTCTCTTCTGCATTATACAACTGAGTTTTTCAAGCATAGGAACATCAACCTTCCCTAACTTCAATAGGTGATGGAAGATGCCTCTGACAGGTAGACATGAACATAGGAAGATTCAAAAAACATAGATCCAGTATTCAAGCAAGCTTAGAAAGAAGATAAATAAGTTCTGGTAGCATTGTTCTGGCCAACTTGAATGAAATTGAATAATTGGATACACAAGATCCAGACGAAACACTTAAAAGTCTTGTGGATTCAAAGAAGAATTTTGTATGAACAGAGTATAGAGAGATCTTTGGTCATGAATCTGACAAGAGTGGCATGCTTGTCATATCTGCTTCAGATGAACTCACATTTTGCATTTGAAAATCTAATCAGATGTAAGAAATCAGGTGTGTTTTCAAGGAGACTGTGAAAAATGTAAGACAGGTAAGTTGCAAGCTTATATATGTTAAGTGTAATAGCTAATTTGTTGGAAAGTACTCATTCCAAAGTAATAGACTGGCACAAATTGGAATGCAATATTTTTACACTAATAGCTTTCACAGCAATGAATATAATTCTAAATACTTAGAAGTTCATTCACTGGTCAAGGACTAGTTATTTTTTCTAGTGAATGGAATTCTGATCCATCCATATTTCAATTAATGAATTTCATTTTCATTCATTTATGCTTGAATGCAATAACAAAAAGAAATATTAAGGTAGCCTCTTGAGCATGATGCCCAAAAATTTATCAAAGAATGAGGAGCTGAAGGAGACTCTGTCACTATGGAACCATGTTCTCCACCTTTGTATCTATAGTTCTATCTATGGAAATAATAAAATTGTAATGCATCAGTTCATTCAAAGATTAGGTTTCTATGACTCTGAGTACCCAAAGAGCAGGAATCAAGGTCCTCAATCACATAGGTGTTTGATGTAGTTATTTCCACTCTATAGGATCATGCTATTCATGTTGTGTTAAGATTTGGAGTCCTTAAATAGCTTTTGTTCTTCATCTCAATATTTATTCTGTCCACTCAAAACTGGCAAGAGAATTTGTAGTTGCATTGTAGTAGTCACCATATTACCCTGACAACCTATACTACTTGAAGATATGGTAGTGGCTATGTGGAGTCCGTAATACACCCTTATGAGTATCCAATGGATTCTTCATTGTATTTTCCATAGAAGTTTGTAGTAGCTTGTTCAGGTAATTCAATATATTATATTTTGGTTTGTATCTTTTGGACAATGTGACTCCAATATATGGGCTACAAATAAATTCATTAGCTATGCATGAATTATTTTAGAAGAGCTTGAAGTGCAGCAGGAAATAATTTATTTAGGCCACATTTGTGAGTCTAGACTCTGAACAGTATTTTGGATATGCTTTTATCTTAAACAGAATGATATGACCATGCTATTGAGCAGGACAGTAAAAAGAGTTAAATGAAAAGATTTTCCCAGTTATAGAGGCAGTCAATACACGACCATTCTTTAGCTTCTTCACATGAAGAAAAGGTGAATCCTATTATAGAAGACCATAGATTAATACTTCTGCTACTTCATATATGTTACAAATGAGCTTGTTTAGGCAATTGGATGGCGGATTGCTAACCAAAAGGAAATTGCATCTGTTTTCTGGAGAAACGTGCTACAAAATTCTATCGATAAAACAATACAGTGCGTTAAACATATTAAAAAAAGAGATAAGGAAATATAGTGCTTCCAGCATATTAAAAAAGGAGCAGGAAATTGCTTTAAACATATTTAAAATATATATATAAGGGAATATAGTACTTTAAGCATATGAGAAAAAGAGAAAAAGAGTAGGAAAAAAGGCTTTCCATTGATGAAATCATGAATTTCTCCCAAAATTCTTCTTTTAAGCCCATCAAAACAAAAACCAGCAAGTGGGAGCCAGAATCAATAAGTCTCTAACAAAATAATGTACACAACCAAACTAGTAAGAGTCTTCCCCTTACCAAATACCAAGATCCATGCAGAGGTGAGGCATCGTCTCAAACGAAGAAACAGACTAGCAAGCAATCAATAGTACCAAGCAAAAGTTACCCACCCTAAATACACATCACTCCAAGGGCTTAGGTCTCAAAATATGCAGTAGACTAACAATCAATAATACCAATCAAAAGTTACTAATCCAGGCAACTGTAGGGCATTTCCATTGAACAGCTATTCACAAACACCCAGTAAAATCCTTATAGCAGAAACCACTTACCAGATATCCAAGCTTCTGTTGTTTGTAAAAAATACAGCAGTTAATGAAAATGGGGAGGTTTCCAGTGGAGAGGATTCGGATTCGAGCTTCTGGAAGGAATGAAGTTGATATACATTACTACCACCACCACTTGCTGAGGTAACATCAAGGGAAAATCACCGCAGTTGTACATGGCATTTTTTTCCATGCTCAGATTTCATGAGAAAAAGGTCGAACAAGCTGAGCGGGAAAAAAAAATTGAATAGGGCAGAATGGAATCATAGGGCAGAATGGAATTATGGGAAAGAAGCATAAATGTCAAAAAATATGAGCAAGAAAACCATTGAATTACATAGTGAACCAATTAACCATTAGGCGTCATTATTCTGACACCCCCAAAGCGTCGCTATTGCAACGACTACCTCCAAGCATCGCAATTGCGACACTTAGACAAAGTGTCACAATTACGACGTTTAGAGGCAGCCGTCGCAATAGCGACAGTTTGGGGCATAGTGTCGCAATTGCGACATTTTCCTCCAAACGTTGAAATTGCGACACTTTGTCTAAGTATCGATATTGCGACATTTTTATGTAAACATCATTATAGAGATGGTTTCGGGCGGGATTTGAAAAAGTTGAAAAAAATTGGGGAAATTTCCGACATTTGGTCAAAAGTGTCAGAACCAAGTGTCGGAATTTCCACCAAATGTACTAGTGAGGGCCCATTATTTGGTGGCGCACTTCATTCTCTTGAGGTTGTTCATAAAAAATGAACTTCTATTATCCTCACGACTGAAGTTGTCTTTCCTCCATGTAGCATGAAAAATACTATTATAAGATTCATACTTCAACCAGGAAGAATTGAATTTGAACGGGATTCCCGGTTTCTTACCATCTCCTTTCATTTCTAGAAATATTGGGAAATGGTTAGAAATACCACCCTCCCCGACCCAGTGTCTGTAGACCAACAATTTCTCTGCCCAAGCTTCACACAAAAGAAAATGATCCAGCTTTTTTCCCACCCAATCAGCCCCTACTCGTCGGTTTCTCCAGGTAGGCTGGAGTTTAAGAAAGGGGACATCCACCAGATGAGATATTGCCAATTTGTTCCAGAAAAACTCAGAGAGGGGATCCGGTCTGGCTAAAGCTCCCCATGATTCGGATTCCCCCAAAGAGAAATTCAGGTCTCCACGAATTATCAGATTTGGGTGGGAGACGCAAGAAGACCTGAAAAAAAGAGGTCCAGAAACGTTCCCTGTCCGCGCAGGGTCCATAAATGTTCAAAGAGAGGAAAGAGAGGCTTAGTTCATTTGAGAATAGTTCCAAAGCCAAACAATTTTTTGAACCCCAAGAGGATATTTCTCTTAGCTTCTTCGAATTATATCCTGAAACCACACCCCTAGCTCTACCTGTCACATCAAGAGCATGAAAAACCTAGCCAAGCATCAATTTAGAGAGAACACTGATCACTTCATCCCCTTTCCCCAAATTTTCCTGCAGCATAATGACATCTAGATTTTGGGAGCGAATAAGTTCTCTAAGAGCTAGCTTTTTCAGCTGGCTAGCTAAGCCCCTATAGTTGAAAGATAGAAATATCATTGAATATCTTGGGGGGGTGGCCGCTCCACTCTAAGCACCCCAGGGATTGACATCTGCCTCCCATCAGCTATGTCGACGATAGCCTTCAACTAGGCCTTGGACAGGTTGGATTTTCTTCCCCTAAACTTCCTTGGACCACATGCCACAGGGTCCGAAGCAAGCCCTCCTACAACCATCCCTTTCCCTTTTCGATTGGCCAAAGGTCTAAGGTTATAAGGAGGGTTTTCAGGAGTAGGAACCTGGGAACTAGGGGGGGCTGGGTCAACCTCATAGTGGGAAAGGACAGGCTCAGAGGGATTCAGGACAGATAAGATGACATTGTCTAAAGACGAATTAGATAGATTTAAGAAAGAGAGATCATTAAGGATCTGCCTGGAAGGACCAGGCCCAGCGAAATCAGACAAAGAGTAACTAACAGAGGAGCATAAGGAGAAAGGAGGGAAAAGAGACGTACCCGTTTGAGAAGCCCCAAAAATTTCAGAAACTAGGAGGGGAACCAGGGAGGTCGCTGGAATATCTGGAGATGGGGAGGAAGTCATAGCACCCATCGCTTGATCCTGCACCAAGATCTCCTCACTTTCTGGGATCTTCGCCTACTCAGCAGGGTGTAAGAAAGCCTCCTACTCCTGACCCTCCTATTCATTCAAAGAGGCACCCTCTTGCTTGCAGGGTTTCTTCTATCTACGGTGTCATCAGTGGCCAAGAGAGCACTCCTTCGCCAAGTGCCCATACTTATGGCAGTGATTATAGCGAAAAGGGAGGTTCTCGTAGTCCAGCGTCTATAGAAATTCTAAGTCCCTATACTTCAGTGTCATTGCATCCACTAAACCCTCTCTAGGATTAAGGCTAACAAGGATCCGTGCCACATTCCAGTCCCTTGATTTAATATAGGATTTGTCCACCTCAAAAAAATTTCCCAGGGTATTTCCAATGGAAATGAAAACTAAATCTATCCAAAACTGCATCGGGAGGCCAGGGAGTTTGACCCATACCGGGGACTCTGCCATCTTTTCTTTCTATGCATCGAATAAGGGGGTCCATCGACGAAAGAGGATTGGTCTCTTTCTGAAGAACCAATTCCTTCCCAGAACCCAATCCACATGATCTTTGCTATCAAATCTGATACTAAACCATCCCCTAGAAAATTTTTTTATCTCTGTGAGCTGACCCAGGGCTTCTTTCCATTCCTTAAGGACCCAGTCAGAGATATAATCTGTCGAATACTTTCGGCCTCTCACTCTTCCAACCATAATAGTTTCTAAAGCTTCCATGGCTTTCTCTACACTGATGTCCACACCCAATAAACAACTTGGCCTATTGTCTTTCTTCTTGATGGGTTTTGGTTTTTTCCTCTTACCACCCACGACTTCCTTGTTTCCCTCCCCCTCTCCAGTAGATTTAGTAACATGAGCATCCGTCCCAGTGGGCATAGGCAACCCCGGTCGCCTTCCTTCAGAATCCTTTGGACCCTCTTCTTCCTCCCGCCCTTCCTGCTACACTCTAGACTCAAGGCTTACCCCCTTGTGCAGATCTGTCCCTTGATTTTCGGATGACAAGGCTCGGGGGAGTTTTTCTATTGCTTCATTCGAGGAAACCCAAAACTAGCTATGTAGCAGAGCCACCCCCAAAGGTGCACTTAAAACCGGCCCACCCCCGCCCTGTAAAAACCCTAAAGCAAGAGGTGCAAAAGGCACAGACACACCAGTGGAAAGGGGACCCTGACCCAGCATAGACTTATGAAACCCTACCGGATTACCCTTAGAGAATCCTCCCTGATGCTCTTCCAGAGAGTCTCTCTTTGCCTAAGGCTTTGAAGCCTGCAAGCCCTTGAAAGCTGTAACTACTTATGATATCCTCAAGCCCACCGGTGAGAACAGGGAAAAAAGGGTTACCTTGAGCTGCCACCGGAGAAAAAAACCATGAAGTTTGCAGAGCCGTTCTATCCCTGCCTTCAGACTCAGGAATATGCTCTCGAACCATTTCAGGAAGTATCCTCGCCCTCCAACACCCGCTCCAAGTGCTCTGAATGGTTTCTTCTAACAAACCTGCCCTAGACGATAGCCCTCCAATAGCCACTTCCTCGCTAAGAACTTGCAGGTCTGCGCAGTTGGGAAAGAAGAGTTCGAGGTTTTTCTCAGAAACATCGTGCCCTCAACACATAAGGAGATCTTCTGGCGTTGGCTCAAGCTCTACCGATTCGCTGTCAAAACCCATCTCTACAGCCAGCAACGCTTCTTAAACCGACACGGTGAAAACGCCAAACCCGCTCCAGAGTAGAAACCCTAACAACAAAACACCATCGCAGGGAACAAGAAATGCAAATTTTGGTAAACCCCATTGTTTTAGCCGATTAATCAAATTCTGTACTGCCGGCCATGATGCAGATGCCTTGAGGGGAGTGTCGTTTGTCCCAGGAGATGAGTCATATTCTAAAACAGGCGTATGCCTGTCACGTCAAGCAGAACCCTGCTAGAACCAAATGGCCTAAGGCCGAGGCCTGAAGACTTTAGGGTTTCCATCTCCTTCGATCATCCTTCCCTCATCATATTAATCTCTTTAACCTTCCTTTTCTCCTGTTTCCCCTATTTCTCATATTAAATTGTCATTTATTTCCTTTTTTCTTTTTTCAATGCCTTTGCCAATTTCCATAGCCATTAATTAACCACAAGTGATGCCCAACTGATTGTAACACCCTCCTCGAACATTTATCCAAGCTAACCGGTCCACTGGATTAACATGTGACGAGAGGCTACTATGATGTGATTCAACTCCCCATGTATAGTTAAGGAAGTTGAACTAACATAACAAAACCAAAATGAACTTCCACACATGCTACAGAACCTTTAGGAGCCAATCAACCCTTGAAGGTGACCAACCCCTGAGACAACTTGACATTTTACAGATTTGGACCCTCAACCGCTCCCATGGCAAACCATGTATGTGACCGAGGTCTTCTGGTCGCTCCCACAGTAAGGCATTCTAGCGAATCTGGACTTTTCTAGGGAGTTATGTGCCAACAAACCCATATTTTGAGCCACTTTTTTCAGGGCTAGGTCTCAAGCCAATGCCCAGAACTTCATGAAACTTTCAGAAATGAATAATAAAAATGGAATAAATCTACTGATGCAATCACTATTAAAAGTACATGGTCTAACCCCTACTAGCCATGGTAGACATTTTGTCAAACATGTCACAAATATGTAATCCACAGGTCAAAACAATAGATATGAACTTAGGAGTCTCACACTTATATGAGGTTCATAAATAATCATTGATGCCTTATCACAATAGTTTCATGATCATCGATTAGCTCACATATTCATTTTCCATTCATTTTCTAATCAAAACATGATGAGAGTCATACATTGAAGTTTAATACACCTTTGTTTCTATGTAAATATGTTTTTGTTTTTAGACTGAACTAATTTTAGATGTGATGGCTAGAAAGCCATGAATGGATTTGAATTAAGGTTAACAATAAAGAAAGATGATGTAATAAATGAATTTTATTAATGCAAATAAATTTTGGAAATTACTTGGGAAATAAACACTAGAGTTAAGAGATTTTTTCCAATATCTCGAAACCAGTGTTGTTGGATGAGATCAAAATAATTTTCCCTCAAATTAGTCCTAAAAATCCCTAGGAGTTGATCATCAAGTTAATATTATGGGAGAGAGAATGTATTAAATCAATTAGTTGTAGAAAAACAATGAGTAAAGGTGGAATGAAGCGCTTATAGAGAGAAAGGTAGGCCTTAAAGAAAAATGAGGAAATATCTTTTTCGAAAAAGAAAGGGAGACCCATGAAAAGCACGACGATGCTAGGGAAAATTTTTCTAGGGAAGTAATGTATAAAAATACATTATCTAGAATCAAAATATGTTGCTGATTCCCTGGAAAGCACATCTCAACTCGGGAGGAATTGGAGGACTCAGTTCAAGGTTGGGAGGAAAGTGACTCACCCAAGTGCAGCGCCAGTTTATAATTACGGTTGTAAGTTCTAATCATATATTTTAAATTATGGTTATTATAAGATTCTTAATTTGTTGACTTTTCACTAAACATGAAAGTATTATTGATTGTGCATGTTAGTTGTTCAAGTAATTTAATATCTATATACTATATGGATTGTCAAAACTACAGTGCATGTATTGGTAAAGTGGCTGAGTAGTTATGAGTATGTATATGAATAGTAAAATAATAAATATAATATTTATCTTTCTATGCTAAATCGTTCATGAATAAATTATACTAAGATGCATGTTTTAAGAACATATTATATACAGAATTCTGCATGTTTGAAGAACATATTATATGCAGAATGATGTAAAATGGAAATTCCACAAATGATGGAATAACTATACTATTTGTTGTTGGTTACTATACAATTTTAATGAATAGAGGGTTAGCTGTGCATACATGGGTCAAATTTTTTATAGTCTAGGGTACATAAATTTCCCTTTGGACTGATGAGAAACGTTAGGTACAAAATGGAACCTTTTAATCGCAGGGCTGGATGAGACATCAATAGGAAATTAAACCTAAAAAAAAATTGTGAACCATGGGAAAGGAAATCAATAAACTGGTGGATATGAAAAGTATCCATTGTTGTGTTTTCCACACACTTTGCTAGTGTAGTCACTGTTTATATTTCCGTATGTTGATGAAAGGAAGAGAGTAGTTAAAGTGGAATAAAAATTCCAAGGATTGATAAAAAGGTGTGTGCAAGGCAGAGAAATTATTTCACCACCAGTGATGGTACTAGAACCATTCACATTTATAGTTTATTGGAACATAGTTTCGGAAGAAAAAAAAACAAAAAAAAAACAAAAACAAAAAAAAAAACTTTGCACAAAATTACTAAATAACCCTTGATAGATAACTTGTCTAGAAGGATAAATTCCATAGTATATGCATAGTCATGAATCCCTCAAATATTTATAAAAGTCTAGAATGAGAATTTTCACATTTAAATACTCGACATAGACAAATGGGTCTATAATATTTACTATACATTACATGTAAACACCTAAAGGAAAGAAAGGGTAAATCAATCAGTTTCCAATCATATTAGCAGAAAAACCAGAGAATAACAAGCAGAGAGAAATAAAACCATTTTCATATTTAATTTGAAATATATAAGAATTAATATCATAAGCCACCATCGTATACAATTACTAGACATAATTGAAAAAATGGACAAAATAGCATTCATATGAAAATCATTGCAAAGAGACAATTGTTATATAACTCATGGAATAAGGAAATATATATAACCCGAGTGAAGAAAATCTGAGATTACGTTTCGCTTAAAGAAAATAAATTGACAGAATCTTCCTAGAAGGAAGACTTGAGTAAAGCTCTAGCTAGAGGTATAAACCTCTCTTACATATCCATATACACTTAAAAATTAGAAACAAATTTGAGACCAACAAATAGTTCTAGTTCCTAATTTTGTGGTCAAATTGGAAAAAGCAAAAGGAAACTAGTAGTGGCCCTCAACAAGGGAAAAGTTACACCGAGGGAGAAAATAAAACCATTATCCCTTTATGTGTGAACAACTCGTCCCAAAAGTAGAAGTTATACAGAGGAACACTGACCTCGGCGTGAGTAGGAGAGGTTAGCCAATGGAAGGCAAGAAACCTAACCATCACTTGGGCTTTAAAGAGAAACCCTGAGCCTACAGGTACTAGAGTTACCTGCAAAAGCAAAACCCTGTTAGTTCAAACCATGTTGGTGAAAATAGATAAATATAATTGAAAAAAAAATAATTACAAATCACCATGATCAAATGGGTACCTATTGAGGATGGGTTTTTGTCGAAACTCCCTATTTTTCCTGGAATGTGAAGCGAAGAAAAAAATTCTTATTATCTAGTAGCATCTGACCTATAACACTGGAGACTACCAAGAAATACACAGGAAAGTATATGAATAAAATAAATAAATTAAGAGTATCAATACCCACATCGAGCAAACTTAAGGAAATGACTCCATAGGGATCACCCATTCTGCACAACGAATACATGGTTATAAATATCAAAACATGAGTTAGACAACATATCAAAATTTTATTCCTACCACCTTAATACATCACTCTAGGAGTCTCTTCAATCATAGCTACAAGGAATAAGGGCCTTACCGTAATTAAAATGAGAAAGAGTGCCAATCAAGTCCTAGCTAAATGTCGAATTGAGAGTGACAACCCACTAGGTTACATGTCTGGGCATATGCAAGGAAAAACCTCAGTGAGTCGCTCGGTGCAAAGAAACTGATTTCAATATAAGAAAATTGAAACTAACTATGACACAAAAGCTTACTCGCATTAATGATAGTGGAAGCACAAAGGCTCTCTAGTGGATGACACAATGACTTGAACGTAAACCCCATATGCTAGTGTTCATTTCCCTATCACAGTGGTGTTGGAGGATCTCGACGTCGCGGAGGCAAGGTTATAAGTTTCCTGAATGCGGAAAGTTGCAATCCTCATCACTAGGGTAAGGGAGGAGGAGTTATGTCAACCATTGGATGGAATACGACTCAAATATGACCATAAATGACTGGAGGGTATAATAGGCCATGTCAAATTCACACGGGCCTGGCATACATGGCACAAAACCATTCAAGCACGAGAGCCAAAGTCTAACCTACGAACGTTTCTAGTAAATGTCTAGGTAAATGAAATAAATCTCTAATAGTCGATATAGGAGAGAGGATTAGAATATAAACTTTGGAAATAGATCATGAATATTAAACGAAAATTGCATTAGAACATAGCGCAAACTATGACCCACGCTCATTGTTAATTGCATTAGAATACCAAGGTTAAAGAAACATCATGCACCCAACCACGTATAAGAACTTTTATTAATGCTCATACATAAGTATGTATACCATGGACTGGGGAATAAACTCCATAAGTTTTATTATTAGTAAATGGGATATTTTCCAACAACATCGAAAATGGAAGTGCCATGGTTTATAACCTATACTTATCCCTAATCCCATGATTAGGAATTCGAACAGTAAACAATGTGACAAATGTTACCAATAACACAACGAGTTTATATAAATAAGGGATTTTTTAAATGTATCCATGAGATGGAAACCAATGAGAAACGAAGTGGTAATATTTGGGTACTAGCTATAAGGGAATATGGGAACTTTGTTTATATAAAAGTATTAAAAAAAAGGTAAATCACTGACCAATGATTCTTCTTTTGCAAGAGACCAAGTTGGATAATGAGGATATGCAATCTCTTCTCAACAACCTCTAACATCAAGGAAACCAAATAAGTATCAATACTTGAGGAGCCTCTCAAGGAATGTGCACACAAAAACAACTTATGTGGATGGAGGTATGCTACAAATGGTATCAGAGCCTTAGTTTCAACACTAGGCTTGGAAGGAACCATCATATTAAAACGAAATATGTTTATAAGTGTAAATATGAGATGTTGATAAGAATTTGTATTGTTTATAAGGTCCTTGAGTGAAGCAGGCCACAATAGAATGGCGGAGAATTCCCCTCCAACCATTGTAGTTGGTGAATATTTTGGAAATGGAAGTGGTCCACCAACCTCTCAGTTTATGGAGGTTATCATAAATCTGCAACAGGAATTGACTCATCTCAAGAGTAGTATGAACACCTACTAAAAGCTAGTGAAGAGCAGGAAAGACTGATAAGAGAATTGATGGAAAAGTCTAGTCACAAAGTTATAGAACTTGAGGCACCAAAAAGAAAAAAAGTTGAGATGGATTCAAAGAAGTATAAAATTGGAGGTGATTCTGATAGGAATTACCCAAAAGCACAGAAGAGAAAGAGGAAGATGGAATTGCAAAGAGAGTTCCGAAAGATAAAACCTCCTAATTTTGATGGGGAAAAGGAGGAGGATGCAGAGGCTTGACTCCTACACATGACCAAGTATTTTCGACTCTATGAGTATGATAGTAATATGAAGGGCATATTGGTCATTTATCAGCTGTAAGGACGAGATTCTCTCTGGTAGGAGGAGGCCAAAAGTGTGCATACTTTGGAGGAAAAAATAGTTTCTTAGGAGGAATTCCAGAAACACTTTAAATCTCAATATTTGCATGAAATATACTATGATGATCACACTAGGAAATTTCATGAGTTAAGGTTGGGGCAGTTAACAATCGACGAGTTTGTGGAAAAATTTACCAATTTACTATAGTATGTCCCTTACTTTAAAGAGGAGAAAGCCAAGGTACAAGGATTTTTGAACTACTTACCAGCTCCTTACAAAGAAATAATTGAGTTTAACAGTCCTAATACACTGGATGAGGTAGTAAGAAAAGGAATATTGTGCTACCAACAGTTCAAGAATAGAGGCGAAGGCTTAAAATCTTGGCAAAGTAAAGATGGGAACAAGACTATAATGAGTACAAAAAGTCATAAACCCTCTTATCTTAATAATTTTGGGAAGGACCATTAGCGAAATAAATTCAACAAGGGAAATTTAAATCATTCGACACTGTTTCAAACTGGGTCAAAACCAATGGAGCTGAACAACAAAAATATTATTGGGGTCAAGGAGAGATAACCATTAAAGTGTTGGGGTTGTGGTGAACCACACCTATTAAGTGATTTCCCGCATAATCCGCAATCCATTCAGAATATTCAAGCTTTCAACAAAGCAAAAATTTTGAATGACATTGCCAGAAACATTCTTAAGATCAGTGCCACACTAGAGGACAAACTAGTTGAGCATCAATATACGAAGATTGAAATTTAAGGTACCATTTTAAACCAATTTTTTTTCTGTTTTAATTGATCCATGGGATAGTTCAAGTTAAATTAGTCCCCAACTTGTCGAAAAATGTGAATTAACATATGAAAAAATCAAGACTACATGGTTGGTATAGTTAGCCACTGGCACAAAAATAAAGGTAACCAGTCAAGTAAGACAACGTCCCATTAACATAAATGGATATTCCACAAAAGCAAATTTAAAAATTCTTCCTTTAGGGTCCTATGATGTGTTAATAGGCATGGACTGGTTGAAGAAACAAGGAGTGAATATAATTTTTTTGGAGAAAAAAATAAGTTGTGTGATTCAAGATGGGAAAATGCAGTTAATTAAATGTATGCCAAAATCAATACGAGTGAGACAAATATTAGCTTTATAGGTGAAAAGGAGTGCAAGAAAGGGATTTCAGATATACATGGTGCAGGTGGAAACAAATAAACAACAAACAAGAAAGGAAAATTTAGAGACACTGCCAATCATTAGTGAATTTCAAGATGTTTTTGTAGAGGAAATCCCAGGTTTACCTCCCCACGAAGACATAGATTTCTCCATTGATCTAGTATGAGGTGCCACCGAGTGTCTAGATCTCATTTTTGAATGAGTATACTAGAGATTTTAGAACTAAAGATGTAGTTACATGAACTATTAGATAAGGGTTACATTAGACCCAGTGTCTCGCCATGGGGGGCCGAGGGACAGGGATGCTGTACTATTCGTCAAGAATAAAAATGGCACGTTTAGAATGTGAATCGATTATCACCAATTGAATAAGTTAACCATAAAAAATAAATACATGTTGCCCCGTATTGATGATTTGTTTGATCAAGTGAGGGGAGAAATGATATTTTCAAAGATTGATTTAAGGACCGACTATCACCAACTGCGAATAAAATATGAAGATATTCACAAGACAACTTTTAGAACCAGATATGGTCACTACGAGTTCATAGCGTTACCCTTTGATCTTACTAATGCACGAAAAACCTTTATGTGTTTAATGAAAAATTTACTCCATAAGTACCTTGATAAATTTGTACTAATGGTTATAGATGATATTTTAGTGTATTCTAAGAATGAAGAAGAGCACAAAGAACATATGAAATTAGTGCTACTAACCTTAAGATAACATCAACTATATGTGAAACTTAGAAAATGTGAGTTCTATAAATAATGAATATAATATTTGGGCCATTTCATTTCAAAGGAGGGACTGTATGTTGATCATGAGAGAGTTAAATCTATTTTAAATTGGCCTATATATAAGGATGTGTCAGTCGTCTGCTCTTTTATGGGAATCATCTGATATTATTGAAGATTTATAGAGGGTTTATCTAAACTTGCTTACCCTATTACTTATTTACAAAAAAGGGAAAAAAATTGAGTCGACATCCAAATGTCAGGAAATATTTGAAAAATTGAAACAATTACTGATAGTAGATACTATATCAAAAATTTCAGACCCAAGGTATTCATTATTTGCACTGATGCTTGTTTGGAAGGTCTTAGGGGATTTTTGATTCAGGAAAATGTTTTAGTAGACTATGAGTCTATGAAACTGAAAACACACGAAAATAATTATGTTGTATATGATTTAGAATTGGCTGTAGTAATACATGCTTTAAAGATGTGGAGACGCTATTTTTTCGGAAAAAAATTAGTTTGGTGGTAGATCATATAAACTTGAAATATTTTTTCACCCAACCGGATTTAAATGTTAGACAGGAAAGGTGGTTGGATTTCCTTAGTGAGTTTGAATTTGATCTTAAAAACATATAATACAAAGAAAATAAAATAGAAAATGCCTTAAGCAGACATGCACATGCTTTAAAGGGAATATTTGTTAGCAGTATTAATATATATTTTTTAGAACATATCAAAAACTCAAAACAACTAGATCATAAATACCTGAAATTCAACAGAAATTACAGAAAACGGGAATTTCGAGATATGCTGGAAATTTTGAAAAATTAGTAACCTAGAGAAATAGATTGTATGTTCCTAATGTGAGTGCTTTAAAACAAATTTTACTAGATTAATATCACAAGAAACCATATGCAAGCAATCCCGGATATGAAAATATGATAACAACATTAAGGAAATAATTATTTTGGTCGGGCATGAAAAGGGAGGTGGTAGAATAATTAGCAAAATGTATAGAATGTCAACAAGTAAAGATGGAACACCAACACCCTACTGGATTTCTAAACCCATTGCCCATTTGTATATGGAAATGGGAATTGATTTCATTTGATTTTATTAAGGGATTACCAAAGACAAAACAACAACATGATTCTATTATGGTGGTGGTAGATACTTTGAGTAAAGAGGCACATTTTATACCAGCGCAATCTACTTATTGAACAACACATATTTCCAATATTTTCATGAAGGAAATTTTCTGACCTCATGGAGTGACGAAGATGGTAGTGTTCGACAGGGATGCTAATTTTACCTCCAATTTTGGGAAACCTCTGTTTGGGGTCATGGGAACTCAATTAAATTTCAGCATTACATATCACCCTTAAACATATGGATAGACATAGAGAACCAATAACATCTTGGAAGACATGTTACGAATGTATATCATGGAAAATCCTCCCAAATGGGATGATTTTCTGCATTTAGAAAAATTTGCATATAAAAACAGCTACCAAAATTCAATAAAAATGAGTCCTTTTGAAGCTTTGTATGGCAGAAAATTTCATATAACTCTTAGTTAGAGTAAGCTGGAGATTGATATTAGGACCTGATGCTTTGCAAGAAATGGAACACGTGGTATGGAATATTAAATAGAACGTCAAAATGACACAGGATGGGAAGAAAAGTTATGCGAACAAGAAGAGAATTCATAAAGAATTTAGGATTGGAGACCATGTTTACTTAAGAGTAAAACCTAGGAGAAGTACCTTAAGAACCATGACCTGTGAAAAATTAGCACCACGATTCTTTGGGCCTTTTGAAATATTGGAAAGAATTGGTCCAATAGCATATAAATTGGCTTTTCCCAACCATATTAAAGTGCACATTGTTTTTCATATGTCTTTATTAAAAAAATATGTCCATGATAATTCTCACTTAATTGATTGGAATATGATATAGGTGGAGCCTGAAGGATATTTCTTGCCAAAGCCACTCTACATCTTAGATCAGAAAGAGATCTTGTCCTGGAATCGAGTTGTCGCTCGGGTTAAGGTGCAATGGAGGCGGTTTACATCTGAGGAGGCTACTTGAGAGCGAGAGGATATAATGAAAGAATATTATCCAACATTATTCTAGGAATGAAGAAAATGAATAATAAACAACAGGGACATTGTTAATTTAAAAAGAGGGGGAATATGTAATACCCCTATGTTTCTATGTAAATATATTTGTGTTTTTAGATTGAACTATTTTTAGAAGTGATGGATAGAAATACATAATGGATTTGAATTAAGGTGAACAATAAAGTATGATGATGTAATAAATGAACTTTATTAATACAAAGAAGAACTAGAAATTACTTGGAAAAGAAACACTACAGTTAAGATATTATTTCCAAGATCTGGAAACCAGTAGAGTTGATTGGAAAGATTTAATATGATGGGAGATAGAATCTATTAAATCACTTAGTTGTTGGAAAGATTTAATATGATGGGAGAGAGAATCTATTAAATCACATAGTTGTAGAAAAACACTGAGTAACGGTTGAATAAAGCATCGTGGGATAGAAAGGTGGGTTTTAAAGAAAAAGGAGGAAATACCTTTAAAAAAAAAAAAAAGAGGCCTAGGCCTGTGGGTTGGCAGAGCCATAAAAGGTGGGACGTTGCTAAGGAAAAATATGCTAGGGAAGTAATGTGTAAAAATACATTATCTGGAATCACAAGAGGTTTTTTATTCCATGGCAAGCACATCTCAACTTGGGGGAACTAGAGGACTTAGTTCAAGGTTGGGAGGAAAGCGACTCACACAAGTAAAGTTCCAATTTATAATTACGGTTAGAAGTTATGAGCATTGTTCGAGCGGGGTCCCTTAGGAGGTAATTTTGGATGAAAATACTATATTTTTTATAAGTTTTTGTAAGTTAAGTCATGCACGCTGAGCGAAGCACAGGTCAAGGGGCTTTGGGGCAGGTCAAAGCCCCTGATGAGTTGTAATGGGCCGAAAGGTAGAACTAGGGGCCGCAAACCATAGTTTACGAACCTTAGATGAGAGCGGGATAACGGTATAAATAGGAGTCTAGATCGAGTCAATATGAGGCATGATGTAAGAGATATGAATGATTTTTTTATGTTTTGAGCTAATTAGTGAACTTTTCTGGGTTAGAAGGCTCCTGTTGAATGTGTGTGCAGAGACCTTAGTCCTGCTGTGTGCACGGGTAGAATGATGGTGTTGTAAAGAAGATCTGACTTTGAATGAATAAAGGAACGTTTTGGATGAGATCTGAATATAAAATTCAGTTGTCTTCTACTTTATGATATATTTCCACATATTATTTATGTTTACTATGTTATCTATGTTCTTATCGGTTGTGCAAATATATTTTACCGTAGACGAATGATTATGCATGGAAATATTTTTTTTAAATGTAACTATTATGTATTAATGACTATTGAAAGGGATTGCAGACCTGTATCAGTGCGCGCACAGGATAACCTGTGTAAATTGACCTAAATTTGTCTAGTTAGGGCTTCTATTGCGAAGGTTAGATCACAGTTGTTTAGATCTGAAGACATCCACATCATTTAATTCTATCTCATGGTGTGGAAACCTGTATTCAACACCCCCCCATACTGCTTCGGGTAGACTTTGACTTGCGCAAGTAGGTCATTGCCGAAAGGGCCAGTAGTAAGAGGGTTTTATTAGTTAACCTTAACTCTGAACCTGGGTTAGGACCCCTCAAGCCAAAAAATGGTTTCGTTGCTGGGACTGGGATCATTTTAAGAGAGATTGGGTGATGTGGCGGCCATCAAAGCTTGAATTAGAGGATTGGTTTGAGAAGAAAATTCAAGAATTTTCCCTTAAGGAAAAAAAAAAGTAAGAAGATGTCTGCTGAAGGTTGGAAACATAAATATATCTTCACAGAGGTACACGAGATCTTCTTTGTGACCTTTGTGCACAAATTATAGGAGTGTTTTTCAATATTAGTAGAGTTCCAAACCTGTTGGAAGGATGACAAGGTCACGCAGTGGACACCCGAATTGATCCTAAGGTTAGAGCATATTGATAATTCCGTCACCCAGACTGTAGATCACTAGGTTGATAGCATCTTAGGTGCATTAGGGGAATTTTGAGGTCTAAAATAGGCCTCCTAAGAAAAATGTACAACCAAAATAAACTTTATAAGAACCAATAGGATTCAAGATGATGATGTCAACCATGGGGGATGATTCACCATTTTTTAAGTAAAAGGGTAAAAAATATTAAAAAATAATAAAATAATAAAACTACTTTTTCAACTCATATTTTCAACTTATCTCCCAAAGTTTTTACTCCAATTTAGAGCATGAGTACTTGTTGGATGCAAAATTTAATTCCTCATCCAAGGAGTACCCATGTTGCATACTTTTGATGGACCCCGCTACATGAAAAAACGTGATTGTAATCATGTTTTTCATGCATTTCACATTTTTCGTGTAGAAGGATCCATCGAAAGTATGTAACATGGGTACTCCTTAGTTTAGGAATTAAATTTTGCATCCAATGAGTACTCCCGCTCGAAATTTGAGTAAAAACTTTAGGATATAAGTTGAAAATACAAGTTGAAAAAATAGTATTTTCTTTTTTCCCTCTAAAATTTGATGATGTAATCAAATCTCATTTTATTATTTCCACTATTATTTTATATTTTTCTTAGGAGTCCCATTTTAGACCTTGAAATTCCCCTAATGGGATTTGGGACAGAATTTGCAGTAGATCAGTTTGTGTCGTATTTCGAAGCTGAAAGGAGATTTTTCAACGGACTGAGAGGTAAATGCATACACTCTCTGCCTATGCTGATTAAGATGTTATTGTGTGAAAAAGGTGTTTTATGCAGCCACACTAAGTGAATGACCCCAGATAATATAGAAAGCACTACACGCAACGAAAAATATTATCAGGTCAATTAGAGGGGACATATCTGTATACAACCCTCTGAGAATTTCACCTGATATAGAGAACAATGAGGCTGCACATGCTGAAGGTAGCCCTTCTACTATGCCACAGTCGAACTCGTGTAGGTAAGACATCTCCTACCCCACTGCCACTGCCACCTACAGAAGATATGGCCACGAATATAAAGCTACCCGCCTTTGAGGTTGTGGGAGATGAGGACATGGATAGGTTTTGGTTTGTTTCTGATGCAGTATGGACTGTGAAAATTGTTAACATTGATGTTGTCAAGAGAGCGCAGTTGGCTATAGCGTTTGAAGGTCACACATTAGATTGGTTTATGGGGTATCTCACTCAGCATGTTGATCCCACTGTTGTGAATATTAAGGACGTTTTGAAACAACAATTGAGGAAGCCAAATTCGTACTCACAGTGCGTGATAGAATTAAAAGATATCAAACAAGAGCCAAATGAATCTGTTTGGGAGTTTGATCAACGGCTTAAGCACACCATCAACGAAGGAGGATTTATTTATGATGATAAGCAGCATAAGGAATGGTTCATTTCCATGCTCTTGCCACATCTTCATAGGCTTATGAGTCAACAGAAGATCGATTCTCAGGCCAAAGCTCTGGAAGTTACTATAAAGTTGGAAGTTGCGCCCAAAGCAGTTGAGAAATTCAAAACTCTGCAAATCCAAAGTCAACTAGAGGCAATGCACTTGGATATTCATAACCTATGTAGAGACCGAGGAAAATAAGTTGGCGTAGATGTCTGGTGCATACGCTGTAAGGGCTATGCCACACCAAAGATCAGTGTACGTTTTTCTCAAATTACATGCAAGTAGGGGGACCAAATCCACTGCGCCCTAGGGTTGCTACTGGGCCAAGTGGTACCCCCACACTATGGTGAGTTGATTGTAGGGTAGCTGGATGACATGATACAGATCATTGTCCTCAATTGGGAAGCTATGTGCCAGATCTGAAGCAATGGTGCGGGTTTTTCTCTTCAATTGGTCATGATGAGCACCACTACCAAAAATTATACCTAATGATGGACAGTGCTAACCTCTATAGAGTGTAGGCGAACCCATATTCACCATCATCTCCCTTTGGATGTGGAGGATCCCCATCAAGAGGAAGGGGAGGGTGAAGAGGTGGAGGTGCAAGTCGGGGAAGAGGAAAATTAATCTGCTATAACTGTGGAGACGATGGACACTATGCGCGTGACTGCCCAAACCCTACGCAAAAATATTGCAAGTACTGCAGGAAATTTGATCATGTAATTGAAGATTTTCCTGTGTTTATTGCTAGAAGGTGGGAAAAGTAACAACAGACACCTACGAAAAACACACAAATGGTTAAAGATCAACCGCGCGATGATGACCCAAGAGTCAACATAATTACATGTAGTGGTACTTCCACTAGAGGATATGCGGAAAAGAAGGCTGATGTAGAGCCACTGATCAGAAAGGCTTCTGACATGAAAGAAGGACTCAACCTGCAGAAGGAAAAGGAGACTTTTATTGAAGCCATGAAGGATTTTGCTGCTATGGGAGCATCTACATCAAAGTCTATCATGGAATCAAAGATTGATGATGAAGTCAAACCATTCCTACAAGCCCGTATTAAGTTATTGCGAAATAAGAAATAAGTATATAATCTCAAGGCCCTGATAGACATCTGCGCAGACAAAGAAGTGCCTCGAACCGAGACTAAGGCTGTGAACAAGATTTATAAGAACAAGAAGAGAACAGGTAGGGAGATCTGCATGACTGCACAAATTAGAGAGTATGAAATATATCAAGTCATCCTAGACCTAGGGTCTGATACAAATTTTATACCTAAGAAGACCTGGTAGAAGGTGGGAGAACCGAAGCTAGAATGGTCCACCATTCAACTACACATGGCCAGTCAGCAAAATATCATTCCACTTGGGAGACTTCCACGTGTTCTGGTAGACATTTTTGGAGTAAAGGTACATGAAGATTTTGAAGTGATACAAATTGTGAACGATGCAAACCCCTACCCTTTGATGTTAGGGTTGGATTGGGCCATCGATATGGGAAGGAACCATCAACCTAAAGCGTACAAGCATGATTTCAGAAAATGATGGAACAAGGGTGATAGTACCACTGGACCCGACAGAAGGAGAAAGATATACCGAGCCAGTGTGCACATGAGAAGATGTCGACCATATCTACAAGTTGACTGCATGGGACGAGGATTGGATCAACCCTACAGCTGATGGAATGCTGAATTGGGAGAAGGATATTTAGTTTTTTGCAGAATCAGATAGAGATATGGAGAACTGGTAGAATCGGTTGCATGATGTTTCTATGTTGCGCTGCCTCAAGGTCACTAAGAATTTATGATGTATATCCTTAGAGGTAAGAGAGCTGCCCTATTTTGATGGTTCTGGTAGTGTCATAGTATTTATGGAAGAATTGGAAAATCCTCTGTCCCGAAAGAGTAAAGGTTCTAGGCACTCGATCTGGCTATGCGCGTGACCCCAACGCATTGGTGGTATACAAACAAGATATTTTTTAAGGACTAGGAGGAATGTAGCAAAATGATGATGTTGCACTTTGAGCCTCCTGCTACCCGACCAAATGAGCTTTTCTATGGTTAGGGAGACCTGCACAAGCACTTGGCCATGTGGGTGGAAGTTTGGAACGAAAAGACCTGGAACGACTGGGTTCATATGTTTATTCACTTGTTGGGCCGGTACTTACTACTTGGTATTTGAAAATGGAGTTGAACCAAGGGACTCACCATTCAATTACAATGAGTGATGACTTCCTATCAACCTTTGGGGATCGGAGAAATTGGATGAATCTCTTCAGGATATAGAAGCTCTTGTCTTTGATGACTCCCGACCTCGAAGGGAATGTGTTGAGCTAGCATGGGATGTGCAGATACAATATATTATCAATTACAGAAACCTGTCAGTAGAGGGTAATGAAGATGATCCAAGAAATATCAACATACCTATGTCCGAAGGGGACCACGCAGTTGAAGGGCTCTCATTGGGAATGGTAGATGTAACTAAACCTATGAACTTAAAGGAAGTCAACATTGGGATGGAAGAACAACCCAAGTTGGCCAAAATCGGGGATTACTAGGATGATGATACAGTAGGGAAGGTTGTGGAGATACTAAGAGAGTATCAGGACATGTTTCCCACGAATTTTTCTGAGCTCAAAAGGATTGTAGGAGACCTAGGTTTTACAAAGATCAATTTGAAGCCAGATGCACGCTCTGTCAAGCAGCGACCATACCGATTGAATCCCCAGTATAAATAGAAGGTAAAAGAAGAATTAGAGAAGACGGTTTTTGCAGGCATTATTGAGCCTGTAAAGCAATATGATTGGGTAAGCCTAATGGTGGTGCAAGAAAATAATACCAAAGGAGAGATAAGGATTTGTGTAGATTTGTGCAAGCGGAATGATCCATGTGTGCATGACCCCTTCCCTACTCCATTTTCAGATAAGATCCTAGATAATGTGGGAGGAAAAGAGGCTTATTCTTTTACTGATGGATTTTTGGGGTACCATTAGATCAGAATTTTGCCTGAAGATCGCAGCAAGACTACATTTGCAACATAATGGGGGTCTTTCCCATACACTGTCATGCCTTTCAGATTGAAGAATGCACCTGCGGTCTTCTTGCGCGTAGTGGTGGTTGTGTTCAAATAATTCATGCATAAATTTTTGGAGGTGTATTTTGATGACTGGACAGTGTTTGGGTTGGTAAAGAAACATGTTTCAAACCTGCACATGATGCTTGACACTTGTAGGAAGCACATGATTTATCTTAAATTGAAGAAATGTATACTATGCATGCCTTTTTGAATTTTTTTGGGACATATAGTGTGTCAGTAAGGATTAATGGTAGACCCAAAAAAGATAGCAGTTATCATCAACCTATAAGTTCCCACTAATGAGAAATCATTGCACTCCATCTTAGGAGACACCAGATATTACAAGAAGTTCATTCAGGGCTATGCTCTGATCACTGCTCCAATGGAGAAGTTACTGAATAATTATGTGTCATTATTCTGGGATGAGGAATTCCAAGAGAGCTTTGAGTCGATAAAAGAGAATATGGTCACTGCACCTATTATGATATTTCCAAATTGGTCTAAGGTTTTCCATGTACATGTGGATGCATCTAGTATAGCACTTGGGGTTGTTTTAGTGCAGCCAGGAGAAGGAGACATTGATCACCTTGTTGCTTTTGCTAGTAGGAAGCTATCCAGTGCAGAGTGCAACTACTCAACCACTGAAATGGAAGGATTGTCCATGGTCTATGATTTGCAAAAATACATGCACTATCTTCTAGGAGGACACTTCAAAATATTCATTGGTCATTCTTCTTTGAAATACTTCGTCAATAAGCCCGTGTTGGGGGGGAATATTTGTATATGGTTGATGTTATTTCAGGAATATGACTTTGAAATCATTGTGAAGCCAGGACGGTTGAACGATGGACCTGATCATTTGTCACGCATTGAAAATGGGGAAGAACCAACCAACCTGGAGGAGGGGTTACCTGATACACATCTCTTTGCTATAAAGGTGGTTCATCATCACTTTCTTGATATTATTCACTTTGTGACCACTGGAAGCATGCCTACTGAATATGCGATGTATAAGAAGAAGGATTTGGTTGTGTGCGCAGCTAATTTTACCCTGATTGTTGGTCAGTTGTGTTATCACAAAATTGTACTTGATTGGCTGCTAATTAGACAACTTTATGTAACTGTTTCAAACCAACTTTAGAATGAATCTTAGCCTCTTCAGTTTGAGAGGGCTCTCTCAAAGGGGTTGATGATATAAGATAATGATAGGACTAGATGGCTAACTCTATTTGAAAAGTAACCTGATTTTTGTGTATGTAGGTTGAAAAGAATGCAGGCTTGCAATCGTTGGGATTATGGAGTCAAAAAATCAGTAGATTTAGTGGCAAGGTTTCTTGACATGGAATTTGAGGCAAATAAGAGTTTTTAAAAAAGGTAAATCACACATAGAACATATGGCATCACAATCATTTCACCAATAAAGGAAGTCAGAGCATAAACATATGAATTATGATTAATAAAGATGAAATATACTGCAAGTGGTACACATAAAGATATAAATCAGAAAGACATTAAAAACTCCATGAGAATCTCAGGTCTGTCAAGAAGAAGCCCTTTGTATTACTGATATAGGTCAAATTACATAAAGCAGCAGTATGGTGCAAAAAATCTCCAACCCTTTACAACTTCGATAATTTTCCTTTTTATAGACATTATTACAGCAGGGATGATCTGCCTCTTGGCTAGATTCATTGAACTCTTCCTATGAAACCTCATATAACATAAAAACATGTCTTTTGATAAGAAAATGACAGCTACACTCTAAAGATGACCTTTCCTAATAGGACTCAAACTCCTATTTATTACATAATTCTACCTTATCTTTAAAAAAATTACATATCAGAGACAACTAAGCATCACATGTTCGAATAGGCTATGACCTAACTCATCACTACTTGACATATTAAAAACCCTCCTAATCATGTGGAACAAAACTCTATTTTTCAGGAGTACAAGACATTATCTTCAAAGAAAGCTTAAGCTGATGATCTATCTCCACTGCATTGTCTTCAAGTCATAAATGTTTGGTGGTAAGTTCCCTGGACCTGTTGGATGTGTCCATCTGTCAAAAACTACCTTTAAACTACTCATAAACCTTCAAAACCCACTCACTACGAAAACATGACAGTTTCGTAGTGTCCAAAAAATGGCTTTTGCACTCAAAATTTCTGATTCTTTGCTGTTCCATGGCGTCCATCATGACATGACACCTCATCACCATATTTCTCCCTCCTTGAAAGCTGAAAAAAGTGGTTTTAGAATCAAATAAGTTGCTACAGAAATTTTCGAAGCGTTTTCCTAGCTTTAAGCCTAGGAAATGCTACGTAACTATGAAAAATTGCAGAAATTTCAGATTTTAACATTGTCCCAAAAAATTGACCTATAGCTACAAAAAATTGGTTTTCAACATGCCATAAGCCTTCTAAAACATAATTAAACATCAAATTAAGACTCTTGAGGTGTTTCCTCTTCATTAATGATGAGTTGAGCTATGGGCTCCTCAACCACAGTCATCTTTAAGCCCTTCTTCTCCAGCTCATCATGGATCAATTCTAACTGCTCTTGCAGTTCTTTGAGTTGGTCCTTCAGTTTTCTGTTCCTAGATTTCAAGTGCATGTTCATTTTATAATATGCTTCACCTCTCCTCTCAATGGCTGAGTCCAGTTGATCAATTGTTGTGTGTTATCTAAGGTCTTTAACACACTATTAACCTGCTCTTCCCAAAATTCTTTCATTTTCTAAAAATGCACCTTCTGGACATTATGTTTCATTGTCTCTTTCTTCATGACTGCTATTTCATGATTTTCTAACTTCAACTTCTCCTTAAGGACCTCAATCTTTGTTTTTTCAATGATTTTCTCCTTTCCTTTTTTTTTCTTGATGACTAGATCTTCTTTTGCAGGCAATGAGAGGTCAATGATGCTTGGTGGTGGCTGGACAGTTTCAGTGACCTTCTAAGATTTTTACCACTTTCTAAGACCTTTCTGGCATGTCTTGTCATTGGTTTCCTAGCCTGAAACATGAATCCTGCATTTTCACCCTGAAACTCTAACTTCTTAGCTGATTTGGATTTCTTGAGATTCTTTCCTCCCTCATCTATATCTTTAGCTTGGACTATGGGGGTTTCCTCAATATCAAAAGCATGCAGAATTTCTTCTAAGTTACCCTTGGCCACTGTTTGGCTTCTTGTAACCCTCTTGTTGCCATGTTTTCTAACTGATGGTTTTTTTTTTGCAGGTGTAACAGCAGGTGTATCAACTTCCTACAATGGCTCTCTTTCCATGATTACCGGTTCACTTTGCTTTGCCACTAAAGGCTCACTTTGATCTGCCACTGAAGGTGATGATATACCTCTAGGTTTAGGAGTTCTTTTAGGGGTGATATCATCCACTTCAAAACCACTGACAAACAGAAAATATGACCACTCTCTGCCTAATCTTTTTAACTCTTCTAAAACTAGCAACTTTATTAAACCATGATGAAAAAGTGAGGTTTCATTTCCTTCAGATTTAGCTTGAACTTTTTCTGACATTTTAGCTAAGCTTCTGTATAAGTAAAAGGGTAAATCAAGAGACTTCTTACCAAAAAAATGTAACAGAAGCCTGAAATGGTATGAGTAAACCATGTGGTACCTCCCTTCACAAGTGAAGTGTTTTTGAATGATTAGTAGCAGCTTTGAGAAGTTTTTTCTCATGTAACTCCTTGGGATGGCATTTGTGAGATCAATCTCACTATGCTTTGGCTTGATAAATTCCTTACATTTCTGCATAGTGAACTTGAAACCTTTGAAGCATTGTTCTCCTTCTCTAGAAATTCTTGTTGCTGCTGCAATAGTCTCTTGTGTTATAGTGAGATTCAACATTCCCACCTTTGCAGCTGTCCCATTGAAATTGATGGAAAAATCCTTAGAAACTTGCACATGGCATCCTTGCAATCTTTGGCAAAACTACAAACACCCTGTTCTTTTGAAAACTTCTAAGGCAGTTGGGTCTTCATTCAGCAAATTCATGTTTTTTGGCTCATATCTGAGATATTGGCCTCCTTTATTGGTCTTCCTCTTTGCAGCCATGGTGCTTTTATACCTTCTCTTCCTTGCTTGATCAATGACACCTGCAATTTCTTGAAAATGCCAGCAACCAGCTTGGCTTCGTGAAACAACTCTATAGATCTCAATAGCATGCAAAAATGAAGTGGGGAATGATGAAGACTCAATTGGGAAAGATTTTAAAGTTTCGATGACAACTCATGCCTTCATCATGACTCATACATGCTAAAAACAGAAGTGATGACCTCAGACATGACCATTGTACTTTGATTTAACCTTAACTAACTCACATGACATTCACCATAACAGTGATAATCATTAACTGACACCTAGCACCTGATTTAAAAATACAGATAGGAATACCTCTTTTTGTAGCATACTTACTGTATTTCCTGGCAGTTTCTCTACGAAAGTATCAGCAGTTTCGTAGCGAAAACTACTGCATTTTTACTGTGCAATTCTCTACAAAAACAAGAAATCTTGGCCAAAATGACCTTTTCAGATTTATAAGCTTGGGAAATGGAAATTTTCAGGAAATAATGACTGATGTGACATGATAAGACTTGAATGGGGGTGGGTTTGGACCTTAGGATAGGCTAATAAGAAAATTTTTAAATTTTTCCTTTACCAACTAATGACAAATGAACTGTATGACCATACCTTTGAAAAATGAACCCCTAAGACTATGTAAAATGATGTTTCACTTTTTCTGAGTGATAACAAGTTATATAAGCTAGGAGCAGATGAAGTATTGACAAGATATTTTTTGGAACATGAGACACAGGATATCATGGTTGAGGCTCATGGAGGGGCAGCAGGAGGCCATTATGTTGGGAAGGCTACTACGTAGAAGGTATTACATGCTGGTTTATGGAAGCTCATACTACACAGTGATGCACATGCATACTGTTTAGCCTGTGATGCATGCCTGAGAATGGGGAAGCCCTCACGCAGAGATGAAATGCCTTTGTAGCCAAAAATGGCCCTGGAGGCTTTTGATAAATGGGCTATATATTTTGTTGGATTGATCAATCCTCCAGGGAAGAAGACTGGAGTGTGTTATATCATCAATGCCACAAATTATGTAACCATATGAGCAGAAGCTAAGCTAGTTAAGGATTGTACTGCAGATACTGCTGCACATTTCTTTTTTGAACATATTTTGAATAGGTTTGGGTGTCTAAAGATACTGATGAGTGATGTAGATACACACTTTGTTAATGAAACCACTGAAGCTCTGATAGATAAATTTCAGATCCATCACCAGAAGAGTACCCCTTATCACCCTCAGGAAAATGGTACAGTAGAATATTTCAACAAAATTTTGGAGAATGCACTCACGAAGATCTGCAATGCCAATTGGAACAATTGGGATGTGCGCATCCCTTCTGTGTTATGGGCTTATAGGAAAACATGTAAGAAGTTGACTGGGAAAACACCTTTCAGGATGGTTTATGGCAAGAAGCAATCATGAGAATGGAATATATTGTCCCAAGCCTGCGCATCATAGAATTCACTAGTATGGTTGAGCCTGACATCATGGAGGAACGTCTTACGTAATTGTTTTCCTTAGAGGAAGATTGATTCATTGCTAACTTCCAACAGCAAGTACAGAAGGCACGCAAAAAGGCTTGGCATGATATGCACATCAGACATAAGGATTTCAGGGAGGAATACTTGGTCTTGCTATATGACAGTAATTTTGCGTGCAACCCAGGGAAGTTCAAGAAAAATTGGTTGGGGCCTTACATTGTGAAGGAGATCACTGATAGAGGTCCGGTGCACTTGGCCACGCTGCGCAGTGAGAATCTTCCGCTGCGCAGTGAGAATATTCTCGTGTATTTCAATGGAAGACGACTGAATCCTTATAGGGACAATCTTGTGCCGACCAAATGACTATATGTCTAGAGCATCGGAATCCATTTTTCTGTGCGTGGCACCGAGGGAATGCGCAGACAGGTGCGATAGGAGTGCAAAGGTGATGCACAGGGGGGGAAACTAGCTATTGGAATAGTGAAACTGGGTGAAAAAATGATTTTACCATTGGATGGAGCGGGTTTTATGCATTTAATGATGCGATCTTACGAGATTTTTAACCATTTTTATGGAGGTAAGTTGCATTTAATGAAGATCTGACCATTTTCACCTCGCATTACCTATAAAAGGAAGGGCATGAGTCACATTTGGCTCCTTTTCTTTTTGAGTGCATTGCGCCCTAATCTTATTCATGAATTGCACTGTAAATTTGTATGTGAGCGTTGTATGTCTGGATGAGAGACCGCATCCGATGTGAGTAATACAGAATTCATCTTTCACCCAAGAATGTCGGCCACCAATCCAGAGAGCGTGCCCTCTAAGGAACACTATGCGCCTCTCACAGCATCAACCGAGCCAGGGTCAGATGATCTCCATGAGGTGATACCTAAAGTTGAAGAAATCGTGTCTATGTTGACTAAAGGAAATGGGAAAATGACAAAGAGGTCCTCCTCCAAGCTGCAGACCTCTCCTAGAAACGTGACTTCCCCAAATCAAGCTACGAAGGATAAGTCACCTATGGGTGATCCTACGAAGATACCAATGACCGCCACTGAGGAGGCTGCACTCGTTGAGTTAATCCAATGGATTCCATCGTATGTCAAGCCGCACAGACCCTCTGTCTGCACACCAAAGTATGTAGATGTGGTCAGGAATTACCTTAAGATGTCATTAGTTCTGCAGGCCATCCCCCTGATCAAATAGATGTTCGCCAAGATCCTCCATGTCAAGTTCGATCATTATGAACTTGCCATTGAAGAAACATTCCTTGAATTGGCGCCAGAATACTACCTAGAGCGCGTGTTATATGAGGATGTAGTGAAGGTTGAGCCTATGTCGTGGGCATACGGGCTGAGCAATGTCGGGATCCTCAATCTACTGAGGATTCCCCACTTCGAGAGGTACCCTATCACCACTATGTGCGTGCGCCATTTGCTAGCCTTAGTGCATGAGGGATTCATGTGGATTCAAGGAAGGATTCTGATAGACGTCATGCTGATCCACCGGATCATCGACCTGCCCATGTTAGGTCCCTATATTACTAGTGTAGTCCCTTATATTTTTTAGTGTAACCCCCTTATTGTTATTGTTGTACCCCTGTAACCCCAATATTGTTATTATTGTGCCCTTACATTATTGTTGTTAGGTTGGCTAGGATTATATTGTGACCCCATGGACTCCTATATATAGAAGGAGGTTTTGGTCATTTGTTTCATCCAAGAATTTTTCATTTATGTAATGTATTGGAAGTTTCCCCCTCGAAGTGGCTGATTTATAAGGCATGGATCTCTTTTTTCTTCTATATTTGGAGCTGGTTTCATAACATTTGGTATCATAGCTTTGGATTCTAGGGTTTCGCTACTCCAAACAAGTCATCGTGGCATTTGCGCTATAACTTTGTTTTTATGAAGGTTTAGAAGCTAAAAATTTTACAAAGAGAAGCCGAAATCCTGAGGAACGTCTTCTAAAAATTTTAGATCTTAGTTTGCATTATTTGCGGAGATATGATCTATGGAAGTTAGAGTTTGTTTAGGCTCCCGAATTTAACCTAAAACGGTTCATCGTGCAATTTGTGCTATACCATTTTTTCTACGAAGGTTCAAAAGCTGAAATTTTTACAGAGGGAAGCCAAAAGACTGAGGACCTTCCTGAAAAAGTTTCAGATCTTGGTTCATAATAATTTTGGACATATTATCTATGGAAGTTAGTGTTTCTTCAGGCTCTATAATTTCATCTATAAGAGGTGACTGTGGTAAAATATTCATAACTCTCTCTCTCTGAGCGTCAGATTGGAATTCTATAAAAAGTGTCTGCAAGTACACAAAATTTAGTTTCTTGTCTATCAGTTTCAAAGCCGAAGGAGAAAAAAGTGACATGTGGCACGTAATACAATTTCTCTCTACTGAAATATTCCATAAATAGGTCATTGTGGAAGATTGGGCTTAACCTAGTCTTGAAGAATCCAAATCAGGTCAGACCTGTGGCATTATAAATAAGATTCAGAGGGCTGCGATAGGAGCGAATTTCAGATATTGAATATCCGAAATCACATAGATAATTCAGTTTCAATATCAAGCACCTCAAAAGAAATAAAAATCTATGTATTTTTTTCGAATTGCATAAGTCTTGTTTGAAAATTCATTTTGAATTGATTCCAAGGGCATATTGTAGAATAGATATTAGTATTGGGTTCTAAAATCCCCCCTAAAAATAATTCAACACCAATCAAGCCTTCAGAGGGCTCTAATATGACTCATGAAGAAGAAGAACTACAACATGACATATCAAAATTACAAGAGCAAGTGCACCAAATTTCTCTCTCACAAAGATCAAAAAAAAATGAAATGGAAGTTTTGAAGAAAAGCGTGGAAGCTAAGATGGATGGTTTGAAGAAAGGCATGGAATCTAATATGGATGGCATGGAAACTAGCATGGAAGATGGCATGGAAGTTAAGATGGATGACACAGAATCTAAGATCGATGAAAAAATGAAAGACAACATGGAAAACATGAAGAATGATCTAAAAGCGGACATGGAAGGTTTAACAAAATTGATACAAGAAATGTTTCCTAATGGCGAAAAGATAATAGCGGAAACTCATGATGAGAACAAAATTAATGTTAATCATGATTTCATAAACTCTAATGTTGGATGGAAGAACCACCATATTCCAAAGATGGATATGAGGAAGTTTGATGGCAAGGATCCCATAACATGAATACTACAAATGGAGCAATATTTTGATCTCAATAATGTGAAAAACACACAAAAGGTATGCATTGCAACTTTACATTTAGAACAAAATACATTTGTATGGTATCGATGGCTTTGCTCCCAGAAAAAAAAAATTCACTTGGTCAATGTTTATGGAGGAAATGATAGTGCATTATGAGGATACAAAGAGAAACACCTTCTTTAGCCAATTGATAAATCTCAAACAAAAGGGTTCAGTGGTGGAGCATATTGAGGACTTCCAAAAATTGAATATAAGTGTAACTGATATTCCATAGGAAAACAGGATTGATGTCTTCATAGGGACTTTAAAGGATAACATCCAACATGAGGTTCACGTTTGGGAACCTGGTTCATTAGAGAAGGCATTTAGGTTGGCAAGAAAAATTGAATGTAAAATTATGGCGACAAGGAAGCCTACCACTCACATCTATAAAGACGGAAGTGTTGCTACTCCTAGACTTCCACAACCTACAAGGTTGACACCACTACAATTGGAAGAAGAAAAGTCAAAAGGGATTTTCTATAGTTGTGATAGCAAATACACTAAAGGTCATCAGTCTACTAATAAGAAATTATTTTACATATATTGTGAAGAGGAGGAAGAAAATGAACAAGAAGCTTCAAAAGAAGAGGATACACACCAAGAACCAACCCTAGAAGAAGAAGAAATGAGTCCGACCATATCGTGTAATGCATTGGAAAGAATTACCACTCCTCAAACTCTCAAGATAGAAGGACATGTCAAGAAGAAAAAGGTAATAGTGTTGATTGATTCGGGTAGTACCCGTAATTTTATTCATTGTAAGGTAGCCAAGGAATTGAATTGTTTCCTATAACCAACACCGAAATGTCAAGTGAAAGTTGAAAATGGAGGAACTATAAAATTCTCTAGAAAATACCATAATATCAAGCTAACCATGGGGGAATATGTATTGAATAGTCCAATTCTTTATATTCCAATGGCAGGTGCTGATGTTGTACTAGGAGTACAATGGTTACAATATTTGGGGCCAGTAGCTTTTAATTTTCAAGAACTTTTCTTGAAATTTTTTTTGGAAGGAAAGGAAATCGAATTATGGGGTATCATAGGGAAGCCAAGAAAGATAATAAGCTCTAATGTAATGAAAAATATTCTAAAGAAAGAACAACGAGGTGTAATTTCACAATTATTCTCACTAGAAGTTCCAACATTAAAATTATTTATTTCTCTAGGTCTCCAAAAATTCTTGGACAATCATTCCAAGGTGTTTGAAACTCCCAAAGGAATCCTACCTATTCGTGATCATGATCATGCTATTCATTTGATTCCAGGAAGTGTCCCTCCAAACATCAGGCCTTCTAGATATCCTTATGTCCAAAAGAGCGAAATTGAACATATGATTGCAGAAATGTTAGAGGCTTGTATAATTCAACCTAGTCAAAGTTCTTTCTCTGCTCCAGTAGAATTGGTGCACAAGAAGGATGGATCATGGAGCATGTGTCCGGGTTATAGGGAGCTCAATAAGCTCACTATTAAAGATAAATTTCCCATTCCTATGATTGATGAATTATTGGATGAATTACATGGAGAAATTTATTTTACCAAGTTGGATCTTCATTCAGGATATCATTAGATTAGAATGAATACTTAAGATACAACATTTCGAACTCATGAGGGTCATTAAAAATTTTTGGTCATGCCTTTTGGCCTTACCAATGCACCTTCCACATTTCAAGGGTTGATGAATTCCATTTTCAAACCCTTCCTTAGAAAAAAATTTCTAGTATTTTTTTGATGATATGCTAATCTACAGTAGGTCTTGGAGGATCATGTTCAACATATTGACAGGGTTCTCAAACTATTTGAGGAGAAACAATTATATGCAAAAACATTCAAATGTTTCTTTGGAGTACAAGAGGTGGAATAACTGGGTCATATTGTATCTCATGAGGGTGTTAAGGTAGACCCTAACAAAATTAAATCCATTAAGGAATGGAAAGTCCCCACAACCATAAAGCAGTTGTGAGGATTTCTAGGGTTAACAGGGTATTATCACAAGTTTTTTAAGAATTATGGGAGAATAGTAGCACCTCTAACAACATTATTGAATAAAGATGCATTTTCATGGACTCGTAAAGCAACTAAGGCCTTTGAACATCTTAAAGAGGCAATGTGCCTAGCACTGGTCTTAGATACACCAGACTTCACAAAAACCTTTATTGTGGAATGTGATGCCTCAGGAAATGGAATTGGTGCTATTTTAATGCAAGAAGGAAGACCCATTTATTTTGAAAGTCGTCATATCAAAGGAAATTATTTACAGAAATCTATTTATGAGAAGGAAATGTTGGCAATACTACACACACTAAAGAAATGGTGACCATACCTAATGGGAAGACACTTCAAGGTGAAAACTGATCATGATAGTCTTAAACACTTTTTGGAACAAAGAATATCTTTAGAAGAACAAAAAAAATGGGTCACAGAGATGTTTGGTTATGACTTTGAAACCATCTACAAAAAAGGCAAGTTAAATGTTTTTGTAGATGCACTCTCAAGAAAGGATGAGGAGGTGGAAGCATTGCTTTGTGCCATTTATATTATCCAACCAAATTGGATAACCGAAGCAAGGGATGAATGGAGGAAGGACGAAGAAGTGTGGACACTCATTCAAAAATTGCAGCAAGATCGGCTAGTACATTTGATACATTTAGTTGGAAAAATGATTCCTTATGGTACAAAGATCGCTTATATATTTGTAAGAATTCCCATCTAAAACAAAATATTCTTTTGGAATTGCACACTTATACTTTAGGAGGACACTCAGGATTCTTAAAAACTTACCATAGGGTGAAGAAAGAATGTTTTTTGGATGGCCTTAAATCTGATATTCAAAATTTTGTGGCTAAATGTTTGGTTTGCCAGCAAAATCAAGTTGAGACAATTAAGACCCCAGGTCTTCTACAACCTTTATCCATTCCAAGTCAACATTGGGAGGATATTTCAATGGATTTTATCACATGTTTACCTAAGTTATAAGGAAAGAGTGTCATCATGGTGGTATTTGATAGACTTACCAAGTATGCACACTTTTGTGCATTATCTCATCCATTTAAAGCAAGTACAACTGCTACTGCATTTATGGAAACAGTTCAAAAGCTACATGGAAACCCAAAGATTATTGTAAGTGATAGGGATCCCATTTTTACTAGAAATTTTTGGATGGAATCATTTTCTTTTTGGGTACTCAACTAGCTCATAGCTCATCTTATCATCCTCAATCCAATGGTAAAACTGAGATAGTGAATAAATGTTTGGAAGGATATCTTCGTTGTTTTGTATCTGATAAGAAAACACAATGGGTCAAGTGGTTACCTCTCGCTGAATGGTGGTATAACACTTCCTTCCATACTGCAACAAAAATGACCCCATTTGTGGCACTTTATGGATATCATCCACCATCCATCACATCATCTTTAAGAGAAAATTATAAGGTTCAAGAAGTGGAAGATCACATCGAGCATCAACAATAAGTTCTCCAACTCTTAAAGGATAAACTAAATTTGGCACAAAATCGAATGTAACAACATGCAGATCAACATCGCAGCGAGAGAATTTTTGATGTAGGAGACAATATTTTTAATGCTACAACCATACAAACAAATTTCCCTCAAGCAAGCTAAGAAGGATAATAAATTATCACCAAAGTACTATGGTCCTTACAAGGTGTTGCAAAAGATTGGTACTATGGCATACAAATTGGAGCTTCCTGATTCTTCGTGAGTGCTTCCAGTTTTCCATGTTTCATGTTTAAAGAAGGTTATAAGTGAAAAAATTCCAGTCCAAACAATATTGCCAAAACTTGACGAGGAAGGAAAAATCGTATTGGAACCTGAAGCAGTCATGGAAACAAGAACTTGACAGCTACGAAATCGATCAATTTCATAGTATCTCATCAAGTGGAAGAACTTACCCACTGAAGATTCTACATGGGAAGATGAGAATTCTATACTGAAGCATCCGTAGCTACTCAAGCATTGAGGACAACACTTTTTTGAAGGAGAGGGGCATGTTATGTCCCTGTATTACTAGTGTAGTCTCTTATTGCTATTAGTGTAACCCCCTTATTGTTATTTTTGTACCCCTGTAACCCCAATATTGTTATTATTGTGCCCTTACATTATTGTTGTTAGGTTGGCTAGGATTATATTGTGACCCCATGGACTCCTATATATAGAAGAATTTTTTAGTTATTTGTATCATCCAAGAATCGTTCATTTATGTAATGTATTGGAGGTTTCCCCCTCAAAGTGGCTTATTTCTAAGGTGTTGATCTCTCTTTTATTCTATTTTTGGAGCTGGTTTCTTAAGAACCCAAGAAAGGGCCTCATCCTAAGGAAATTTTTGAAAAGATCAATGAGCTCAAGGTCGCTGCAATGGCCAAGAAATATTACCAGGTCGGGCGGGATGCCTGGGGATTCTTGGTACAACAGATTGCAAACGTAGGTGTGTTCCTAGGAACCTTAGTCCTAGGCTAGAATTTGATGCGCAAGTGTCGCCCAAAGATAGTCCCTGCGCTTGTAATTACATTGGCAGGCTAGTGTGAGAAGGGGGTCAGCTACAACTTGCCCCAATATCTTTGCCAGGAATTTTTGGATGATGTGCGCGAGGCGCAGGAAGAAGGCAAGAAGTTCTACTACTCGTGGTTGTTGTTTCTGTTTGTGCTAGTAGCATGGGAGACCCCAGAGGGTATCGTCATCCCAGAATTGGAGTGAGGCGTATACGAGGGCGCGCGCTATGCCAATTTATGGGATTTCGCCGACCCTAAGCGAGTGAAGGGAAAACAAAATTAGATGCTATTTGAGGGCGTGTTAGCTGCAGCAATACACTCGTGACCAAGACTATCCCTAGCAGTATATGAGAAGTACAAAAGCATTGCATACTTTCATATTACCATGCACCATGTGCATATTAGGGCATGCAACTACCCTGTGTGGTATAAATTTCCCTTCATGGTGAATGAAGCGGAGATCGACCAGGTCATGTGACCTGGCTAGAAATGTGGAAATTTGGGCTCGGCTCCACCCAACTCGTTACAACCTCTACTTCGGGGAAAGAGATAGCCCCAGGAGACAAAGAGAAGGAAGCTAAGCCACACACTGACAAAGATGCAGAAAAAAGAAAAAATAACGGTGAGAAGGATCCTGAGCAGGAAGCAGAGAAGGACACAGAGCAAGATCTTGGTAGCAAAGTTGATGTGGACCCTAGAGGCCTTGATGGGTTAGACAACACTGGCACAAAATCTTCACGTGGCACGAAGCATGGTGCAGAGACCCCCAAGGGGCCGTGAAAGAAGAGGTCACTTTGACTGAAGATGATGTGGAAAAATTAGCAAATGGAGTCACATCTGCCTCTGAAGACAAATGGACCGCCATAGAAAAAAAATACGAGGCTGCGGTCGAGGCACTACAATTGGGGTTGTAGGTACTCCAGTTGAAGACTGATAATATACAAGAAAGTGTGAATCAAGTAAGGATGATTCAAGTGAGACTACCCACATCAATGATAATCACCACAACAGACAGTAGGATCTGCCCCTTCCCCAGCGCAACAGTCACTTTGGAGCAGCCAAAACTGCGCGTGTAGATGCACACCTGGCTAGAGGTCAAGATCAATCTCTCCATGTTTCCAAGTGGAAATCTACACACTATCCAAACCATCATCACTCATGAGCTGTAGTGCAAGGAGGTGAGCATGCAGTAGTAGTTTAGCGAAGCAGAGCAGAAGTTTACAACTAAAAATGAAGAGTCAATCCAAGCCCAGACAGAGCAGCAGATGACTGTAACGCAGTGAGAAAAGCTTGAGAATTTGATTGACAGATTATGCGGGGACCTCCTTGATGTATCTATTCCTACATCACATGCACCACAAGTAAAATTTGAAAGCTTGGTCACATCACTAGAGGATTTCTAGTCTGAGGTAAAAATACTCAAGGCAGAGTTTGAGCAACATATTACAGCATTGTAGGCTACGTTGCAACCAGAGACTCCCACAGAGGTGTGCACGCAATGGGCAGCCTTGGTGAAGGAAGCCTTCGAAAGTATCGCTAGCACAGTTGACAAGGGCTCTGCACTGCTAGAAACAGTGATGGGACTGTGGACCTCTATAAAAACAAACCCACTATCTAAGAACATCTCTCAAGAGTTGTGTGCAAAGGAGCAGGCATTCGACAACCTCAATGAGGCCTTTCCCACTTTTTTCCTTGCTCATCACATGGCCCGCTTGCAGATAAGTAAAATTTTGTGTGATGAAGTAGAGGAGCTACAGAGGAAGAAAATGATTGTGAGAGAGCACATGAAGTTGTGGGAAGACAAGGTGTTGAAGCTATCACATGACCTGGATGCAGTCATTAAGAATCTGAATCAGACCTATCAAAGCATCAATCTAGCCATAGAAGGGTTGACGCTGCAGAAGCTGGTGGGCATAGCGCAAAGTGCAGCAGATCAAAGTGTGGGCGTCCTGGCGCCTTTTGTTGCTGCCATTGAATAATTGAAAACCAAAATGAAGAACCCAGCGTCGTTGTGACTCGGGACGAGTCACAAGATTGTGTTGGGGGCCTATTGGAGTTAGGTCCCTTAGGACCAAATTTTGGATGAAAGTACTATATTTTTCTTAAGTTTTTGTAAGTTGTTGAAAATGCAACAAGATGATGGAGCTTAGTGAAAAGAAGTCGCCTTCACTAAGTGGGCCCGCAGGCTATTTTTGGCGTAAAGTCTATTTTTAGACATATGGATCATGGTCTATGAGTTGTAGGATGCTATTTGTGGATGGTTGGTCAAGTTGGTAAAAATAGATGGACCTCTATTTTTAGACATATTGGGCAGAGTCTATTTTTAGACTGTCGAGCTAAAAATAGAACAGTCAAATATTATTAACCCTTAATAATATTTAGACTATAAACATTATCTTATCCTCTTGGAGCACTTCAGTTTGATGCTTGGATGTGGCACATGCAGCTGACAGAAGGAATTACACTATTCCTAGGGGTTAGTTGAGTTATTGCATGGTTGACTTCAGTTAGAACTCATGTGGCAGAGTTTGGTGGAGTTGATGAGACAGTTGATGGAGTTGTGTTCGGTTTAACTTAGTTGAACTAGTTGTATTTAGTCTAACCGATAAATACACTAGTGATGAGTGGTGTGAATTAATTATTAATTAATTCACTAATTATTAACTCATAAATCAACTAAAGAATACATCAGTTAACTGCAATGCATGGACAGTTCAGTGGAGACCAGTGTTAGAGGTGGGTGAAAGGGTGAGTCTACTATCAGTTGTGACTATGGTTGTGCATGAGATTTGCACACACATTGATTGAGATTGCCAATGAGGATTTCGCAGTACAAGCCAGTGGGATTCGAACTTGGATCTAATCATTATTCATCTTGGATTGCGCAGTAGAGGCAGGCAGACTTGTGGAGGAGATTTGAACTTGTGACTTGTTCATATCTGAGCTAGTTTGTGTGTAGCATGTGAGATAGTGCTGAGAGCTGTGAGGAGCTTTGTGCTATGTATTTTTACATGTTCTCTATCATTATAATATACAGATAGTTGGGGGTTTTCAGCTGTAAGCTTTCCCCATTACATACTGTGTTGATATGTGTGTTTGATTATGTTTTAATGTGCGCATGCGACTGCTTCTATTTCCGCATATTGATGATCAATTGTAGAAGAGGTTATGTATTATGCATGAAGCTTAAATAGTGTGTAATCGGGATAATCTCGGTGAATAATTCAGCTATTATTCAAATTTCTACATGGTATCGGAGCGAAATTGATCATCGGATCTATTACAGTGATTACAATTTATTTCGGTAGACAGAGTCTGTAAGCGGGCCAGGTAGCCTCTGGATCCATCCTTTCTTTGAAAGGTGATGTATCCATTAAATGCCCCTACAGTCGATATTTGTGCTAGAAATACTTTGTTCTCACATATCAGAAGCGGTTGAGTTTTGAGCTGGTGGAATTCGAATTTGCAGCAGTGTTTTCTTGGTGTCGAAGTCAAAATGTCTTTCAACAGATTCCGATTGGAGTATGCTCTTGAAGGCAGCTTGAATTATATTTCATGGAGAGATAGGATGGAGGCAATGTTAGATGACAATGGGCTGAAGGAGTTCATAGATGCTGAAGTCCCAAAGCCTACTGATGCTGCTCAAGTTGAGGCTTGGCAAAAGAAGACAGCAAAGTGTCGAAGGATTCTGTTGGAGGGCGTGAAGGATCACATTGTATCCAGCCTACATGGTAAAGCTTCTCCATACTTGATGTGGAAAGAATTGATAGATTTATTCCAAAGAAAGAGCGACTAGAGGAATTTGGCACTCAAGGATAAACTCAGACACATAAAGATGGAGAAAGGCGACAGTATGCCCAAGTACCTCACGAAGTTCATCCAATGCAGGGATGAGCTGGGAAGTGCGGGGGTGACTGTATATGATGAGGAATTGGTGAGCTTGGCTCTCCTTGGTCTTCCGAAGAGTTGGCATGCCTATCAGGATTCTGTCAATGGTCGGGAGAAATTGCCAGGATGGGAGCGACTTTGGTCGGATCTTGTGCAAGAGGAGATAAGGCGGAATACCAGGGACGGATCTTCATCAAAGGCACCTGATGAATAAAATTGTGCTTTGGATGCCAAAGCAAAGAAGGGGAAGAGCAAGAAATCTTCTCAATCCGGTGCGAAAGGCAAGAAGCAGGACATGTCCAAGGTGAAGTGCTTTCACTGTCACCAGCACGGACATTATGCCACAAATTGTCCGCAGAAGAAGAAAAATAAGCAGGTTGTTGGATCTGCAACGGGAGAGGCCTTAGCCTCGCAGTTTGAGCTATATTTTTCGGTGATCGCATGCTTGGTATCAAGTGTGATGGGTTCAGTTTGGTTCTTGGACAGTGGTGCGTCTTTTCACATGACAGGAGATCGAGATTTGTTTTCTAATCTGGATGAGAAAGATCTTGGAGTGCACATCGAGATGGGCGATGATGTTAGATACAGTGCGACGGGTATCGATACCATTTCCTTTGAGAGGGAGTCTGGTAAACCCTTCGTATTGAAGAAAGTGATGCATGTTCTAGGATTGAAGAAGAATCTTATCTCTGTGGCGATGTTAGAAGACAAGGGATATGATGTTGTCTTCAGCAAGGGAAAGGCTTTCCTGCGCAATAAGACAACTGGAGAAACCCGAAAGATAGGGGTTTGAGTCAAGAACCTTTATCAATTGCAAGTAGATGGCTGCGCAACAATGGCATGCAAGGCAGAAGGAGTGGTGAGCCGGGATGATGGCGAGCTGTGGCACCGGAGATTGGGCCACCTTCACCATGGAGCTTTGAAGATACTGCAGCATATTTCTACTGGGCTTCCTAAGGGCACTCTTGCGCAGTCAGATCAGTGCAAGGGGTGTACCTTGGGAAAAATTGTGAAAGCCACCTTTCACGAGAAGGATAGTCGCACCACGACGATCCTTGAGAGAATTCACACAGACGTGTGTGGACCTTTCTCAGTAGCTTCGACAGCAAAGCACAGGTACTATGTGATATTTGTTGATGATTATTCTCGGAAGTGCTGGATCTTCTTCATGCAGAAGAAGAGCGAGACATACTCAAAGTTCTATGAGTTCAAGGCGCTGGTGGAGAAGGAATCGGGGAAGCATGTGAAGGCTCTTAGGAGTGACAATGGTGGTGAATTCATCTCTGGCGAATTCAAGGACTTTTGCAGCGCAGAAGGAATTCAAAGAGAGCTCATAGCACCTCATAACCCACAGCAGAACGGGGTTGCTGAGCGGAAGAACAGAACGATCGTGGGTGTTGCACGGGTGATGTTGCATGATCAGGGCCTACCCATTCACTTGTGGGTGGAGGCATGCAATACTGTTGTATATGTGCAGAACCGTTGTCCTCACAAGATACTTTGCATGAGTACACCTGAGGAGGCATTTTCTGGTAAGAGGCCTGATATTTTCCATTTGAGGATTTTTGTTTCACCCGTTTACATTCATGTGACGAAGGATGCCAGGAAGAAGCTGGAGCCGACCGCAGAGGTTGGGGTATTTGTGTGGTACACTGATACGCCCCACAACTATCGTGTGTATTTTCCAGACAGTCGCAAGACTGTTGTGCGACGGGATATCAAATTTCAGGAGGAGAAAGCCATGAAGTGTTCGCTTGAGAGGGAGCCACACTTACATGCAGATGAGGAGCTATTAGTTCCTAAGGATGAGTCTCAGGATGTGGATCAGCCACAAGATGAGGTTCATGGAGTGGAAGAGACCACTCATGCAACGCCAACCATTAGAGGGCGGAAGCGCACTACAGAAGCTGAGCGACTGGCTCAAGATGTAGAGAAGGTTGTAGGACCACCTACGGCACAGCGCAGACAGAGACAGTCACCAGACCGGTACACTGGATACATGGCTCTTGTGAGCAAATGTGTCGTGACAGAGCCATCCTCTTTCGAGGAAGCTGTGGAGGACCCCGCATGGGTAGATGCCATGGTGGAAGAGTATGATTCGATTGTCAGAAACAGTGCATGGGAGATTGTCCCAAGGCCGGAGGGGAAATTAGTGGTGGGTTCGAGATGGATCTACAAAGTGAAGCAGGCAGCTGACGGGAGTGTGGAGAAGTACAAGGCAAGATTTGTTGCCCGAGGCTTCTCACAGATAGAAGGGATCGATTATGAGGAGACCTTTGCACCTGTCGCAAGGTATTCTTCCATACGGACGATTCTTGCTCTCTCAGCGCAGATGGGGTGGCACATTCATCAGATGGATGTGAAGACTGTGTTCCTCAACAGAGTCATTGAGGAGGAGGTGTACATAGAGCAGCTCGAAGGTTTCGAGATCTTCAGCAGCGAGTCGCATGTGTGCAGGCTCAAGAGAGCGTTGTATGGGTTGAAACAAGCACCTCGTGCTTGGTACACACGGATAGACAGTTATTTCATCGGACTTGGATTCTCCAAGAGTGAGGCAGATCCTAACCTATACCAGATTGTGGTGGAGGGTAAGTTGCTGATCATTGTACTTTATGTAGATGATTTTATTTTGACAGGTGATGAGCTGTTGATACTTTCATGCAAGGAGGATCTTGCAAGAGAGTTTGAGATGAAGGACTTGGGCTTCCTTCATTATTTCCTGGGATTGGAAATTTGGCAGCGCAGTGATGGACTATTTGTTTCTCAGGGTAAGTATGCCCGGGAAATACTGGATAAGTTCAACATGCATGGCTGCAAGCCTGTTGATACTCCTCTTCCTGGAGGTTGGAGGAAGGAGGATGCTACTTCAGCGGAGGTAGTGGATGCCACTGTTTATCGACAGTTGGTGGGGTCGCTTATGTATCTAGTCAATACACGACCCGATATATGCCATGCTGTTAACCAGCTGTCACAAGCTATGGTTAAGCCTACCAAGCTCTTCTAGAAGGTAGGCAAGCATGTATTGCGTTATCTTAGAGGCACATCGGGATATGGATTGTAGTACAGACAGGAGGATGAGGTGAAGCTATGTGGCTTCACGGATGCAGATTGGGCAGGGAGCCCAACGGACAGAAAGAGAACATCTGGAGGGATCTTCAGTATCGGATCGACAGCAGTTTCCTGGTACAACAGGAAGCAGAGATCCATGGCACTCAGTTCAGCAGAGGCCGAGTATATGGCAGCAAGTTTGGCTACATGCGAGGCTATATGGATGAGGAAGATCTTGGTCGAGTTGTTCGGGTCACACTTGGAGCCTACTGTGATTTATTGTGATAACCAGAGTTACATTAAACTCTCGGCTAATCCAGTATTTCATGATAGATCCAAACACATCGACATCAGGTACCATCATATCAGAGATTGTGTGCAGTGGAGAATCATGTTACTTTCATACATTCCCATGGAGGATCAGGATGCTGATATCTTGACGAAGGCGCTCACCAGGAGAAAATTCGAATACCACAGAGGCAGGATAGGGGTTGCAGATAATCCATATCTTATTGAGAGGGAGTGTTTAAAATGCAACAAGATGATGGAGCTTAGTGAAATGAAGTCGCCTTCACTAAGTGGGCCTGCAGGCTATTTTTGGCGCAAAGTCTATTTTTAGACTATGTCTATTTTTAGACATATGGATCATGGTCTATGAGTTGCAGGATGCTATTTGTGGATGGTTGGTCAATTTGGTAAAAATATATGGACCTCTATTTTTAGACATATTGGGCAGAGTCTATTTTTAGACTGCCAGTCTAAAAATAGATCAGTCAAATATTATTAGCTCTTAATAATATTTGGACTATAAAAATTATCTTATCCTCTTGGAGCACTTCAGTTTTATGCTTGGATGTGGCACATGCAGCTGACAGAAGGAATTACGCTATTCCTAAGGTTTAGTTGAGCTATTGCATGGTTGACTTCAGTTAGAACTCATGTGGCGGAGTTTGGTGGAGTTGATGAGACCGTTGGTGGAGTTGTGTTCGGTTTAACTTAGTTGAGCTAGTTGTATTTAGTATAACTGATAAATACACTAGTGATGAGTGGTGTGAATTAATTATTAATTAATTCACTAATTATTAACTCATAAATCAAATAAAGAATACATCATTTAACTGCAATGCATGGACAGTTCAGTGGAGACCAGTGTTAGAGGTGGGTGAAAGGGTGAGTCTACTATCAGTTGTGACTATAGCTGTGCATGAGATTTGCACACACATTGATTGAGATTGCCAATGAGGATTGTGTAGTACAAGCTAGTGGGATTCAAACTTGGATCTAATCATTATTCATATTGGATTGCGCAGTAGAGGCAGGCAGACAGGTGGAAGAGATTTGAACTTGTGATTTGTTCATATCTGAGCTAGTTTGTGTGTAGCATGAGCGATAGTTCTGAGAGCTGTGAGGAGCTTTGTGCTATGTATTGTTACATGTTCTCTATCATTATAATATACATATAGTTGGGGGTTTTCAGCTGTAAGCTTTCCCCATTACATACTTTGTTATATGTGTGCTTGATTATGTTTTAATGTGTGCATGCGACTGCTTCTATTTCCGCAAATAGATGATCAATTGTAGAAGAGGTTATGTATTATGCATGAAGCTTAAATAGTGTGTAATCAGGATAATCTCAGTGAATAATTCAGCTATTATTCAAATTTCTACATAAGTTAAGTGGTGCGCACTAAGAAAAGCATAGGTCAAGAGGCTTTGGGGTGGGTCAAAGCCCCTCATGAGTTGTAATTGGCCAAAGGGTAGAACTAGGGGCCACATACCACAATTTGAAAACCTTATATGAGCGCAGGCTAAAGGTATAAATAGGAGTCTAGATCGAGTCAATAGGAGGCATAATGTAAGAGATTAGAATGATGCTTTGATGTTTTTAGCTAAGAAGAGAATTTGTCTGGGTTCGAAGGCTCCTGCTGGCTATGTGTGTGGACACCTTAGTATTGATGTGTGTGGACCCCATTAGTTGTGTGTACGATAGAATGAAGGTGTTGTAAGAAATATCTAACTTTGAATGAATCAAAGGAACATTTTGGATGAGATCTGAGTATCAAATGCATCTGTCTTCTGTTTTATGATCTGTTTCCACATATTATTTTTGTTTACTGTATTATCTATGTTCGGATCGATTGCACAACTATATTTTACCTTAGATGAGTTATTAATGTATGGATATATTGTTGTTAAACGTAATTTTTATGTATTAAGGACTATTGAAAGGGACTGCGGACTTATATCAGTGCACACGCATGATAACCTATGTAAATTGACCTAAATCTGTTTGGTTAGGGTTTCTGGTTAGGGCTTCTGTTGCGAAGGTTAAATCAAATTTGTTTAGTTCTGAAGAAACCCACATCATTTAATTCTTTCTCAGGGTGTGGAAACCTGGTTCCAACACCCCCCCATACTGCTTCAGGTGAGACTTTGATTTGCGCAATTAGGTCAATACCGAAAGGGCCAGAGTTAGGATCCACGAGAGGCGATTAGTCCATGTCGTGAAACACACAAGGTGAGTTGAATCCAATGTCCAACGATCTCCCCCCCAATGCGAGCCGAGTGAGTTTTGAATTCGAGACCTGTCGCTCTGATACTAATGGTTGGAAAAACGATAGCCATTAGACCAAAACTCATAGTCATTAGTGTCTGCTACAATCGTCGGAGTTAGGATCCATGAGAGGCAGTTAGTCCATGTCGTGAAACATACGGGGAGCGTTGAACCCAATGTCCAACAAATGGGTCTATGAGTTTTTTGTACATTACATGTGTATACCTAAAATAAAGAAAGGGTAAATCAATTGGTATCCAATCGTATTAGCAATAAAACCATAGTGAATAACAAGAGGAGAGAAATAATACATTTTCAAATTTAATTTGAAATATATAAGAATTACACCAATAAGCCATCGTCCATTACAATTACTAGTAGAATTGAAAAATGGAAAAACTAGCATTCATATGAAAAGCATTTCACTGAGACAATTTTTATGTAACTAATGGAATAAGGAAATATATAACCACAGTGAGGAAAATCTGAGAGAAAATTTCGCTTGAGGAAAATAAATTGACAAAAAATTCCCATAAGGAAGACTTGGTTCAAGCACTAGTTGGAGTTGTAAAACTCTCTTACGTGTTTGTATACACTTAACAATTAGAAACCAATTCAATACCAACTAATGGTTCCAATTCCTAAGTCTATGGTCAGACTGGAAAATAAAAATGAAACCAGTAGTGACCCTTAATAAGGGAAAAGTTACAATGAGCAAGAAAAGAAAATCATTATCCCTTTATGTGTCAAATACTCCTCAGAGAAGCAAAGTTTATACAGAGGAAACGACCTGGGAGCTAGTAGGACAGGTTAGCCAATGGAAGACAACAAACCTAACCATCGGTTGGACTTTAAAGAAAAACCCTGAGCCTAAAGGTATTGGAGTTACCTGCAACATCGGAACCCTGCTAGTTCAAACCCTGTTTGTGAAAATAGATAAATATAATTGAAAAAAAAAAATTATAAATCACCATGGTTTATTGGGTACCTATTTAGAACGGGTTTCTGTAAAAACTCCCTATTTTTCCTGGAATTGACAGTGAAGAGAAAAATTGTTATTATCTGGCAACATCTGCCCCATAATGCTGGACAATACCAAGAACATATGCAGGAAATTAGATGAATAAACTCAATAAATTAAGAGTATCGATTCCCACGCTGAGAAAACATAAAGAAATTCCACCAAAGAGATCACCCATCCTACACAATGAAACCATGGTTAGAAATATCAAAACAAGAGTAGACAAAAAATCAACATTTTATTCTTGCCGCCTTAATAAATTACTGTAGTAGTATCTTCACACATAGTAATGACGAATAAGGGCCTTAACTTAATGAAAATGAGAAAGGGTTCCAAGCAAGTCCCGACTGAATGTCAAATTGAGAGTGAACACCCACCTAGTTGCATGTCTGGGCATATACAAGGCAAAACCTCAATGAGTAACATGACACAAAGCAAACTAGTTCAATATAAGGAAATTGAAACTAACTATGATGCAAAAACTTACTCACATCATTGATAGGTTGAAGGGAGTATTCTCTCTGGTGTAGGCCACAACGATGTGAACGTAAACCATAGATTCTAGAGTTCCTTTCCCTATCACAGTGGCGTTGCAGGAGCTAGACACCACGGAGGCAAGGTTAGATGTTTCCCAAATGCAGCAAGTTGAAATCCTCATAGCTAGGGTAAGGGAGGAGGATTCATGCCCATGGTTGGATAGAATACAACTCAAATGTGACTATAAATGAGTAGAGGGTACAACAATCCATGTGAGATTCACATGGGCCTGGCATACTTGGCACGAAACCATTCAGGCATGAGAGCCAAAGTCCAATGTATGAATGTTTCTAGTAAATGTCTAGGCGAATGAAATAAATATCTAAGTGTCGATAAAGGAGAGAGGGTTGGAATGTAAACCTTGCTCATACATCATGAATATTAAATAAAAACTACAATGGATCATAGCGAAGACTATGACCCACAATAATTTTAATTTCATTCAAATTCCAAGGCTAAATAAACATCATGCGCCCAACCACATATATAAATTTTATTAACGCTCATACATAACTATGTATACCATGGACTGAGGAATATAAGCCATAAGTTTTGGTATTAGTATGGGATATTTTCCAACAACATTGAAATGGAAAGAACCATGTTGTATAAAATATACTTATCCCCAATCCCATGCTTAGGAAGTCGAACAGTGAAAAATATGAAAAAATTTACCAATGACACAGTTATATATAGGTATCAAATTTTTACCACAATGAGTTCATATAAATAACGGAGTGTTTAAATGTAGCCTTGTGATGGAAACAATGAGGAAAGAAGTGGTAAGATTTGGGTACCAGCTATAAGGAAATATGGGAAAAAATTATATATATATATATATATATATATATCGATGGAGGAATGTAACATCAAATATGTCATAAAACATTTTCATAACGAGCATATAAAAAAAAGAAAGATATATTAGGCATAAGAATCACATATGAACCAGTATATTTACACATGAAATACCAAGGATAAGGAGATCTTATTAATGAATGCATAAGAAAATCATATCTAGGACTTCCACGAACCACTCGACCATAGATTGGGTTGAACCAAATATTTCTTTCAGCCAATCACCCTGGTGCCATATTCCAAGCATGGATGTGGGACTTACAAAAAACCAACCAAGGATTCTATTGGCTGTGGAGCCTGATTATCTTGCTTATTTTGTATCACAATGTTGGAACCCTGTACCTTAATGGGATGGAAAAGCCTCCCATAATTAAACCCTGCCTGGGGGGTCCAGGGGGGGCGGCTAAAAGTATAGTAATTTCTAGTCAATCTGGGTCGTTCATTAGGCAGATGATCTGACAGTAGAAGTTATGTTTAGTTTAGGGTTTTTTTTCCTAGAAGGCAATGCCTCTTTTGTATGAGGGTATTGTATTGTGGATGTGTATTGTATATGTATTCTCAGAGCGAGAAAAATAAAGAGAGACTGTGAGAGAGAACAAAGGATATTATAGTGGATATGTTGTAGGTTGTGTCTCTTCATTTTTCTAGATAATAGAAAGGAAGCACTTGTTTTTTGGGGTGGACATAGCCCAAACTGGGTGAACCACGTATATCTTTGTTTCTCTGGTTTTATGTGTTTTGTGTGTTTGTGTTTTCCGCATATTTTATGTGTTTCATTTCTCTGTCATATATAATTTTATAACAACTGGTATCAGAGCCGAAGGCCTGTTCAGATGATAAACTCGTAGGAAAGAAGGGTTCCTGGTTCGAGTGGGAGAAATTGCGGAAGATGGTAAGTTTAGGGTTGAGAACTTTAACATCCAAAACTTCCCGCTGTGGAGGATGCAGATGAAATATTATCTGTATTAGAAAGATCTGTACCTACCATTGAGCAGAGAAACAAAGAAGCCGACGACTATGACAGACACAGAATGGGAGATTCTCGATATAAAGGCACTTGGAACAGTACGGTTGTGCCTTGCGGCATCGAAAGCCTTCAATATTTCGAAGGAAACAAGAACAGAGGGTTTTATTAAGGCATTGGAAAAACTATATGAAAAACCCTCGACCTCAAACAAGGTATTTCTTATCAAACGTTTATTTAATATGAAGATGTTGGAAGGTGTGTCTGTTGCAGACCATTTAAATTATTTTAATACAGTTACCAGTCAGTTAAGTTCTGTAGGGGTAAACTTTGATGATGAAGTTAGGGCTCTTTTATTTTTTTGCTCATTTCAAGAAAGCTGGAATGGTTTAGTTATGGCCATTAGTAACTTTGTCTCTGGATATAGTACTTTAAAGTTTGATGATGTTGTCGGTGCTATCCTTAGCGAGGAAATGCGACGGAAAATCTCTGGTGAGACATCGGGTAATGCTTTGAGTGAAGAGTCCAAGGGAAGAAAAATGGAAAGAGGAAAGAGCTCAAGATATCACAGTAAATCAAGGAAAGGCAGATCCAAGTCCAGATTGGGGATAGTGTGCTGGAAATGTGAAAAGAAAGGACACTTGAAGAAAGACTGTAGATCTCGGAAGGAAAAGAAGGAGACACACAACAAGAAAAAAATCATGAAGAAAATGTGATAGGCGATGTGCTACAATATGCTTTGATTCTTTCTTTCAAAATTTTTACTAATTCTTGGGTGGTAGATTCAGGGCCCTCATTCCATGCCACACCTGATAAGAAATATTTTCATGACTATGTTTAAGGAGATTTTGGATAAGTTCTTTTAGGTGATGATAAACCCTATAAAATTGTTGGAATGGGTAAAGTTCTTGTAAAACAACATAATGTAAACCAATTGTTGAGATTGCAACAAGATGATGAGCTTAGTGGAAATAATTCGCCTTCACTAAGTGGGCACGTAGGCTATTTTTTGCGCAAGTCTATTTTTAGACTATGTCTATTTTTAGACATGTCAATCATATTCTATGAGTTGCAGGATGTTATTTGTGGATGGTTGGTCAATTTGGAAAAATATATGGACTTCTATTTTTAGACATATTGGGCGGAATCTATTTTTAGATTGCCAGTCTAAAAATAGATATGTCGAATATTATTAGCTCTTAATAATATTTGGACTATAAACATTATCTTATTCTCTTGGAGCACTTCAGTTAAGTGCACAGATGTGGCAAAGGAGCTGACAGAAGGAATTAAGCTATTCATGAGGGTTAAGTGGAGCTATTTCATGTAGACTTCAGTTAGAACTCATGTGACATAGTTTGGTGGAGTTATTGAGGTAGTTGGTGGAGTTGTGTTCAGTTTAACTTAGTTAAACATAGTTGAGCTAGTTGTATCTAGTCTAAATGATTGATACACTAGTGAGAGTGGTGTGAATTAATTATTAATTAATTCACTAATTATTAACTCATTAATCAACTAAGTAATACATCAGTTAACTACAGTGCATGGACAGTTTCAGTGGAGATCAGTGAAGAGGTAGGTGAAGGAGTAATGTGACTATCAGTTGTGACTATAGTGTTGCATGATTTTGCACCACACATTTATGGGGATGCCAATGAGGATTGCGTGAGCAAGGCTGGACCAATTCGAGTTCATTTAGAGCCATTCTTCAGCAGTGATTGCGCAGTAGAGGCAGGCTAGTAGGTGGTAGAGATTGGAGCATGTGTTTTGCTAGATCGGACCTGATTAGTGTGTAGCAATTGGAGACTGTACTGAGAGCTTGTGAGGAGCTTTGTATGATGTTTGTTACATGATCTCTATGACATATAATATAAAAATAGTTGGGGGGTTTTATCTTTAAGCTTTCCCATAAAATACTGTGTTCATATGTGTGAATGTTTATGGTTTTAATGTGCGCATGCAATTGTTTTTATTTCTGCAATTAATGATCAATGGTAGAAGAGATTATGTATTGTGCATGAATTAAAATAGTGTGTGATCAGGAGAATCTTGGATGTATAACATAACAGTTATATAAATTTCTACATGGTATTAGAGCGAATTTGATCATTGGAGCAATTGCAAAACATTGAAGCGGTTGAGTTTTGTGTTGGTGGAATTCGAATTTGCAGCAGTGTTTTCTTGGTGTCGAACTTGAGATGTCTTTCAACGGATTGTGATTGGAGTATGCCCTTGAGGGAAGCTTGAATTATATTGCATGGAAGGATAGGATGGAGGCGGTGCTAGATGACAATGGGTTGAAGGAGTTCATAGATGCAAAAATTCCAAAACCTGCTTCTAGCGATGCTGCCGCACTTGACGCATGGCAAAAGAAGACAGCAAAATGTTGAAGGATTCTATTGGAGGGTGTGAAGGATCACATATTGTCTAGCCTTCATGGTAAAGATTCTCCATTCTTGATGTGGAAAGCTTTGACAGATTTATTCCAAAGCAAGAGCGACCAGAGGAAGTTGGCGCTCAATGATAAACTCAGGAACATAAAAATGGAGAAAGGCGACAGTATACCCAAGTACCTCACGAAGTTTGTCCAGTGCAGGGATGAGCTAGGAAGTGTGGGGGTTACTGTAGATGACGAGGAATTGGTGAGCTTGGCCCTCCTTGGGCTTCCAAAGAGTTTGCATTCCTATCAGGACTCTGTCAATGGTCAGGAGAAATTGCCAGGCTGGGAGCGACTTTGGTCAGATCTTGTGCAAGAGGAGATAAGGCGAAGTACCAGGGATGGATCTTCAGCAAAGAATTCAGATGAAGAAAATTGTGCTTTGGCTGCTAAATCAAGGAAGGGGAAGAGAAAGAAGAATGCTTCTCAATCCAGTGCAAAAGGCAAGAAGCAGGACATGTCCAAGGTGAAGTGCTTTCACTGTCACAAACACATACATTACGCCACTAATTGTCCACAGAAGAAGAAAAATAAACAGGCTGCTGGATCTGCAGCTAGAGAGGCCTTAGCCTCGCAGTTTGAGCTATATTTTTCACTGATCGCATGCTTGGTCTCAAGTATGATGGGTTCAGTGTGGTTTCTTGACAATGGTATGTCTTTTCACATGATCGAAGACAAATATTTGTTTACTGATCTGGATGAGAAAGATCTTGGAGTGCACATCAAGATGGGCGATGATGGTAGATACAATGCGATCGATATTGGTACCATTTCCTTTGAGAGAGAGTCTGGTAAACCCTTCATATTGAAGGAAGTGATGCATGTTCCAGGATTGAAGAAGAATCTTATCTCTGTGGCTATGTTGGAAGACAAGGGATATGATGTTGTCTTTAGCGAGGGAAAGGATTTCATGCGCAGTAAGGCAACTGGTGAAACTTGGAGGATAGAGGTTCGAGTTAAGAAACTTTATCAATTACAGGTAGATGGCTGCGCAACAATGGCAGGCAAGGCATAAGGAGTGGTGAGCCGGGATGAGGGTGAGCTATGGCACAGGAGATTGGGCCATCTTCACCATGGTGCTTTGAAAATTTTGCAGCAGATTTCTACCGGGCTTCCCAAAGGTACACTTTCACAGTCAGATCAGTGCAAGGGATGTACTTTGGGAAAATTTGTGAAAGCCACCTTTCACGAGAAGGATAGTCGTGCCACAACAATCCTTGAGAGAATTCACACAAACGTGTGTGGACCTTTCTCAGTAGCTTCGATAGCAAAGCACAGGTACTATGTGATATTTGTTGATGATTTTTCTCGAAAGTGCTAGATCTTCTTCATGCAGAAGAAGTGAGAGACATACTCAAAGTTCTGTGAGTTCAGGGTACTGGTGGAGAAAGAATCGGGGAAGCAGGTGAAGGCTCTTAGGAGCGACAATGGTGATGAATTCATCTCTGGCGAATTCAAGGAATTTTGCAGCGCAGAAGGAATTCAAAGAGAGCTCATAGCGCCTCATAACCCACAACAGAATGGGGTTGCGGAGTGAAAGAATAGAACGATCGTGGGTGTTGCACAGGCGATGTTGCATGATTAGGGCCTTCCCATACACTTGTGGGCTAAGGCATGCAATACTGCGATTTATGTGCAAAATCGTTGTCCTCATAGGATACTTGGCATGAGTACACCCGAGGAGGCATTTTCTGGTAAGAAGCCTGATATTTCTCATTTGAGGATTTTTGGTTCACCTGTTTACATTCATGTGACGAAGGATTCCAGGAAGAAGCTGGAGCTAACTGTAGAGGTTGGGATATTTGTGGGGTACACTAATACACCCCACAACTATCGTGTGTATTTTCCAAACAGTCGCAAGACTGTTGTGCGAGGAGATATCAAATTTCATGAGGAGAAAGCCATGAAGTGTTTGTTTGAGAGGGAACCACACTTTCATGTAGATGAGGAGCTATTAGTTCCTAAGGATGAGCCTCAGGATGTGGATCAACCACAAGAGGAGGCTCATGGAGTGGAAGAGACCACTCATGTAGCGCCAAGCATCAGAGGGCGAAAGTGCACTACAGAAGCTGAGTGACTGATTCAGGATGCAGAGAAGATTGTAGGAGCACCTACATCACAGTGCAGACAGAGACAGTCGCCTGACTGGTATACTAGATACATGGAAATTATGAGCAAGTGTATCATGACAGAGCGATCCTCTTTCGAGGAAGCTGTGGAGGACCCTGCATGAGTAGATGCCATGGTGGAAGAGTATGATTCGATGGTTAGAAACAATGCATGGGAGATTGTCCAAAGGCCAGAAGGGAAATCAGTGGTAGGTTTGAGATGGATCTACAAAGTGAAGCAAGTAGCTAACGGGAGTGTGGAGAAGTACAAGGAAAGATTTGTTGCCCAAGGCTTCTCACAGATTGAGGGGATCGATTATGAGGAAACCTTTTCACTTGTCACAAGGTATTCTTCCATATGGATGATTCTTGCTCTCTCAGCGCAGATGGGGTGGCACATTCATCAGGTGTATGTGAAGACTGCGTTTCTCAACGGAATGATTGAGGAGGAGGTGTACATAGAGCAGCCTGAAGGTTTTGAGATCTTCAGTAGCAATTCACATGTGTGCAGGCTCAAGAAAGCATTGTATGGGTTGAAGCAAGCACCTCGTTCTTGGTACACATGGATAGACAGTTATTTCACCAGACTTGGATTCTCTAAGAGTGAGGCAGATCCAAACCTATACCAGATTGTGGTGGAGGGTAAGTTGTTGATCATTGTACTTTATGTAGATGATTTGATTCTGACAGGTGATGAACTATTGATACACTCATGCAAAGTTGATCTTGCAAAGGAGTTTGAGATGAAGGACTTGGGCCTCCTTCATTATTTCCTGGGATTTGAAATTTGGCAGTGCAGTGATGGATTGTTTGTGTCTCAAGGCAAGTATGCTCGGGAGATACTAGAGAAGTTCAACATGCATGGATGCAAGCCTATTGATACTCCTCTTCCTGGTGGATGGAGGAAAGAGGATGCTACATCAGCATAGGTAGTGGATGCCACTATTTACCGACAGTTGGTGGGGTTGATTATGTATCTAGTCAATACACGACCTAACATATGATACGCTATTAACCAGCTTTCACAAGCTATGGTTAAGCCTACCAAGCTCTTTTGGAAGGTAGGAAAGCATGTATTGAGATATCTCAGAGGCACATTGGGATATGGATTATGGTATAGACAGTCGAATGAGGTGAAGCTATGTGGCTTCACGGATGCAGATTGGGCAAGGAGCCCAATGGAAAGAAAGAGCACATCTAGAGGGATTTTCAGTATCGAGTCGACAGCAGTTTCTTGGTACAGCAGGAAGCAGAGATCCGTGGCACTCAGTTCAGCAGAGGCCGAGTATATGGCAACGAGTTTGGCTGCATGTGAGGCTATATGGATGAGGAAGATCCTGGTCGGGTTGTTCAGTTCACACTTAGATCCTACTGTGATATATTGTGATAATCATAGTTGCATCAAACTCTCGATTAATCCAGTATTTCATTATATATCTAAACACATTGACATCCGGTATCATCATATCAGAGATTTTGTGCAGCGGAAAATCATGTTACTTTCATACATTCCCATGGAGGATCAGGATGCTGATATCTTGATGAAGGTGCTCACCAGGAGAAAATTTAAATACCACAAGGGCAAAATTAGGGTGGCAGATAATCCCTATATTGTTGAGAGGGAGTGTTGAGATTTCAACAAGATGATGAGCTTAGTGGAAAGAAGTCGCCTTCACTAAGTGGGCCCGCAGGCTATTTTTGGCGCAAGTCTATTTTTAGACATGTCGATCATATTCTATGAGTTGCAGGATGCTATTTGTGGATGGTTGGTCAAGTTGGAAAAATAGATGGACTTCTATTTTTAAAAATATTGGGCAAAATCTATTTTTAGATTGACAGTCTAAAAATAGATATGTCGAATATTATTAGCTCTTAATAATATTTGGAATATAAACATTATCTTATTCTCTTGGAGCACTTCAGTTAAGTGCACAGATGTGGCACAGGAGCTGACAGAAGGAATTACGCTATTCCTGAGGGTTAAGTGGAGCTATTGCATGGATAATTCAGTTATAACTCATGTGATAGAGTTTGGTGGAGTTATTGAGGTAGTTGATGGAGTTGTGTTCAGTTTAACTGAGTTAAACATAGTTGAGCTAGTTGTATCTAGTCTAATTGATTGATACACTAGTGAGAGTGGTGTGAATTAATTATTAATTAATTCACTAATTATTAACTCATTAATCAACTAAAAAATACATCAGTTAAATACAGTGCATGGACAGTTTCAGTGGAGACCAGTGAAGAGGTAGGTGAAAGAGCAGTGTGACTATCAGTTGTGACTACAGTGTTGCATGATTTTGCACCACACATTGATGGAGATGCCAATGAGGATTGCGTGAGAAATTCTATACCAATTCGAGTTCATTTAGAGCCATTATTCAGCAGTGATTGTGCAGTAGAGGCAGGCTAGCAGGTGGCAGAGATTGGAGCATGTGTTTTGCTAGATCGGACCTCATTAGTGTGTAGCAATTGGAGATTGTACTGAGAGTTTGTTAGGAGCTTTGTATGATGATTGTTACATGATCTCTATGACATATAATATACAAATAGTTGGGGGTTTTTAGCTTTAAGATTTCTTATAAAATATTGTGTTCATATGTGTGAATGTTTATGGTTTTAATGTGCGCATGCGATTGTTTTTATTTTCGCAATTAATGATCAATGGTAGAAGAGATTATGTATTGTGCATGAAGTCAAATAGTGTGTGATCAGGAGAATATCGGATGTATAACATAACATTTATATAAATTTCTACACCAATGGCTATTAAATAAGGTAAGGCATGTTCCAGATCTAAAGAAAAATCTGATTTCAACAGGGTAGCTAGGTGGTGAAGGTTGTGTGACAACCTTCACAGATAAAACTTGGAAGATCACCAAAGGAGCCCTGGTAATTGTAAAAGGCGAAAAGGTTGGTACATTGTATTTATGAAATAGTATTTCTAACTCTGTTAATGCTTTAACTTCCAAAGGAGAAGATGCAACATTATGGCATCATAGGCTCGGACACATGAGTGAGAAGGCGATGAAGATTCTTCACTTAAGAAATTTGTTGTCGGGTTTGAAGAATATTGATTTGGATTTCTGTGAGAATTGCATTTACGGAAAATAGAAGAGAGTCATATTTCTTAGAGTTGGGAAAGAAAAGAAGAGCGAAAAATTAGAGCTTGTGCATACAGATGTATAGAGACCTGCTCAGGTATCATCTCTCAGGGGGTATTGTTATTATGTTACTTTTATTGATGATGAAACTAGAAAAACTTGGATTTTTTTATTCAGAATAAATTTGATGTATTTGACACTTTTAATAAATGGAAAGCCTTGGTTGAGATTGAGACAAGAAAGAAGTTGAAGTGTCTTAGATAAAAAAATGGAGGTGAATATTGCAGCAAAGAGTTTGATAGGTACTATTCAGAGCATGGAATTCGCAGAGAGAAGATAGTTCAAGAACACCACAAGAAAATTGTGTGTCAGAAAGGATGAACAGAACAATCATGGAGCTTGCAAGGTGCATGAGATTGTAAGTAGGATTGCCTTTAAAATTTTGGGTAGATGCTGTAGATACTTCTGTTTATCTAACAAACAGAGGGCCTTCAAGTTCCTTGGATGGTGGTATTCCAGAGGAAGCATGGACAAGTAAAAAGGTAAACTAATCTTTTTCAAAGCCTTTTGGTTGTGAGTCCTTTGTCCATATTGATAAAGAAAATAGAACAAATCTTGAGGAAAAATAAAAAAAATGTACCTTATTGGATATGGTGTTAATGATTTTGGTTATCGCTTATATGATTATGAAAATCACAAAATCATTACGAGAAAAGATGTAATATTCAATGAAAATGTCTTGTATAAGAATCAGTTGCAGGAAAAGAAACAGGAAAAAGAAAACAAATAATACACAGTTCTTGATGAGATCATAGAAAAACTAAAGGTGCCTGAAAATAATTATAATCAACAGCCACAACAACAACAACAACCACGACAGAAACAGGCACCTCAAACACCTAAAAGTGGTGTCAGAAGATCTACCAGGATAATTATACCCCCTGAACGATACTCTCCTTCATTATATTATTTATTGTTGATTGATTCTGGTGAACCAAAATGTTATGAAGAAGCAATGCAGATTGAAACCAGGAAGAAGTGGGAGCTAGCCATGAAATAAGAGATGGACTCCTTAATGCATAACTAGACTTGGGACTTAGTGAGGTTGCCTACAAGTAAAACTACATTGCAGAATAAATGGGTTTACAAGCTAAAGGAAGAATATGGAGGAAAATAGAGGTACATAGCTAGACTTGTGGTGAAGGGGTTTGCACAGAAGAAAGGTATTGATTTCGATGAAATATTTTCTCCTGTTGTTAAGATGACTTCAATCAGAACTATTTTAAGTCTTGTAGCAACATAAGATTTTCATCTTGAATAGTTAGATGTAAATATATCATTTCTCCATGGAGATTCAGAGGAAGAGATCTATATGCAGCAACTAGAAGGATATGAGGTCAAAGGAAAGGAAAAATTAGTGTGCAGGTTAAATAAGAGCTTGTATGGCTTAAAACAGGCTCCAAGGCAGTGGTATCTAAAATTTGACAAGTTTATGTCTCAAAAAGGTTATACTAGATGTCACTCTTATCATTGTGTTTATCTGAAAAAACAAAATGATGGCAGCTATATTATATTGTTACTGTATGTAGATGACATGCTTGTTGCAGGGTCTAACATGCAGGAAATAAATGTGCTCAAAAGAAATTTGGCAAATTCATTTGCAATGAAGGATTTGGGAGTTGCAAAACAAATCCTTGGTATGAGAATAACTAGAGACAATAAAAATCACAAATTAACACAGTCTCAGAATGAGTACATACAAAAGGTGTTGAAAATATTTAACATGCAGAATGAAAAACCATTTAGTACACCTTTTGTTAGGCATTTCAAACTTAGTAAGGAGATGTGCCCCAAGACCCAAGAAGAAATGGATTATATGTCTAAAGTTCCACATGGATCAGCAGTTGGAATTTTAATGTATGCAATGGTCTGTAGAAGGCCTGATATTGCACATGCAGTGGGATTTCTAAGCAGGTACATGAAAAATCCAGGAAAAGAACAATGGATGGCAGTGAAATGGATTCTCAGATATTTGAGAGGTACCACAAATCAAGAATTATGCTTTGGTGGTTCAAACATTGATCTAAAAGGATATTTTAATGTATATATGGCAGGTGACAGAGATAATAGGAGGAGCACTATAGGATATGTATTTATTGTAGGTGGAATAGCTATTAGTTGGGTTTCAAAAATCCAAAGTGTTGTTGCAATTTCAACAACAGAAGCAGAGTATGTTGTTGCTACAAAGGATAGTAAAGAAATGATATGGTTACAAAGGTTTATGAATGAATTGGGTAAGAAGCATGATATGGGCACGTTATACAGTGATAGGAAAATTGCCATTCATCTTGCAAAGAACTCAACATTTCATTCTAGGACTAAACACATACAACTCAAGTACCATTTCATACGGTCAGTGTTGGAAGATGGACAGTTAAAGCTGGAAAAGATACACACTAGCCAGAATCCTGTAGAAATGATAACAAAAGTTGTAACCAAGGAGAAACTGAGAATATGCTCAGCTTCAATTGGTCTTCAAGTATGATGATGAAGATGAGAAAAAACCAGGTCCAAATAGGAGTCATTTTCCAACAAATGAAGCAGCGGTGGAGTTGCTACAAATCAGTCTCCAGGTGGGAGATTGTTGGGTGTGGAGCCTGATTATCTTGTTTATTTTGTATCACAACGTTGGACCCCTGTACCTTAATGGGGCGGCAATGCCGCCCATAATTAAATGCTTCCTGGGGGTCCAGGGGGGTGGCTGCGACTTTATGGAGCCCCCCCCTGGCAGGGGGTTTCGGGGGAAATGCCCCTGAAGCTAAAAATAGATGTAAAATTGCCTTGTAAAATTATAGTAATTTCTAGTCAATATGGGCCGTTCATTAGGCGGATGATCTGACAGTAGAAGTTATGTTTAGTTTATGGTTTTTTTCCCTAGAAGGAAACCCATCTTTTCTGTAAGGGTATTGTATTGCGGTTGTGCATTGTATGTGTATTCTCAGAGTGAGAAATAGATAGGAAGAGTGTGAGAGAGAATAGAGGATATTATAATGGATCTGATGTAGGTTGTGCCTCTTCATTTTGTTGGATAATAGAAAGGAAGGACTAGCTATTCGGGGTGGACATAGCCCAAACTGGGTGAACCAAGTATATCTGTGTCTCTCTGGTTTTATGTGTTTTGTGCGTTTGTGTTTTCCATGTATTTTATGTGTTTCATTGCTCTGTAATATATAATTTTCTAACAGATTATTCAATATTTACCACAATCCCCACCGAATCATTAGGCCTGAACCATCAACAATACAACCATGATTTATTGCAATCCTCATTGGATCACTAGGCCCTAAACAAGCATGGATGCCTCTATATATCTCCACCTACACCATGAGGAATTTTCCTATCTCCTACTCTCTAGGATTTAACGTATATCTCGATGTTCACCGGTAGAGGATTATTTGGCCTAATCAAAACACCAGCCTCTAGGATTTACGTTATATCCTGCCATTCACCAGTTGATGACTCCTAGGCCTAATCAAAACTCCACCCTATATAATTTAATGTATATCCCCCCATTCACTGGTCTAGGATTCATAGGACTGATTGAGGGCACACACCTTTAGGCTTTACCTTAAATGATTACTAGGACCACCAAGGTATAAAAAATCTGGCTGTACCACAATCCCACCATATACTAGTTTAGGGATCACTAGCATTGTGTTCTTCTTCAGAGACCACCTCACTCAGCTTCAAATCCATCTGGGAATCCAGCTCAAACAAAACAAGAGAACCCATCACACCATGGTTATTTGGAAATGGCAAGGCAAGGTTGAATCCACTGTCACATTTGGAAAAACCCATGCCAATAACAACAAGGGAACTAGATACCCAAATTCATGTGTCATGCATGCTGAATATAGCAAGAAAATAACACATGAAAATTGATACCTTCAAGTAATCATGTTTTAGTTGCTTGACCATGCTCTTCCTTGCATTATCTTTTCTTTCATTTTCCTTCGTTTCTCTTCCTTTTATTTTCTTTATCCAAGGCTAGAATGCTCCAATAATGCTCTAAGTGTCCAAGAGTGTGAGAGAGAGAATAGAGAGAGAGAGCTCCAAAATTGAACTAAAAAAAAGACACTAACTGATCCTCATAATCCCTTTTATTAATGAGGCCTCTATTTTCTTCATTTTCCATTGCTTTCCTTAATTTTCCTCCTCACATGAAACCTATGATCTTTCACCTTCCTTTTCTCCTAATTTCCATTATTTTCATAAATAAAATTCTAATTAATCTCTCTTTCCTTTTCAAATTCCTTTTCCATTTCCTTTGCCAATTTCCTTTAACCATAATAAATCAAATGAACACCCACACTAGGATGTTTTTTCCAACATTCAACTTGGAATACATGTCCCATGACCTTGGTATTATTTTTCCTTTATTAACTTTATTACATGGATTTTTTTACTAGGGTTGTTATAGAACCTTCACCCTTGGGGGAACACCGTCCTCAATGTTCAATGACACCTGCAACAAACAAGACTTCTTAAATAAAAACATACTGCCCATGGATATTTTTAACTTAGCTGAGAGCTCGTTGCAGTATTTACAATCACCATTGCTTTAACATCACAAACATGTCGTTTACTGGAGCTTTATAACACAACTCGTTACAATATTTAAAATAAAAACCACATATAATTATGCAAATTTTCTTCAAGAAACAAATAACTATATTGTTTATGGAGCTTTATAAATCAATCTAAATACAGTATTTACAATTATATACACATTTTCTCAACCAATAAGTAAACGGATATGATGCCTACATCCATAAAAAGGGAATCCAAAGGCCCATACCTCCACTCTCAAAAGTAGTACCATGGTTCACCTCCTTCCCAAGAAGTCCAGAATCCACTACCAAAGTAAAAATTGTATCCAATGTCCAACACCACAATCTCGTGCCACTTATCTTCTCAGTGAACTATTATCTACTCATTGTTTTAGGGGACAATACCAATGTTCATATGATTCCATTTCGCAATGCTAATGACAATAAAAAATCCATCTCCGACCTTTCCTTTTCTATTACACAGTCCCTCGGAAAATATGGCCAGCCCCTTTCTACTACAAGTTCCCTTGTAAAGGTTTCCTTGCATCGAAAGGTCCAAAAACCAAGGCATATCCTTGCCTCAAAACCATCATACTGGTCATAGGATGCTCATGGAAATCAATGAACACTATTAGGTACGAGTGTTCCACAATGGCCCTACTCCCAAAGTTATTTACCATCATACTGTTGCTTGTTCCAATTCCTTTCACTCTTGCTGCTAATTCTTGCAGTCATTTTCAACCACCTAACTGGGAATTTCCATGCCTTCTTGTACCAAGAACATAATTCACAATAGATTTAAAATAAATTGAAATAAATCCAAATCATAACTCATTGGTGGACCGTCAATAAGGTACACTTACAATACCATTTACTTCCTATCAAAAGAAGCCAAACTATCTCTTTGATCAAATCATCATGTATAAAGATATCACATCTGGTTATCTCAAAATGTAACCATCATAATCAAAATAATATATCACATGTAACCATCATCAACCAAAACAATAGATCACATGTAATGTTCACAAACCAGAATCATAAATCACTTGCATAATTAAAAATGAAATAAAATACTGATAGTTATCATTTAATGGATCCTTATCTTCTACCTTTACCCTTTCCATACACACATCGGATCAAATGCCACTCCCAAAAAACAACCAGTGCCTTCTCTTCAAGAATTTACACATACACATACTTTGCATCACACACATACAAACACACATGGCATACAACATCATATAATACATGCGCCTACACCTAACACTTAACACATACACCTACACCTGGCATACAACACAACACATACACATGCATCTGATGTATGACAGAACACATACACCTACACCCGATGTACAACAAAACACAATACATACACCTACATTTGGTGTATAACATAGAGAAATAAATACATAGAGTACAACACAACAAATACACATGCCATGTTACTATGACCACTCAATGCACATACATTGTACCACATGTACACAAAACAACATGTTCAACATGCACACAATACCACATGTGCACAACACAACATGTACGACATGTCCAACAATACCACATGTACAATATGTACACATTACCACCTATAAAAAGAACGACCTACACAATATGTACACAACACCACTTGCGCAACGTGTACACAACACCACCTACATAACGTGTACATATCACGACATGTACACAACACTTATTGAACAACGTGTACACAACACCACATGTACGACATGTGCATAACACCACTTGTACACATTTACCACATAACGTGTACATATCACGACATGTACACAACACTTATTGAACAACGTGTACACAACACCACATGTACGACATGTGCATAACACCACTTGTACACAACACCACATGCACGACATGTACACAACACCACCTGCACACAATACCCCATGTACAACATGCACACGAGACCACATGCATATAACACCACATGTATAATCATACACACAACACCACATGTAAATAGCACCATATGTATAACATGCACACCACACCATATGTACACATCACCATATATGAAACATGCACAAAGCACCATATGCACACAGCATCGCATATCCAACAGGCATATAACACCATATGTACATAGAACTGCATATCCAACATGTGCACGACACCATATGTGCACAACACTGCATATCCAACATGAGCACAACACCATCTATACACAACACTGCATAAAAAACATGTACACAACATCATCTATACATATCATTTCATAAAAATCATGTACCCAATACTATATATACATAACACCACATACATGCAACATCACAGGTACAACATATATACAACAATAGTACTACACATTCATAGACCATACACTGACTCTACCAAGGCAACACTTCTAGTGTCTTTCCACTATTCATGCATGTTCTAGTGTGTCGTTGATCACATTTCTTCCATTCTGCTGATGTATCCCTCAACATTAATTGCCATAGGATAAACATAGGAATAGTACAAGTATATAATATCAATTCATATCCATATAATACTATCCTTGTAGATCTATCAAAGCTACCCTTCCCACTTGATTCCTCATAAACCAAGAACCTCTTCATGCCATTCACCTTTATAAGAAATTATTCCTCCACAAGAAAGATTCATGATGACCTGTCAGACAACGACATACATACATATAAACATCAACATAAAACAATCATTATCCCTTATGACCCTATCATATAATGGAATATATATATAAACACTAGCACAAAACAATCTTTACGAACCTATCAATCAACAAACTACATACATACATATATGCATATATAAACATCAACACAATTACCAGATATAATAATATCTATTTTAAGAGAACCCCATTTATCTGTGCAACACATGCACAACATTGAGAACAACAGTTCCCAACTTAGCAAAGGAATCTGATGCCAAAATTCCATTTACTTTACCTTTCCTACTACCTTTCTCATGAATTATCTGTCATCGTCCATTTATCCCAGTGGATCCATCCAACTCAATCGGTTTTCATAATCTTGCCTTCAGCTACCCTTATACATGCACAAAGCTTCATCCAGGTCTTACATTACCTATTGGAATTCATCCAACTCTTCCCAAACTCCATTGACTTTCCTCTTTCCTAAAAAATTGCCAATAACCTCAAAACATAAAAGGCAAGAACAAAATCAAACAAGAAGAAACCATGAAAACCAATAGAAATATGATATGACAAAAAAAGTGGCAATTCCTTGCACCAAACATAAACAAAACTGAAATCAAGTGTAAAAAATCACAAAAGACCGAAAGCACAGATCTAGAAATAGAAACCATGACTCAATTCCCATGGGTTCCCAATTCGTCCAAAGGAAATCTTAACCTGAACCGTAGCTAAGTTTCCTTGATATCGTTTTCAAACCGTCCCTTGCCATTTACACTCCATAAACACATAAGCCCATCAATGCATAAATGACACGATAACATATTGATTACCTTATCTTATTAGGCGAACATACTGAAACACCTTAAGCCCAGACACATCCATATATAATCTCTCAAGGGACTCCATTTCCCTTGAAAAATCCATCCATAACAGGAAACTACTTGTTATACCTATAAAATACATGTTCATGAATCTAGCACATATGCACGTAATGTCAAACAAAATCAAGATTGAGAATATTTCATGTATTCATGCAAAGAAATTATTCGTTTGGAATTGTAGTTTATAAACATAATCAAAGTAATTTTCACCCCATTCCTTTCTTTTAACTTTTACCTTGCTACAGTTAAGTCTTATTATGTATTGTCACATCACCCAACTATTAGTTATATAAAGACATCAACTATTACCTTGTTGCACTAATACCAAGCATGTTGCTCTATAACTATTCACATATCTCAACCATATGTTCTAAATATAAAGAAATAATATCTATTAATTTGAAATCAACCTTTACCAAGACTAAAAACCATATCATAATCAACAATCAACTCATAGTCATTAATCACAATACTACAACTAACACTCACTTACCCTAATGTACATATCAATTATTCTGAGGACATATGTGTTAGTGAAACCATCTCGAAACAAGATCATTCCTTCATGTAATATTATAGATACAAAATCATATCATGCAACTAATTAGTCATTCAAGCAATAGATAGATGACATAATAGACACCAAGCACTTAAACCCCAAATAGATGACACATAAAAAATTCAAGCACCAAGTAGACGACATAAGAAAACTCATACCTTAATGTATCTTAAGGGAGGCTATCTTTTCTACGCAATAAATCTAGATTAGCACAATATAACTTCACAACATCTCAACTCAATCATAAATAATGCCATGATGTCCATAACAGTAACTAGCTAACCTTTTCACATCATAAACTCATAAACAATTTTCATTCAAGCATAACAATCACATATGCACAATAAGTCTACATTAATATAACATAATATCAAAAATAGGTTGACTCATACCTTAATGTCATAAACTTAACCATCTGCATAGGAAAATCCAAATTAGCACGACATATATAACATCAAGATATTAAATGCAATGAACATAATCATCATGTGTATAACCACAATGTATATAACAACAAGTCGCTACCACTCATGACTATCGAACACATGTGCATATGACCATACTGAACAACTAACATATATCATGTGTGTAACCATATCAATAAAATAATGACAAGCATGTACATAACTCTAATGATTATAACAACCATTAAACAACATACCTGCATACCCACTATACAAACATTATGATGATATTCTCTTTCCTTGAGGTTGAGTGTTGCAACCTCTCTCTAATAATATTCTTCTCCCGCTCTATCTCATCCAACACATTAGCATCATAGCATACCAAAAACAAAATGATTACACAACCTACATAATTACCAACATGATGCATGCCTGACCTACCATGCATGCATAACTATAACCATGACAATGCATGCATAAAAAATGCATATACCACTGACATGTATTCATGAAAAACACATCCAAACATCAAAATCATCAACTTCTACATGAAAACACAAATGAAACAATGACCATCACCATGCACACATAAGAAGCACATATATAACCTACATGCATGCATGAAAACCACATTACACCCATCCAGTCCAATATTTGAACCATTCTCTGATACCACCCTGTGGTATCATATATCACACAAAGGGAAAAAAAACCAGACACCACCCAAAGAGAACGAAACCCAATCTAATACCACTTTGTAGTATCATATATTACCCAAGGACAGTGCAATCATGCTCTGATACCACCATGTGGTATCAAATATTACTCAAGGAGAGTGCAACCATGCTCTAATACCACCCTGTGGTATCAAATATTACCCATGGAGGGTGAAACTATACTCTGATACCACCTTGTGGTATCAAATATTGCCCAAGGAGAGTGCAAAAATGCTTTGATACCACCCTATAACATCCTCCTCCCACATTTACCCAAGCTAACTAGTCCAATGGGGTAAAAATGTGATGTGAGACTACTATGATAAGATTCAACTCCCCATGTAAAATTAAGGAAAGGGAACTGACATAAAAAAACCAAACTGACCTTCCACACATGCTACAGAACCTTCAGGAGCAAATTAACCCTTCCAAGTTACTAACCCTTGAGACAACTTGACATTTTACTGATCTAGATCCTCAATTTCTCCCATGAAAATCCATGCATGCGATTGTGGAATTTTCCAAGCAGTGTTTTGCCAACGACCCTGGATTCTAAGCCACTTTTTCAAGGCCAGGTCTCAAGCCACTTCCCATAACTTCATGAAACCTTTAGAAATGAATAATAACAATGGAGGAAAGCTACTAATGAAATCACTGGTAAAATTACTTGCTCTGACCCCTACTAGCCATGACATATATTTCGTCAAACATGTCACAAATATGTAATATACAAGTCATAACAATTGATCTGAGCATAGGGGTCTCATACTTATCTTATATTCATAAAGAAGCATTAATTCCTTATCAAAGTAGTTGCATTACCATCTATTAGGTCATATATTCATTGTTCATTCATTTTCTAATCAAAACATGATGAGAGCCATACATCAAGTCTCTCATAAAACATGCTCATAACTAGCGTATAACCAATGGAAATAACAAATATATAATAGACATAAGTATCACATATGAACTAGTATATTTGCACATGAAATACCAAGGAGAAGGATATATTATTAATGAATTCATAAGCCAACCAAGTCTGAGACTTCCACGAACCACCTAACCATAGATTGGGTTGAGCCAAATATTTCTTATGGGAAATCACCCTCATGCCATATTCCAAGCATGAATATGGGACTCACAACAAACCAACCAGGGCTTCCTCAGGCTTTACTACAATCCCCACTTAATCACTGGACCCAAACCCTCATCAATACAACATGGCTTTACCACAATGCCAACTGGATCACTAGGGCCTAAACAAGCATGGATTCCTTAGGATCTCTCCACCTACACAGTGAGGATTTTTCATGTCTCCTAATCTCTAATATTTATTGTATATCTTTCCATTCACCGATCGAGGATTCCCAGGCCTAATAGAGACTCCAATATCTAGGATTTACCATATATCCCACCATTCATTGATAAAGCATTAATAGTCCTAATCGAGACTCCACCCTCCAGACTTTACCATATATCTCGCCATTCAATGGTCAATGTTTCCTAGGCATGATCAAGGGCACACACCTCTAGGATTTACTACGTATCCTGTAATTCACTGATTGAGGATTCCTAGGCCCAACGAGGTACAAAAAATATGGCTTTACTGCAATTCAACCATATATCAGTCAAGGGATCACTAGGCTTTGTGTTCTTCTTTAGATACAACCTCACTCAGCTTCGAATCCATTCGGCAATCCAAATAAGACAAAATAAGAGAACACATCACACCATGACTATCCAGAAATGGCAGGGCAAGGCTGAAATCCACTGTGACACCTAGAAAAACCCATGCCAATAACAACAAGGGAACTAGATACACATGCATGTACCATGCATGTCAAGTATAGCAATGAAATCACACATGTATACAAATACCTACAAATAATCCTCTTGTATACGCTTGATCCTGCTCTTCCTTCCTTGATATTTTCTTCCCTTTGCATTCTTTTCTCTTCCTTTGCCTTTCAATATCCATGGATAGAATGCTCCAAGAATTATCTTTGTGTCCAATAGTGTGAGAAAGAGAATAGAGAGAGAGAGCTCCAAAAATTAACTGACAAAAAGCCACCAACTGATCCTCGGAATCCTTTTTATTAATGAGGTCTCTATTTTCTTCATTTTCCTCTTCACATGAAACCTGTGACTTTTCACCTCTATTTTCTCCTAATTTCCATTATTTACATAAATAAAATGTCAATTGAATGCCGCTTTCCTTTTCAAATGTCTTTGTCATTTCCTTTACCAATTTCCTTTAGCCATAATAAACCAAATGAATGCCAACACAAGGATTTTTTTCCCAACTTTCGGCTTGGAATACACATTGCATTACCTTGGTTTTATTTTTCCTTTGTTAACTTTATTACAAGGAATTTTTTACTAGAGATGTTATGGTAATTTTTTTCTCCTCATTTAGCTTGTAATATGTGTCCCATGACTTTGGTTTATTTTTTCTTTCTTATATGGAAATATAACCTGGGGTTGTTACAAACACCTCCCCCTTTGGGAACATCGTCCTCGGTGTTCTATGACACTTATAAGTAAACAAAGTATTGAATAACTAGGAAAAATAATTCTCATGGAGCTTTATAAACCTAACTGGATGCAATATTTGCAATGATATAGACATATATACTTATGCACATTTGCTTCAACTAGAAAATAAGCATATGGTTTATGGAGCTTCGTAACAAAGCTTGATACAATATTTACAATGATATACACATATATACATATGCACACTTTCTTGACTAGAAAATAAAAGGATACAATGTTTGAATCAACAACAAAGAATTCTAGAGGCTCGCACCTCCACCTTCAAACTAGTAACAAGATTCACCTCCTTCCGAGGAATTCTAAATGCCACTTCTAAGGCCAAAGTCCAATGTTCAGTGCAAAAATAGTTGTGCTCCTTGGTCTCTCAGTGAATAATTACTACCTCATTGTTGTTGGGTACAATCCTATTGTGCTTATGATTCCAATAAATAATTCTATTGACAAAAAAAAAAAAAAATTCCCCGACCTTCCCTTCTCTGCTTTCCAGCCCCTCAAGAAATCTAGACACCCCTTTCCATGTAGTCACTCACCTTCCAAGATCGCTAACATTCCCCTCTCTACTTCCAAGTCCCTCGAGTGATCCATCCCTTGGAAAGGTTTCCTCACATTGGAAGGTCTAAAAACCAAGGCATATCTCTACCTCAAAACAATCATATTGGTCACAGCATGTGTTATAGACCATTTTTTCACATATTTCCAGTCTGCCTACAAATTGGATCAATCAACATCATTTTACCCATTGACATCATTGAACCACAAGTCCCTGTACATAACACTCTCATATACCAAAGTTTATACCTAAAAACACCTTGTTCGAGTAATTTTAAGGACCAATTCTCTATGGCCTCCCACTAGACAACATTCACCTACAGGTTTCTCCAATGTGGCCTATGTTGATCACCTACAAGCTGCTCCACTATCTACCTACGTTGGTTCTAGAAATTAGAGAAAAAAAGAGAAATTTCGGAAGCCTTTTTTTTTCCATAAGATTCTAGAATTTTTTAAAATCATTTGCCTCAGATAAAATATTTGTATCCTATCCTACCCTACCTTGTATTTTCCTTCCCTTATCCTTTGATCCCATCCTCCCATCAAGAGTGGATCTAAAGCCCTAGATTGGTAAATGGAAAAGAACTCCCAACTTACCCCAATCTCCTATATATTTGTGGCCATCCATAAGCTTGGGGTTGGCCTTTGGAGATATATTTTACCCTCATGCTGTTGTTGTGAAGATTTATTATTCCATGCATTAAGGAGATTAGAGGTGCACTTTCTGAAAAGGAAGGACAAGTCAACTTGGAGGATCTCTCACATAAGATAAACACCTAATTTTGGTTGTAACTCCCTCCATTTATATTAATGGAAAGAGTTATTTTTTTTCCTATATGTTATGTTATGATTTCATGTATTCTGATGCCATGTTGATCCAATGAATGAAGTATTTATATGATGCTACATAGATATCGTAGATCATTGACTTATATTGTTTGATAGTGCAGGTTCTAATTATAGCAACAAGAGCTAGAATTAGAGCATTAAAGCAAAAAAAAATAATGAAACATACGATGAATCATAGGTAGGATTCATCCCATTATCTATTTACTTTAAGGGAAACAATAGCTTCTTTGTCTTTCAGTTTTCCTAGGCTAATCCACCTAGTCTAGAGAAGACATGTATGTCTGCAGTCGTAGATTTTGTATAAAAAATTTTCAACTCCGCTGGAGATTGGTATATTCCTTTGGTGTTTTCTTTGTCCTTAGTGTCTGTTTCACCTCTTCTTTAGACCTTCACTATCATCTTCAGTCAAGAACAGACCTAGGAAGACATTTAATTGAGTCGCAATTGAAATATTTGTGTAAGAACTCTCTTATTCTTGACCAACGCTCCCTTTTTTATAGCAACATAGAATTTCACCTCTATAGAGCCGTATCTATGCCTGAGTTGCAAGGAACTGGTGCCTCTTATTCACCTACATTGGCTCCTATTCATGCATTAATTCTCTTTTGTATTGATTTCCTTTGTGATCAACCTTATTCTAGCTGCTCTTCCTTGAGTCTTTGAATGCCTTGTCGGCCCTCTCTAGCCTCCATTTTGTTTTTCTTTCACTTTTGAGTGCCTTGGATAAGGATTTATTTATATTTTATTTTGTTCTTATCACTAGGTCATTGGAAAACTAATTTTGTTTGACCATTATTTTCTTGAATAATTTGGTGTTTTAGTCATCATTTTGAAAATTTTATTTAAATTAGTGATTAGGCTTGCATCTTATTTTTCATCATTTTCGAAAATTAAGTGGTTTTAAAAGAAAAATTTATTTTCATTTACATTTAGGATTTTGTGTGTGAAATTGTAATTCCCTAGTGTGAAATTGCGTATTTTTGCTTTAATTTTTTTCAAAAAAAAAATCCCCCTCAATCATCGAGCGGGGGGCTGAATTGTGTATGAGTGTTAATCGCCTTTGAGTGACATATATTTTGATTTTTTAAATCTTCACCCAATTTTAGTTTGAGTCCTTTGTTCATGAAATCCTAGATTACATTTGATTTCATTGGAATCCTCTTATGTTTGTTTTGAAGAATTCTCTTGCATAGATCACATTTTCATAGTTAGAATTCTCATTTTCACAACACGAAAGGAAATTGTGCATAGATTACACTTGCATAGTTTTCAGGGGAATAATGCATATATTACATTGCATGGTTTGTCATATTTTAATGATTTTAATTGAATTGGTATAGTGAAATTGAAATATCTAGTTAGGAATCTCTTGTTAGTTGCATATGTGATTGATTGTTTGTACCTATTCCCTCAATTAGATAGCTTTCATTGAAAATGAAAAGAGTTATTTTTGTCATGTTAGTTGCATCATAGGCATGTTCAGGTGACATCGAGTTTTGAGCCTTGAAATTGAAATCTAATTCAAGATAAACTTTAAAATTTACTTCAATTAACCTAAGGCGAATTTGAAACTTAACGAAACACATATATTTCTAGGCTAGAGACCTGTTTCGGAGTCTTTAAACATAGGAGAAGTCATTTTTTGTCAGTGTTACATTCTAGGGATGATATCCCATTCCACATATGTAAGTGTATCAAACCATTCTCCACGTACCTTCGAGTATATCAGATGGCACTCCATGCATGAAAAGTATATGGGAACGATCTCATTGAAAGGTTATGCATTAGAAAACACTAATATAGATTGTACTCCCATGTATCACTGAGTATATTTCTGGAGTCCCCTATAGGTTTCTATCCTCTCCATAGGTAACCTAGTCGCATGCCTTGTATACCATGATACACCAAACACAACATTCAGGGATATTGGTTGTCATAATTTAAGTCCTTGGTTCACCAAGGTGTATATTGAAATTTATGATTGCTTATTAAACCCTTTTTCCTAGCTACCCCTTTTTTATTTATTTTTTTTGCTAATTTCTAAAATCAATAAAGTGACCACGGAATAACATCCTTTTCATAGAATAAATCCCTAGTGGATCTTAGGTTGAGACTAATGGCAACAACTTTGGAGTCCACCACTCAAGGAAACCCCTCTAACGGGAATCCTAGTCCTTTACCTCCTTTTGGAAATATTAGTGCTCCTTATATGGAAACGTTGTCCCTTCCCAGATTTACCATTGGTTTTCTAGTTTGGTTGTTTTCAACCCCCATGGTTCTGAATGTCCAAACTACTCCTCAACCAAGATCTCCTCCACCTGAACAGTATCAACCTCATGTTGATCCTAAATTTGACCCTTTTCCTTCTTCACCTGGTTTTTCTTCATTCCTTTCTTCCTCCTCGCTTGGTGAAAATCTTGATTCTAGTAACCAAGAAGCTAAGAAGAAGAAGAAAAGGACGAAGAATAAGAATAAAAACAAGGAAGAGGGAAACCAAGCAACAATTGCTACAAATGAAACTAATAGGGAGAAACCTTCCAATCAACCCCGCAACAATGAATTCCCTTGCATGTTATGTAAGGGTCACCACCTTCTTAGAGATTGTCCTGGTATTCCCAAGGTATTAGAAGTGTGGTCCAGAGGCTCACATAAGCCTTTGTAATCAACCTCTGGATATTATCTTGGTGATAAACCATCACCTAGTGATAGTAAGGTCCATGGGAAAAATGGTAAAGTTAATTTTCCCTATAGGTTTTTTGAAAGGAATCATCTTATTCACCTTTGTCCTTATATGGATGAAGCCTCAAAAATGTTGGAAAGCCTTACATTTTCTCAGCCTCATCTTTCGTTTGGTTATCAAAAGCTTTCCCCTGATCCTCCACTAGTTGATGAAGTGATTGATCAAAATTCCACTCTCTGAACGTGAATCCCATGAGTTTTTTCCCAACCAACCATTGGTTGAGAAAATGGTTGAATCGATTTCACCTTTAGATGATCATACATTTCTTGTAGAGAGTGAATTCCACACTCCTCAGGTGCTTCTATTTTCTTAAGATTCCAATGAATTGAGGGGTAATCTTCCAATTCCAATGGTACATGGAGACAATACTCATGTTACCACATCACTAGGAGTTAGTTCTCCTGTCCAATATCACAAGGGGAAAATTCTCTCATTCCTAAGACACCCCCTCCAAGTAGTATGGTTACTTCTTTTGATTGGAGTTGACTTGTAGGATATTGTTGGCTCGAGGGGTCCTGACCCAAGTTCAAAAGTTAAGGTTTGCCAACAAACCCCTATACTACTGGCCCTTTCGGTAGTGACCTACTTGCGCAAGCCAAAGTCTCACCCGAAGTAGTATGGGTGGGTGCTGGAACCAAGTTTCCACACATTAAGAGAGAGAGCAGATAAGTCAAACCATTCAGCAACTATCAGATCTACATAGTCAAATGTCATTCGCAGGAATTCCAATGATTAACCATAGTACAGTTTTACCAGATTTATATAATAAGCTCGCCTCCAAGTGCGGACATCCAAGTATAAGCATAAAACAATATATTCGCAGCCTACTTAATCAGATTGCAAATATAGTATCATAACACAGACAATTCACAGCTCATAAACACATACCATTCACAGTTCGTAACAGAATCACATATAATTTGAGTCTGCACTAATCGTAACCAGATAGATTAAACAACATCAGATATCCACAATACTTGGCATATATTACTTATCAAAAATTCTCTTACATGCCCCAAAACCCAGCCTGCGCACACATCAGTAGGGTCTGCACACAGCAGAACTGAGGATCTCCGCGCACACAACCAGCAGGAGTCCTAACCCAACAACCCAATCCTAGATCTAACAGTTCGCACCTAGCATCAATATTAATCCAAGTTTTTCTTACAACTCAAAAAGGTTCAACTAGTTATACTATTTTAGCCTACGCATCCAATGGTCCACAAACCATGGTTTGCGGACTCTTGGTCTACCCTTGACCCATTTACAATGCATTAGGGGCTTTGACCCACCCCAAAACCCCTGTGTTAGACTAAATACAATAAAAAATATACAAAATGGACCAGTTTCACAACCCTTGTAGGAGACCCTGTTCCAACAGTCCCCCAACACAATCTTTTGACTCATCTCGAGTCACTGTGGTGGTGGGGTCTCCACCTATGTGCGCAGTGCATTGACAGTCGCGACCAATGGGGGCAACAATTCTTGACTCTGAGAAGTAGTGCTCTGTGCAATATCTACAAGCTTTTGTGAGGTTGGTCCCTTTGTCACAACTGTGACACTCTCCAGTGTCTGGTTTAGTCACTTCACAACACCATCAACATCTTGTGAGAGCTGGAAGGCCGCAGCAGTCCAAGGCTTTAAGCGTTCTCTGATAACATGCTTCTTCTGGTGGAGTCCCTCAATCTCATCTTGGAGGGTGTTGCTGGTCCGCAATCATGCCAAACACTGTGCAGGGACCAAGGTAGGTAATGTAGCCTCGATCTTCTCGAAAGCTTCCTCCTTCTATCACAAGTCCTGATTGATTTTCTAGAGGACCGGATTGTGCTGGATCTTGGTCCAAACTTGCAGGCATCCTCGAGTAACCAGGCGCCCTGAGAAATATTTCCTGTAATGGTGTTGGTAGCCTTGGTCACTAGTGCAGTGCATTGGGCTCCTATCTCCGAGGGTGTTTCAGGCTGCACTTTGGCTTGTAAGTCAGAGATTTGTTGCTCCAACTGAGTCTTGATGACCTGCATTTCCATCCTGGAAGCCTTCAATGCTGCAACCAATCCTTCCACTTTAGCTTGGGGAGTGGCTGCGACCAGGATTTCTTCCGTAACTTCAGTGCAGATCTGGTGGATCATAGTTTCGAGCTCTGCCTGCTGTGAAACAGCAAATAGTACCTCTACATGTTGTAGTGTGATGGTCTGTTCGGCCATACCAAGTTGGTGGTGTACTTGCTAGTCCTGGTGGTGAATCTCCTAAAAATCTACATTGTGGAGACCCTGTAATGTTGCATGGGGTAGCTTGGAAAGATTCAACTACACCCATGTACCTACCTGAAGCTAGATCTCTTGGTCCGACGTACAGACCACAAGGGCAGCACTAGGTAAGGGACAGAGGCGGCTTTCTTCCATGGCTAACGTTGTACTGCTAGATGCCAGGGGAATTTATCCTTGACCCATGATAGTCTAAATGGTGTCTGCGTTTAACTTCAAGGTTCGCAGCTCTTCCTGGATAGTGCTGATTGTAGCCTTATGGTGCTCCTCTAACGCGACCCATTTTTCTTCTGTGGCCAGTGTAACAACATCTGCAATTTTCTTGAGATCTCCATATGTCAACGTAACCATCTCATCATGTTCCTTCCGCTGGGCGCAATGCTTCTTTCAGGGTCCTTTGACAGGCTTGCATGTGCATTTTGTACCCCTGACGTTCGCTTCCTCCGTGCCTAGCTACGACTCAACCTAGGTCTCGGCTCCGATGTTCTTCGTGGTGGCCTGTGGTGGCTGTGTGTCCTTTTTCGCGACTGCACTGGAATCTTTCCTTGTGCTTCTGGTCTCCTTGGTGGTAATAGGTGGGGGTACCTGCATCGTGCTAGTACCAGCAGTGCCCCTTGCGCCAATTTTGAAGCCTATATTCCAGGTGGGAGGCCATAGCGCAATCACATTGTCAATTTCCTCATCTACTACCATATAAGGGAGTGATGTCTAGGTTTTATCCTTGTGGCTTTGGATCTGAATGTTGTTTGTGGTAACCTGGAATGCTGTGATACTCTTGTACTTTTCATATACAGTGGGGGACAACCGAGGTCGAGAATTGATGGTTGCGGGCACGTTACTCTGAAGAGGACCCAGAATACTTAGTTATCTTCTATGCATTGTGCATCCCTGGAATCCCACAAATGGGCATACCAAGCTCCTTCGCACATATCTGGAGGGAGCTCGGGGAGGACTGACTCTGCAGGGGTTTCCCAAGCAACCAGGGCTATAAGAAATAGTAGCCAGGTATATCAGAAGGCTTTACCCTGCTCCTTTGATTCGTGGATGTTGGAAAAGAACTCGTCGCATAAGTATTGGGACCAATTGAGGCAGACACCCTTCGCACATTAGCCAGCTAACCGAATGACATAAGCAGGGACAATTGCGACTTGGCACTTTCGCATTAGCTTGCAGGCTAGTAATATGGTAACCATCTGCATAGCGGGTCACTGATGGATTTTATGAAGAAGTCCCTCATATTCCTTTCCACATGGTAGGTCTTACGCACATACTCAGTGGTGTCCCCTTCATATTTATTCCGACATGCTCCAGATGGTGTGGCCTGTTCATAAGAAGGCTTGTAATTCTATGGACCAAGGCAGCATCTATGGTGACCCTATCCTGAATCCACAGGAATCCATTGTGTACTAGGGCTAGCAACTATAGTGCCAATCGATCTGTGATGTTGTAATGGCCAAAGTGAGGCATACGTAGCAGGTTCAAGCACTCGGATCTAGCCAATCTACTTACCCAATGTTGAGGAATGACTGTGACCCCATCGTCCACATAAATTGTGTCGAAGTACAGCGCAAGGGTCAACTTAGGTAAGGCTTCATAATTTTCCAACTCGTGATCATTGAATTTAACTTAATGGAGCTTCCCGTAGGAGTCGCTCGGGACAGGGACTTCTCTCGGGGTTAGCGGCATTTGTAGGTAGGTAACCAGGCCATCAAGGTTCTTTGGTGTGTGCGTCGAAGGCCTACGCAGGTGGATGAAGGGACGTATCCAGTTGATTGGATTAGCAGGCAAAGCTTCCTCCTGCGTAGCCTGAGCCTGAGGTGTTGCTCTCAGGGACTTGGCATGCCTCGGGGAGGTCCTAGGCTTCCCTAAAGCCCAATTTGCAGCTTTGAGGGGCTTCCCTGAGCCCTCTGCATGCTCTTTTCCCTTCCTTTTGACTGGTGTTGAGGGCACTTCTTCATCCTCAAACCTGATCTCCATTACTTCCTCAACTTCTGGGGCAGTGGAGGTTGAGGGCTCTACAGGGTTGGTGGCTATCATCCTAGCACAGAAAATGAATCCTGATTCTAGGTGGCTACTTTCAGTAGGGGGAGGTTGATCCGACATGAGAGGGACAGTGTAGACTCGAAAGCTCTTACAGCTCAGGCTCGCGCAAGCTAAAGAGGATAGGTGCAAGTTATGCAAGAGAGATGGAACCCTTGTTTCAGATATCCAGCCTTTTTTATAGCACCTTAAGGCATCCAATGGTAGGGTAAACTTGACTTGGAACTTACCGTAAGGTAAACGGTCAAAAATCCTCAAAATCTGCACCATTAAATGCCAATGGCCCACTCCTTTCAACGGTAACTTTTTCTTTTTACCAGATGTCACTATGCCAAAGACTAGTTTTCGCACCTCTTATGCTTTTGGCATTTCTGTTACACCTAGTTCAAACACCTACACCTCCCGCGCATCTTCCCCAAACAAAGGCTTAAGCCCTGAATACTTCAAACCCAAAAATATGTTTTCTTGGTTAGGGTCAATGTAGTAGAACCAGACCGTCTTCATGAGCCATTCCTTCAGAGGTGCGATGTTCACTGCATATCTTTGAACAAACTTCTTGTAATAACCCATGTGGGCGAGAAGAGAACGCAGCTGCTCCTTTGTTTCGGGGGTTGGCGGATATATAATATGTGCATCCCCAATTTTAGCTAGCGTGTGGTGCGTGCCACTGCTATCTGTTCGCAGCTCAAGTGGTTTGTTATCCGTGTGCACCCTATTTAATTCTGAGTCATGACACGCCTATGGATCCGTTTGTCCTTCTTTTGGAGCTAGGCTGCAATATTTGACCCTGTTTGGTGTCTGCGACTCCCAATTGGGTATTTTAGGTGCGATACACAGGTGCAGTTCACCCCATGCTACAGTGTCAATGTCCCGCAGAGCTACGGCCAGCGTCTCTGTTCCACCTATGAACCCAAATGTTCCAAAAAATTCATCCCTCAAAGCCTCCCAGTGGCAGGTGCGCTGGTGGAGCTCTGCATCTAAGTACCATGTAGTGGGAAGTGGTCCCAAGGCATGAATAAGCAGATGAACCCATTCCTGGGCAGTTCTATCGCACCGTTGATTTATCCAAGTGACCAGAAATTCGCATGGATCTTCGGGTCCAAGGAATGTTTTGATTTGTGAATCGGTTGGGGCCTCAAATCATAGGATCGACATATTCTGACACTCTTCCCAATCCTGGAACACCTCCTCATGCGTCACCCACCATTGCGCAAGCGATCCTTGCATGGCCAACTTACAGGCCCACAGCTATTGCTCTTGGGGAACCTCGGCTTCAAATGCCCACAAAAAGTCCCTAAAATTACAAGAACCATCAAAATAAGTTAGATCTTTTACCTCCGAGGAGATGGAGCAGAAGCTCTTCGTGATCCGAAGACATCTTAGTGGAGAGACATTATGTAATTGGTTTTTCCAGTTCTCCATCTCTCCATCGGAGTCGGAGAAGCATTCATTGTCCTTTTCCCAGTAGAGTACTCCATTCGCCTTGGGGTTGATCTAATCCTCATCCCACGTAGTCAACTTATAGATAGGATCCAAATCCTCATCATCGCGTACCGGTTCAGTGTATCGTTCACCCTCTGCCAGATATAATGGTATTATTACCCTTGTACTGTTATTCTCGAATATCATGCTTCTATTCTTTAGGTTAATGATGCCTCCCATATTGATGGCCCAATCCAAGCCTAAGAGCGCAGGGTAGGGGTCTACATCTTCGACAATCTAAATTACTTCAAAGTCAGCCCGAACCTTAACCACTGTGATATCCACCACAATCTTCGATATTCTTCCTAGTGGAATGATCTTCTATTGATTGGCCATATGCAGCTGGATAGAGGACCATTCCAACTTAGGTTCCCACATTCGTTGCCAAGTTTGTTTAGGTAATACATTCGCATCTAACCCTAGGTCCAAAATAACCTAATCCATCTCGTAATCACCAATCTACCCAGTCAACCGCATCTCCCTACCGGTGCGTCTCTTATACTTATAGAGTTTATGTACATCCTTGACTTCCAGAGGGAGGATAGGTCATAGTGCTCAGCTATCTATCAATACCTTAATATTTTCCATAGCCCTCGAGTTGCGCAGTAGCTCCATATAGGCTTGTAAAAATGGTTTGACCTCCTTACCTGCCTTGAGGTCCTCAGGCGGCTACGAAGTAGATTCCTTTCCCCCAGTAAAGTCCTTGCGAGCTACGCTAAATGTTTCTTTCTCCTTATTTAGGTCCAACCCTTCCTGTTTACTAACTGTTGGTTGGATCATAGGCTCGGTTGTAGTTTTGTCCCCATGCCTCCCAGTGGCCATCCCACTATGTGTTATGACATTTACGCTTGGACCTTTGTCTCATAGTTCAGCCTTAACCCTCTGCACATTTTGCATAGGTTTCGGCTCCTTTTCCTGCATCTTCACTATCAGGACTGGAAAATATTCAATCGCATGGTCCAGCTGCCTACAATACCAACAGGTTTGTCTTGTAGGGCTTAGACAGTCCCTGGAAAAATTCCCTACTTCTCCACAGTTATAAAAGATGAGTTTCCCTCATCCCCAACCTAAAATTCCACCCATTCCGCCTTCCCTACCCATTGTTGGGGAGCCTCCTGCGCTCGAGAGAGATCTGGGTGAAGACGGGTCCGACTGCACCCTATAGAGATTCCCCCGATTGATCATCAAATCATACGTCTAGCAGTTCTATTCATCATGTCCTACTGACCTACAGAACCTTCACCATTGTTGTCTTACTTCTGGGACGTACGTAGCAGGGCGGGGGTAGTGGTTTGTGTCATGCAGCCCTAAAACGTGGCAACCATCGCACCATAGTGTCGGCCCACTTGTTCCTGCCACTTCCCTAGGGTGCAGCGGACTAGGTCCCCCAGCCTGCATGTATTCTATTAACAGTGGGAAATTATCCTTGGTGTGACCATTCATTCTGCAACGTATGCATCATCTCTCTGGGCTAGCCTCTGCACCTTGATCCTTTCGCAGGTTCTGGATCTCGATGTGCAACACCTCCAGTTGTCCTTGGATCTGCTGGATGCCTAGCTGGGCGTTGTCTCTGGGTGCAACCTCTAACTTCATAGCGACCTCCAGGGCTTTTTCCAGTGATTCAAAAGTTTGGTGCCCATAGGTATGCACAGGTGAGGCAACAACATAGCAATGAACCAATCCGTGTGCTGTCTATCGTCGTACTGAAATCCTCCTTCTCTAATCACCTTCTTCAGCCATTGATCGACATCCCAAACAGATTCAAAAGTCCCTTGCTTGAAATCCTTTAGATCGACCACTATTTGAGAATAGGACTTAGGCTTCTTGAATTGTTGCTTTAAGGCATTCTTGACCTCTTCGATGGTTGAGTTTGCATGTTGTCCGATGTATCCCATGTACCAATCCAAAGCTCTTCCTTCGAAGGCAAGGGACAGTTGTGCCCTTTTCACCATGTCAATAGCTACGTTCTGCGCAGCCCATACCGATTTTGCGACAAACCAGAATTGCTCCATGTCCTCATCTCCCACACCCCTAAAGGTAGGCAATTTCATGTGCATAGCCATGTCATAGTACGGCCTTGGAATTACCTGATCCCTCTCTCAAAATGCTCCCTATCGCGGCAACGAAACCATCTGTTGGCTCGAGGGGTCTTGACCCAAGTTCGAAAGTTAAGGTTTGCTAACAAACCCCTATACTACTATCCCTTTTGGCAATTATCTACTTGCACAGGGTAAAGTCTCACCCGAAGCAGTATGGGTGGGTGTTGGAACCAGGTTTCCGCACCCTGAGAGAGAGATCAGGTAAGTCAAAATGTTTGGAAAATATCAGATCTACATAGTTAGAGTTCATTCACAGAACTTCCAATGATTAACAAGAGTACAGTTTTACCAGATTTATATAACAGGCTCACCTCCAAGTGTAGACAACCAAGTATAAGCATAAAAAAATATATTCGCAACCTACTTAATTATATTGCAGATACAATATTATAACACAGATAATTTGTAGCTCATAAACACATACCATTCGTAGTTCGTAACAGAATCACATATCATTCGAGTCCGCACTAATCATAACCAAATAGATCAAATAGCATCAGATATCCACAATACTTCACATATATTACTTATCAAAAAGTATCTTACATGCCCCAAAACCCAACCTGCACACACAGCAGCAGGGTCTGCACACAGTAGGACTAAGGATCTCCATGCACACAGCTAGCAGGAGTCCTAACCCAACAACCCAATCCTAGATCTAATAGTTCACACCTAGCATCAATCTTAATCCAAGTGTATCTTACAACTCAAAAAGGTTCAACTACTTATACTATTTTAGCCTACGCATCCAATGGTCTACAAACCGTGGTTTGCAGACTCTTGGTCTACCCTTGACCCATTTAAAATGCATTAGGGGCTTTGACCCACCCCAAAACCCCTGCGCTAGACTAAATACAATAAAAATATATATAGAATGGACCAGATTCGCAACCCTTGTAGGAGACCCTATTCCAACAGATATCGTCTTCCTCATTACTTGCCCTTCCAGATCATAGTACAACATTATAATGTGGACCTACCTAGAAAAATCATAGATGAAGGTGCCTATGTTATTATTTTGTCCTCAAATACTTGGAAAGCTTTCAGTTCTCGAGATCTTCTAGCCATTACCCATAATCTATTGCCTTTTAATGGAGGAAAGAATCAATCGTTATGGATTCTTCATAAGTTGTCAATTACTTTGGCAGGAAAGACAATTTATATCAATGAGATGATAGTCCAAGTCCCTTTGTATTTTAATTTACTCCTTGGGCCTGACTATGTTTATGTCATGCGAGCCCTTGTATCTTCACTCTTTCATGTGATGTGTTTCTTGCATGAAGGAAGAATTGTGACCATTAACCAACTTTCATTCATTGGTCCTAATTTGACTCCCAATCAACCAAATTCCCTAAATGGTCCTTATATTCAAGTGGTATCTCCCTCACCACAAATTAATTATGTTGCAACATGTTCCATGCCCACGTCTATTGATGATCCAATAGGTGATATGGTGAATCATTTGCTCGGGGAATTGGAGCTTGATCTTTCCATTGGATTCCTTGATATGTATCCCTTCCAAAGAGTTTTTCTCCCATCAAATTAGAACCTTTTGGAAGCCATGGCCTCTTATGGGCCATGATCAAGGTCCAAGGAGCATATTTCCTTTTCTTGTGTCAAGCTCGTTAAAAAATGAAACAAGGTGTTGGAGAAAAGTTCATTTTCTTGTTTCAAGATCGTTAAAAAATAAAAAAAGATCCCATGAGAAGAGTTCCTTTCCATTTTTTAAACTCATTAAAAAATGAAACAATACCCCTTCCAATTCAAGTCTTTTATTAGATCTCATAAATTCCCGGTCGAGTCTTTCACTTGATCTCGTAAATTAAACTTCATTCCATCCACCTAGTAACTAGTAGCCTACTTAGGTACATGAATGAAGCTTGGGGGACATGTACCTTGAATTGAATCATTATGTTGGGGGCATGCAAACTTATCTCAAGCATTGTTTCCACATGTTTCAAGCCTGTGTAAAAATTAAACCATTTTCATTCTACCTCTTGTGATTTCCATTTTTATCAGTGTGATTCTCCTAGATGAGCCTTGATTTTCTCATTCCATCGTCACCATATTCCTGCTTGATCATACTCGTTCACTTGGTTGTTTTACCCTTTCTTGAGGAACAACTACAATAAGTGGTTTTATTATCCAGCCTCTTGACCTCTACGTGTGTTGAGTAGTTCCATCATGATCGGAACAAATTTCTACCCTTTATACCACTCGTTCCTCAAGGAGGAGTCTTCTTTCAACTCTTTTCACATTCCCAACATATGAAAATAAAACCGAGCACTTGTATTTTTGAACTCGTTAAAATAACTAAAAATGTGTCTACTGAGTATAATTTTAACCCTTTTCCAAAGAGATATAGACTATTGATGAAAAAGGAATACCTTAGTTGAACATGGCTAAGAGGTTCTCCTGGGTATTTTTTATTGCCCTTTCAAACTCAAGGGACTATCTACGAAAAGGAACATCTGGAGTTTTCTTTTTTGCATCTTTTTAAAACTCTCTAAACATGAAAAATATGTCTAATTTCACCTTCGTTGGACTCATTAAAACTCCAAACAACAATGGACTTATCGAATATGACAAGGTAGAACCACTCCTTCTTAGGGTTCGTTAAACATACTCGGAGGGATTCATCCCAAGGGTGAACTTACAGATCAGGTATATGTTATCCTCCTCAAGATTGTTAAAAAATAAAGAGGTACTGACCAATATGGTTGGGGGAATTGGGAAAATAGGGTGTTCTATTCTGAATGGAAGTAAGTCTCTCTTAAACATGACACTCTTCCGCTTCATCAATGTGGTTGTTGGGTTGGGTAATCTTCTTGTCTTTTGGTTGTCATACCATTTTCAAAAGCCTCCATTTTCGGTTTTGGGTCTATTGTGGCTCATTTGAAATATCCTTTATTTTAATTTTTCAAGAATACAAAAAAAATGGAAAAATATATAAAATATATGTTAAAGTATAATTTTCTCATACTTTAACTAAAGCTGTAATGTTTTTTGTAAATTTAAAGTTCAATACTTTAAAAGATTCGTGAAGGTGGGTGCCAGCATTCTAGTTAATGGTTGAACAAGTATGTGAGCGGGATCTGAAGATCTGCTTGTCAGGAGATTAAAGTGACAACCCGCGAGCACATTCAACACACAGGTTAACGGGGAGGGTGCCTCTGAAGTTGACCCCATTGACTGATTGGCCGATCAAGATCTATGGTCTAGATTAACTACGGGGGCAGAACCGCGATGAGTGCTCCATACCTTTGAGGCCTCCCACAGTGACGTAAGTTGCTGGTTGGTGATAGCTTTCAGCCATGTCGCGGTACCGTTTAACGATCTTTAAACGTGTCAAGTCAGCATTTAATTTCTAAGCCCTGCGCCACTTATTTAAACTAGCTCTTGTTTTCGCAAAGCTAATGTTTTTTCTCTGTTCTTGTCAACTTGATTGCACTTGTGCCTTCCATTTTTTTTTGCAACATTGTCATTTTTCACCACCCTGAGCAATATCATGGCTAAGTTTTCATCTTTTTCTAGTTCATCCAACCATATTTCTCTCATGGACACTGAGAGGGATATCCAAGACACTGTTTTCTCTTTAGAACACCTCCAATTTTATCAAAAGGTGTATCTGAATGACAAAGCTTGTCCAATTTTCTCCACCATGCTCAAATAAGGTGTACTATCTGCATGTATCCCTAAAATGCATCTTTTTCCTGAGTTTGTGCATTGGCTGGTGTTTGTTATATATCATGGAAAGTGATTTGTAATGAATTGTCTAGGAGAGAATTTTTTGCAAGTCTCAGCCCATTTAATTCATCAAGCTTTATGTTATCCAAAGTTAGAATCTTATGTTCAATTCATTGACGGGTCATTGGCAGCGCATTATGTTAGTCTTGCAGGTCAATAATTCACCCCGATTTCCTTCTTCCTGATGCCAAATACGAAGCAGTTTTCACCTGACAGTAAAGAATTCTCCATAGAAGTTTTTAATGCATAATTTCGTCTGGTGTTGAGGTGTATTCTAAAGATATTGGGAAAGGAGGATGACAATATAGTTGACAAATAAGTTCTGGGACTATTTGCATTGATGATGAAGCCAAGAGTGGTGCTGGATATTCCTTCATATTGGCAAGAAGTTGTCAATACTCAACTCATGAGTTTATCACTCACTAAGTCATTCAGGTTCCCTTCTCTTATCATTCACCTCTTTTTATATCAAAATTTGGAAGAAATCTTGCATTTGGGGTTAAACGTCATGGATGTAAGTAAAAAGAAGCAGTCAGTAGTGTTTTGGACTGATGTAGTAAGAGAGGAACAAAATGAGGAGGGTCTTTTTGATTTTACAAATCATTTCATGTCTACTACATATAAGATTTTGAATGGGTTTTATCCCCCATGTTTCTTGCCAAAGGATATATACTTTCTGCAGTTGGGGACAAATTGTAAATTTGGAAATTGGTATGTTTATGAAGACTACTCAGAGATTATACTTTATGGGGCTAGGGTAGAACCATACAGGCTTCCTACATTTGTGCCTATGAGATTATTTGCCTTAGAATTGATTAGGCGGAGTTTGAATGTTTACCAAATACATTTTGTACCTATGAAAAAGGGGCATATGTTTAAATTACATATGTCTGTGGGTCCATTTATAGTCAACATGAGACAAGTAGCTGATGAGGTTAATATAATGTTAGATGGAATGTACTTACTATTACGAGATAAGTGGGCTTATAACCCCCATAAAGTAATTTCAAATAGGAGAATTGAAAATGGTTACTCAGCATTTTTTCATGAAAGCAGACCTTACATAGAGAAGCTAGCAAATAGGGGTTTTGCAGGTTCTGCTGGCTCTAATATACAGACTCCTATCATATCTGAGAAATCAAGAAAGAGGAGTAAAGATGCAGTTGTTGATTCAGAAGATGAAGAGAAGAGAGCAGAAAAGAGAACAAAACTCAATGAAGACATAACAGGTGCTCAACCTGGTTTCTCACTTCAACTAGGAGATGAGAAAAATGTCCCAACCTCACCAAGAAGACATGGATATGCTCAAGAGAAAGTACCTTTGATTAAACAAGTATTTTCTCAGATTGCTGAAAGAAATCAAAGGATGAAGGCTAGCATGGAGGCACAGACTGAGTATCAAATAACTCCAGACCAAACAAGATTGTTGACTGCCATGGATCTTGAAAAATATCAGTTTAATATTGCTCTTTCTCACCCCACTGATATGACTATAGGGTCATCAAATAATTTCAATACTGTAAATTTAACTGTTGATGTGAGAAATATTCCTTTGCTTGATAAAGTAAATTTGCATATGAAAACAGGTCAAATGATGGTGAATGATTTGACCAAAGCTAATGGAATGGCTCTTAAGGGTGAGAACATGCTAGGGATGGTGATCAAGCAACTAAAATTGGAGAAATCCAACTCCAGGGATTTAACAGCACAAAATGAAGAACTCGAGAAAATAATTGTAAAGATTGGAGTAGATCCAAATGACAGGTCTGTTGTGAAGAAACTGGTACAAAGTGCAGAATCAAAGATTTCTGTGTTGAAGAAAAATTTGAAGTTACCTATAGGGGAGCATTCTATGGCAGCAGAGGTGGCATAAGTGGAAAGTGAGAAAGAAAGCCTTCTTCAACAGCTCTTGTAGAAAGAAGAATAAATTGATAAATTGAAGGAAATTTTGTTGACATTATGTTAGTCATTAGTAATTTTTACCTGTTTAGATGACTAAATGCTTGTCCAAGATTTCTAGAAACAAAATTGATAGAAGTCTTCTGAGTTCTAGAAATCTCACTGCCTTCATTATCCTTGGGATAATGTTTTCACTATCCTGCTACTTTGTCAAGGCATGGCCATCCTATCACTCCGAGAAGACCAAATCATAGACTGATGTCCCTTACTCTCACTATGCTTGCCACCTCTACCTATAACACTCTGTCTCTATTTTCCTAAGCACTCTATTTTCACACCTTGGTTTGGCAAGTAACCCAAACTTTTTCCTCCACTCACCAAGTGCCTCAAGCAATGGTGATTTTAAACTCCCTTTCTAATATATTTAGGTAAATCAAAGTTTTTTAGATGTCTAGGATGGCAGTGCATAAAAGTGTGTCAAAACCCTGTCTTCACCTCCAAACCCTGATTCAAGCTTTTCAGTCAAAGACCGATTCTGAAGGACATCCCAATAAGTCATATAGGGTCTCCTAGGTTATGCATTGTCATGGTTCTAAATTCATTATTTCTACAAATATTCAAAGGTGAAGTCAAGAGAAAACAAGGGTGAAATTATCGTTGTCTAAAGACATCAAAGGCCACCAAAGGTATCTCCTTGATCAAGCATTAAGTCTGCATAAAGACAATTTGCCCATGTTCAAGCATTTCTATAGGAATGCTTTATAATGGTTAACAACAGAATAGATGCAAAGTAAGAGGCCTAAACTCACAAATGACATTACACGGTAGAAGAGATACAACAGGCCTAAAATTTCACAAAGAGGATCATGGTCTTATGAAAAATTGTTTGAAAAGGTGTTTCCCATCAAAGAGACCATGCATAAGGTCCTGAAGGCAGTGGCACATAAGCACAACTATACACCAATCAAAGATTCAATAAACAGAAAGCTAGAGTGGAAATCCTCCTTGGTGACTACAGACAGAGAGATTAGAAGATGATGTTAGGAAATAATCTCTAAGGTTTGTTAAGATGACATCATTTCACTACAGCAAAGGCCAAATTCACAAAAAAAAAGTATTAGTGGAGTTGCAGCTATTTAGCACAACAGGCGACTGCCCAGTGAGAGGTATATGAAAAAAAATCACAAATACAGGGATATATCAACACCATGAAGTAAAACCACAACATTCTTTCACTACAACAAAGGGTCATACAACTCCATCAAAGAGACAAAGGGTTTTAAGAGGACTTTGAAAGCAGCCTTTTAAAGTTGAAAAAGATGAAAAAGGTATCAGTATGAAGGACACAAAACTCTAAAAAAGGGTCAACATCCATTAAGTAGTCAAGAAAAGAGGAAATAGTTTCAATATGAAAAAATGGAAAAACCAAGCAAAATCACCAGTTGCCAAGGGTTTTTGAAAAAGTGTCATCTCCAAAAGAAATGAGAGGATAAAAAAACATTGCTTTTTGACACTACCTACAAAAAGTAAAAGGGCATATTGGCAAAGGGGAGAAACACACCATAAACCTTAGAAAAGTGGGTTTTTGTCTCTAATTTTTTCAAAAAGGGGTATAAAAACAACCCAAACAGAATCTCCCAGCTCCATTTGGTTATTTGCAAAAGAGTTGAGGTTTTTTTCAAGTTTTTCAAAATCCTGACAAATTCTTTGGGCTGTTTGTCCGGGCACTGCGCTCCTATGCAAGGCTGCCATACAAATCCCCGAAGGGCACTGCATTCCTGTACAGAGATGTTGCGCGCCTGTAGAAGAGGCACCGTGCAGACTCTTCCCAGCCAACTGTGTTCAGCTCTTGCCCGACCAGCGTGCAGAGGCAGTGTGTTGCGCTGCTGCCAACGTCGTGTAGCCTCCACCCGACAAACGCGTTCAGGGCTGCCTGAGCTGCACGTAACTGCGTTCAAGGGTTGCACACAACTCCATTCAGGAGCTGCATGACAATGCGTTTAGGGCCGCTCGCGATGCACGCAATTGCATTCAGGAGGCATGACTGTCCATTCTGGAGGCGCCCGTGCTGTGCTCCTATCCATTCAAGAGCTGCACGACAACGCGTTCAGAAGCTACCCGAATATTCATTTAGGAGGCGCCCGACCTACCCACAAGGTGTTTTGAGCCAATTTTTTCAGCTGTGGAGATATTTTGAGAGGAATTTTGAGATTTTCCCACATGTTCCTATTTTTATAAAGATAAGATTACAAAGAAAATTGAAAGTTGATTTTAGAGAAGGCAGTGAAATCCTAAAGAAAACACTTGGCGTTTACACTGCGGAGCCTTGACCTAATTATAACCTCACCATCTCATTCACCATTTTCACATCCTTCCACAAGCAGTGTCAATTATTTTCAAAAAGTCTCAAGGTAGGGGTGAAGGACATAATGCCTAGGGAAGGCAGTGTTGACATTGATGAGGCAAGTCAAAGGCCTAAAGAGCAGCAAAGGAAGGGTTGGAAGCCAAATAGGTTTGAACCTATAAGCACTGAAGAACGGATGACCTATCCTACCATAGTTTCATGTTTTCAATAATTAGGATGCTATGAGTTCTCTGAAAAAGTACAAAATATCCAGAGTCACTCTCAGTTGACCATGCTCTTTGCCCTAAACCTTCATAACCACCAAGTACACCTAGCTGGGGTGAAGTTTGATCTGACCACCAATGCCATCTCTATGGCCACTGGAATACCTTGCATAGGAGAAAGGTGGTTCAAACAAATGCTTCTGGACATAAGCCACTATCACCCATTCTTGAAACCAAGTTGTCAATCTGGTTGCAAAACCATGTTCCCATTCTCTCATCTATTGGATAGATATGGTCTCCTAATGAAGATCATTATGAAATACTTCACCTATGAGGGTAGGTTCTCCAGAGTCTATTCCTACCACATAAGACTCCTCATGCATTTCACCAAAACCAAGCTGCTACATTTTCCCTACTACCTTTGTAAAAGTACTGAGAAAATGTCTTCCATCATGCAAAAGAGACCTCCATCCCAACAAATGTCAAGACTTTTTCATCATTCCCTCATCAAAGTGATTGTCTCACACCAACTAGAACAAAAAGGCATCCCATGGAAGGTTTTCATCGCCCATGATGATTTCACAACTCCACAGCCTATCCATCTGCAAGGTTTGCCATCATCATCTCAAATTCCTCCTCACACACCTCCATCACCCTCCACTAACCTTGGTTCATCCTCTTCACATGAATCATTTCTTCAAATAGACCTTCCTCATTCACCTTCCCCTAAGAAATCAGAACATGAAGAAAGCATTGAAGGAGAGGAGGATGAAAATGAAGAAAGCAGTGAACGAGAGGAAGATGAAAATGAAGAAAGCAGTGAAGGAGAGGAAGAAGAAAGTGATAAAGATAGTGACAAAGAAGACAGTGTTGATGAAGAAGAAAACAGAGATGAAAGAATGAGCCCAATAATGAGAAAAAAGACCAAAACAGTGGGTCAAATGATGAAGAAGATGACTCCAAGGATACAGGGACAGAGGAAGCTTACCAAGAGGAAAACTGTGAGCTAGGAAAAGAGGAAAACAGGGAGCCTAATGACAATCAAAAAACAAATGACAGTTAAGAAGAAGAAGTAAACAATGAAGAACATGACACTGAAAATACAAAGTACAGTGGAGAGGAGGCATATGAAAGCAGTGAAGGAAACAAAAATGGCAAGATCAACCAAGAAATAGAGTTTGAAAGTGATTTCAGTGGGAAAATCAATGAAGATCATGAGCCAAATAATGAGGTTAACGAACCAAACAGTGAAGAAGAAGTCAGCCAAGAGGATAGTATACATGATGGTGAAGGGACAAATTCTAAAGACAAGGACAGTGAGCATAGAAAAAATGAAAATGATACAAGTTATGAAACAGAGGTTGATATTGAAGGTGAAGACCATAGGCAAGACAGAGAAGACAATGGGCAGAGAAGTGAGGAAAACTCAACTAGTGAGGAAGAAAGTGACCATCAAAGTACAAGAGGTACTAATGAGATTTCCTATGATAGTGACCCCACAGAGAGTGCATCAAGTGATATAAAGGCTACGTTTGACAGTGAAAACAGTGGGTCAAAGGATGAAGAAGAGGACAGTCATGAAGATGAAGATGTACCAAGCAGTAATAAAGACACTTCTAGCATTGCAAAAATAGAGGATGACAGTCCTAAGGGCCTTGAAAGTGATGATGGCATAAGAGATAGTGAGAATTTTTATCAAAAGGGAGTTCAAGAGCAGGGTGAAAAAGATGCATAAACAGAAACCATCCATGAGGATAAAAGCATTCCTAAGGCCACTAATGATCGAGGTTTCCAAATGAAACTTGTTGTACCTTTCCCAATTACATATCAAAGAGGATAGAGGCATGTGTTTTCTACCTCCAAAGGGCAAGGGGCCATGCCATCCTCCTCAACTCAAATGATTGACAAAGGTAAAGAAAAAATGAAGGAGGAAGTAGACAATCATGAGGAGGAAAGAGAATTTGAACTCATCCACATAGACAGTCATGAGGAAAATGAAACAAGAATTGTAAACTCCCTTCTACAAGATAGCAATGCATGGATAAGGGATTTGGAAGCTGAATTAGAGAGTGCTAAATATGCCATTTACTTCCATCAGATGCAAAGAAAATAGATGAGTGGCCAATAGGCCATCTATGAATCAAGAGCACTCAAGTACCGAAAGGAGGCTCAAAGGTCACAAGTAAAGTTAGAGGAGTTCATGGGTGCCTATGAAGAAATTAGTGATGAAGAGGGTCAAAATAGAAGGAGACCTAGGACCATGGGTCTTAGGAAAGCCTTGGCAAAGCAGAAAGAAGAAGAATCAGCCCAAGCACAGCAATTTCCCCTCATTGAACTCCTTGCCATGGAGATTGAGCATGATATGGAATCATGGCTTGAAATGGCTAACATACACCTTGAAGCCAAGTTGGAGAAGGCCAACAAAAGCTTAGACTTGTAGAGGAGAATGGCTAAGCACTATGCACAAAGAAACCAAGTTGCAAGGAAAAAACTCAAAATTGCCCAAAATGAGGTCCAAGCGCTAAAAAGGGAAAAATACCAAGCTAGCCTTGATATTTTAGCCCAAGCTTCTCTACAGGTCTCCCAGGACCCATGAGGCACCTACCTACCAAATTTGGGAGAAATTGAACAAATTTTTGTTTTTTGCAAATTTTTAGGCTGGGAAGGGGTGTGCTGCGCTTTTCCCAGGGAATATTCAGGAGGAGAGGCTTATATTTTCGGATTCCCCATCATTATAGGAGTATGCGCACCAATTTTAAGCTCAATTGGAGTTGTTTTGGTCCCTCAAAAGGGTCAAAAACACTCATTTTTTCACCATTCTGCCCACTTTTCAGAGCATGTGTTGTGCTCTTAGAAGTCTTGGAATTTTCACTTTTTGGATATCTTTCAAAGTTCATATTGAATAAATTAAGGTATATCTGAAAATTAGACTTCAAGGGCTTTCCAACGAGCCATCATGAAGCCTTTTCCGACATCGGGAAGGCCTCCAAAACATTGTTGCAAAAAGACCTATTTTTCTTGTCTCCGTGCTGCACTCATGGCCTAATTTCCAATTTTGACACAGTGTGATGCGCTCCTATGGGTGACTGGGAAGAATGTGCGTTTATAAAGTTTTCATATGTTTTTCAGGGCCTAAAAGTCAATTTAATTGCTATATATGGCCGGAAAAGATATTTGTTAGATATTTTTATGCCTTGGGCCTTGCAAGGCCTCCAGGACAAGTTAGGATATTTCTTGTTGGCGAATGGGCTTCCAGATGCTCTAGTAGGATTTCCTATTCCTTGATTTTTATATAAGGCACGAGGATTCATTTTAAACAGTTGGTACTTTATGTGTTTAAGAGCAATACATGGTTTTTGGAAGTTGAAGAACAATTTAGTGTTGTGGAGCTTGTGGATGATTTGCCTTGATTGATGGTGATGAAGGCTTGCTTGTAGGATCCCTAAGTTTATTTAATGGTGATGTATCTCTCATATGTTCATTTTTTTATTTTTTTCCATATGTCCATCTTTCTATATTGCAATAGCTCAGAAGAGTATAGGATGAGAAATGTTGTTTGAGGCACCTCAGTCCTCCTGTTAGCTATTGTTTTCATGTTTTCTTCTACTAGGTTAGCTTAAATAATTATTCATTTCTCCTTAGGCCCACCTAAGCTTTTCTATTTCATTTTTGGATTAATATGATAGTTTATAAACATGATTCATGGTAAGCCCTGCTTGTTTAATGCCATATAAACTCTGTCTTGAAATCTCTCTTTGATGTATTGATTGAAAGGTTAAGTCAAAGAGGTCTTGTTTTGATCTTGCCCTTTGAATATGCTTATCAGTTTGCTTCGAAGTTCTTTATAGTTTAATGAATGATGTTTAAGCATTCCCTCTTCATTTATTGATGTTATTTGTCTCTTATACATGGAAAATTTTAGGGGCTAATATTCGTAGGTGGGCTAATTTTCCATGTTTTTTCCAAAAAAAGATTTTCCAATTTCCATTTTTTATAAAAATGATTTGCCCAAATTTTACAATATATAATTATTTTAACTTTAAAATTTCCAACATTATATATAAAGTATATAGAAAATCATTATAAATTTGAATAATTTTACAAATATATCAATAAACATTTTATAGTTTGCATATTAGGGACTAGTGAGATTCTCCAATATTTTAAACTTCAAAATAATTTCCCATCCTTAAAATTTTCCCTGCTCTTATATGTTTTCAAATCTTGAAAGTAGAATCATTGAAGTTAGATAAGTTGTCTTACTTTATTTGCTCCATTGGATTGTATATCTTGAATGTGTATTTGTTTAAAAGTATTTTTATTGAGCAAATGGTGTGCCCTATCTCATAACTAGTATCTTTTGCTTATCAGTATTTAAGACCTATCTGTTCATAGGTATTTGACAAAGGATTCTTAACTACCCTTTGCCCTACCTTGGTTCCAAAACTTAATGTCCATTTCACCTCACACATAAACCTAAAGATCCATTGAATACACTAGATTTTCCCTGTGATGTACCCCGATTCACTATCAAGATATCAATGACTTCATAGAATCCATATCCCATTGATTTGATAACCTCTCATTCCACCTATCCTACTTGATCATCTTACCCCAACCAAAACAAACAACAAACCTACACTTAACAAATAGCCTAAAATCAACTATCCAAAGCGAACAAGTTCACATCCTTCACACATAATAGAGAGATCCCTCTCTGAGTCCAGGAAGGCTAGGTCCTAGGACTCCAAAGACTGGTCTGATGTTACCCTGTCATTTGGTCTACCAATCTTCCAAATCACGGGACACTAACACATTACAAAATCAAATTGATTCTAATTCCTACGCTATCATTTTTCCATCTGGAAATGATGATCCAGAAACATAGATATCTCAATTTAACACTGAACTAAAAATGGCAGAGAAAGATCTCAAAAAGGCACAAAATGATCTAGAGACAGTAACAAAAATAATGCAAACCAAGGATGGGGAAATTAATAAATATAGGATAGATTTTCAAATAGTTGATGCTGAGATCAAGAGTCTAAAGGAGAAATTGAAGGGAAATATAACCTTGATACAGGCTAAGGACATCATCTGGAATGGAATTATTGAAGAAATGAAAGTAGCTTGGGGATCTCTGACTATTGTATCAGAAGAGAAAAGCATTGTCAAAGATTTTGAACAGGTTATGGAAGACAAGTAGAACACTATTAACAGAGCCATACATGCAAAGAAATTTATTGATTTCATTGATTCTAAGACTGATCAAGAGTTAGAGGAAAATGAGATTAAAGATAGGATTCTATATGCTGTAGAGATTAACAAATTGATTGTTAAAAATACTTGCAGGAATATCACTAAGAAGAAGTTGATAGAGATTAAGGAAGTAGTGAACAATTTTGAAAATCTGTATGAAAAAAGGGCCAGGGTAGGATTGCCATCATGCTAGGATCTTAAATGCAATCTTTTATCATGGGATTCCTATGAACCACTATTGGTATTGGAAAAAAGCAAGGTGGATAACACTCATGAGAAGACTCAGATCCTGAAAGGAGCAACAATTATTAACTATCTTCAGAGGCATTTTCAGCTATTATGGTTGGTGAAGACCTTATTTACAGAGTGACCAACATTCAACAGGACCGCTGCCTTTAGGTTGGAGTACCACAAGCTAATTAACTCTCCTAAGACAAAAATTGAAGTGTGGAAGAAATGCAGAGCCTGGATGACTGTTCTACCTAATGATCCCTCAACTTCAAAGAAAGATAAGTCAACCAATCAGGAGAATGCAGCAGAAGCAGGACCAATTCATATTCGGCAAATAGATTAGGATTTAATTTTTATTTTATCTCTGTTAAGAAAATTCAATTGTAATAATACATTTCGATGATATGTAATGGTAGTTTAAGAAGTTTCAAGTAGTTTGAGCAGTTACAAACTGCTTTACATTGTATTTAAAGAGAAAAAGAAGAAAGGAAAAGGTTTTGAGTTTTGGACCTTTGGACTACTGCAAATTTCGTACTCAAATTTCTGATGATTAATGAATGAATATCAAGATTCTTGCATCTGTTGTTATTGATATGTTTCCCAGTTTCCATTTTTTATTTTTTCTTCTATGAATAAAATTAAGTAATGTAGTTGCAGGTCTCTTTTTACATATGTGAATAAGAGTTAAATATCCTTAAATGGGCGCTCCTTCATTTTGACTATTCCATTTCCATAAAATTCTTCTGAAGTTTAAAGTGATAGATTATGTTTATCAACATATCAGTTTGGGCTTCCTTCCTTCATGTTCTTCTTATCACTCCAATTAATATCAACGGATAATGGAATTGTGAAACATTTGTTGCATCAGATTCTTAAGGGTTTAATAATTAATTTCTAAAGGTGATTAAGAAAAGATCATTTGATATAATATTTCGGTGACATATATATATATATATATATATATATATATATATATATATATATATATATATATATAAATGTCTTGAGCACTAATTCCTTACCATAGCCAAGAGATTGTTTCTTAAGATACAACATTTTTTGTCACCGTTGCCAGGGGTCAAAGAAGAGAAGTTCATTCCCTGGGTTTTTGTTATATTTCCTCTGGTTGTTCAGAGAGGAGGAAATATCAGGTTGTATTTTTATTCCAAAATTATGGCATATAAAAGACCTCATACGAGGTCAGATACTTCGCAAGAGAAAGTTCCTATTTTTTCAGATCTTGAAAAATTGGTTTCTAAAAAGGTTCAGAAACCAAGAAATCCTTCCACACCTGAACCTACACTGCCTGCACCTGGCAGCAGTTCACATAACCCGTTATCTAAGGATATTTTCAGGAAACTCACTTTCTTGGAACAAGAATCCTTCTCCCCACCAATTCATTTTCAAGAACCAAGGTTAGAAGAGAAATATTTTGAGTCTATTTCATTTACTTTCACACAAGCTCAACCAAATACATCTGCTAGTTCTCCTGCCATTGTTCATTAACCCCTTCCCATATCAGTTGTTTCACCCCATTCATCCACATTCACAACTGGTTCACAAAATCCACCTACTCAAGCAGCAGTTAACTAAGGCATAAATATCGTAGCCCCTGCTTTCTTAATGAACAGGTATGCAATGTTAAATCTTCCACAACATATGAATGCCATGCCCAAAGAATACCTCAAGTTACTTTCTCATTTTACTAGTGAAGATGAAGTAACTGCAGAACAACACTTGCCATTGTTTTGTACTTTTGCTGAGAATTAAATGTAGAACATCTTGACATAGTGATGAGACTTTTTGTATAATATTTGAATGGAGAGGCAAGAAAATGGTTTAAAGTTTTCCAAATTGCTCAGTTAATAATAGGGAGGAATTAGAGACATAATTCACTGAAATATGGGGTGAAAAAAGAGATCATGGTTATTAATTGACAGCTTTTAATGCAATCAAGAAAAATTCTAATGAAAACATGACTAATTTTATTAAAAGATTCAAAAAATTGTATAATAGCTTACCCATAGAGATGAAACCCCCTCCTTTTGGAGCAAGGGCAGTTTTTGCTAGAGCTTTTGAGTCAGATTTTAGTTTCACTTTAAGAGAAAGGAGATCTCCTACTCTAGAGAAAATCCAAACTGATGCTTTGGAAATTGAAGCAAACATGACTCTTGCTAGGAAAACACAACAAAAGCAGTCAGTTCAAGAGAAAGGTAAGGCCAAAGACGAATCACCACAGGATCAAAGGATTGATGACATGAAAAAGGTCATCAATAATTTGTCAAATAAGTTAGCGAAGATGGAGATAGAGAATAAAACTCCCAATGTCCTGCACAACAAAACAGAGGAGTTTTCAATCCTCAATTTAGAAAATAGCCCCTGCAAATCTTGTAAAGGGAGAGAAAATATCAAGATCAAGTTCAAGCACCCCTCTACATAGAAGGAGCACCCTCACAGCCTATTGAAGATGATCAAAGGGAAGTTGAAGATCAGATATCTACCATGTACATGAAAGAAGATGAAGAAGAGGAATAATGTGAAGAAGAATACGCAGAAGCTGAGGTGTCCTTTGACCAAGAAGAGATGGATGATTATTGTAGACAATTTACAGACTTTATATAGGAAGAGTTGCATAAAAAATATGATTTAAGATCAAGAAAGAGATCAAGGACACAGGATGATGAAGAACAACAACAAGAGTCAGTTCCTTCTCCAATGGTAACTCCACAATCAAAGAACTCAGAAAAAAAAATAAGGTAAGGGGAAACAACCTATGAATCCAGTAAGTAGAACTGAAAAACAACAAGGTGAGACTTCCCAAAAAAAGTCTATTAATACTAGTAATTTGGGGAAGGTTGTTTCTGTGTCTGAATAGATTTATAATCCTAGTAGAAATCAGGAAGAACCTAAGAATAATTTAAAAAAAAATCAGGCTTTCAGTTTATCCAAAGAGCTATAAAAGATCAAAATCGAAGCACCCCTTCTTGAGCTAGCTAAGACACCAGGTTACAAGAAGGTCATTGCAGAATTCATTAATCTTTCTCAGTCTGATGATATTGGAGATACTGTAAATTTTCAAGAGGAAAAACCAGCGGTCACTTTTGGTCCACATGTGGAGAAGGTAGATTCTTCTGTTCCCCCATTTTATATATCATTTCTTCTTCATGATTTCATTCTTCATAATTGTATGCTAGATTCAGGTGCTTCACATAATCTCATGTCATTATCTGTAATGAAGGAATTGGATTTACAAATTACTAAACCCTATAGAGATCTATATTCATTTAATTCAAAAAGGGTGAAGTGTGTTGGGCTTATCAAAGACATGGAAGTTTCCCTGTCCCAAATTCTAGCCAAAAGTATCATGATGGATGTAGTGGTCGCAGATATTCTAGCTAGGTTTGGTATGCTTTTGTCCAGATCTTGGGGAGCGAAGCTTGGAGGAGTTTTAAAATTGGACTTCACATATGCTATAATTATTTTGTTCAATGGGGAAGAAATAATATTATACAGAGAAACAAGATTTGTTAAAACTACCACTAAGAAAGATGCAGGAAATTCCCTTATTTATGGTCAAGAAAAAGAAGATCTTTCCTGTTTTATGCTGCATGAAGATGCAGAGTTTTCTGAAGACTCAGAGAAGTAGCTCTCTTCAGCAATTGTACATTATGAGCTAAGTTCAAACAAAATTTTTAAGTGTTATTTTGATGGTGCCTATTCAAAAGATGGCACAGGAGCTGGGTTTTCACTGATATCTCTAGAAGGTTATCTTTTACCTTTTTCTTTTAAGATTTAATTTGAATAAAAAACAATGTAGTTGAGTATGAGGCATTAAGACCTGAGTATGAGGCTGTTTAAAACCTTTTTCAAGCCAAACATCCAAGGTTGAGATCATATAGCAATGAAGTATGGGACTTGATTGAGAATTATTTTGAGATTTTGAACCTTCAACTCATTCCAAGAGAAGAAAAAAGAATGTCAGATTCACTAGCAGTTACAACTAGTACTTTCAAGCCACCTATAAATCTGAAACTGAGGTATGAGATTGAACTAAGGCACAAACCCTCTATTCCTGACAATGTTAAGCACTAGAAGGTTTTTGAAGATGATGAGAAGAAAAATCATTATCTCAAAATGATTGAAAATTTTGAAGATATTGAAATAGATCAAGAAAGTGAACAGATTGATCAGAATGAAGACTTGAAAACTCTTAAGCAATCAATAGGTGATCAGAAAATAATGCAGTTGAAAGATATTATATTGCCTAGAGGATTAGTTCCTCTTGAAAGATTGTTTGAATCAAACGATGTAGCATTGGATCCAAAGAAGGTACCTCAAGAGGGTGAGATGGAAGATTGTAATATGGGAACTCAACAGGAGCCCAAGGTTGTCAAGTTATTCAAGGGTGTCCCAAATAATTATAAAGAAAGGTACATTGACCTTTTAAAAAATACATGGATTTTTTGCATGGTCCTATGAGGATTTGAAAACATATGACCTGGATATTATTCAGCACAAGATACCTTTGAAGGATGGGATCAAGCCTCACAAAAAAAACTTATACAGATTAATCCATTTCTCCTTGCTCCAATTGAAAAAGAAGTGAAGAAATTGTTGCAGGGAAAAATTATATTCCCACTCAGATATTCAGATTGGGTTTCTAACCTGAAACCTGTGAGGAAAAAGAATGGAGAGATAAGGCTACGTGTTGACTTCAGGAATTTAAACAGAGAATCACTTAAAGACAATTATCCTTTTCCTAAGATGGACTATGTTTTACAGAGAGTGGTAGGCACATATATATTGTTTATGGTTGATGGCTTCTCCAGGTACAATCAGGTAGTGGTTGATAAAAAATATCAGAAGAAAACAAATTTTACCACACCTTGGGGAACGTTCATGTATGCCAGAATGCCATTTGATCTAATGAACGCAGGTGCCACTTTTCAAAGGGAAATGGACATAGTATTTGTGGGTGATAAGTTTGTAGTTATATATTTGGATGATGTGACCATTTTTTCAGGTTCAAATGATGAACACTTGGAGCATTTACAAAAGGCTTTCTTGAAAAGCAGAAAATTTGGGTTGTCATTGAATCCCAAAAAATATTTATTTGCTTTGAAGGAAGGAAAGTTGTTAGGACATATAATTTCAAATCATGGAATAAAAATTGATCCAGCAAGAGTAGAACCTATTCAGACAATTCCCTTGCCCAAGATTAAAAAGGATATTCAGAGGTTTCTAGGAAAAATAATTTTTCTGAGAAGATTTGTCCCAAATTATGCTGAAATTGTTAGAAACATAACAGATATGCTGAAGAAGAATGCAGAAGTAAAGTGGGACAAGGATGCTAGAGAGTCCTTTGCTAGGATTAAAGAAGCCCTTTAGGAAACTCCTTTACTAATCAGTCCAGATTATCAAAAGGCTTTTCAGATATTTTCATTTGCATCACCTATTACCATTGTTGTTTTTTTGTTGTGGAAGAATGAAGAGGGCAAAGAACAACATGTGGAATTTTTCAGTAAAATTCTCAGAGATGCTGAGCTTAAATATAACATTTTGGAAAAACAGGTGTATTCTTTGGTTAAAGCATTAAAAGCATTCAATACTTACGTGTTGCAGTCTCAGATAGTTGCTTATGTTCCTAATTATATTATGAAATATGTGTTAGTTCAAAGTGATGTGGAAGGTAAAAGAGGAAAATGGATAGCTAAAATCCAAGAGTATGACTTAGATATCAAGCCTACGAAATTGGTCAAAGGTCGGGGTTTAGAAAAATTGTTGACAGAGTCAATTTTTCAAGCTTTGGGGATTAATTTTCTAGCACCTTTAGATGAAGCTATTGATGAAAGGAGTCAAAGTAGTACAAAGGCAGCAATTAAATAAAAAATCTTGTGCTCTGATTGGTATAAGGATATTGTTCATTACTTATGGTTTTTCTCTTGTCCAACTTCACTAAACAGAACAAAGTACATAGGTCTTAAGCTCAAATCCCAGCCATATGTCATAATTGAAGCTAAGTTATATTGGAAGGATCTTGCTGACATTTTGTTGTTGTCTTTGACGGAAGGTGAATCAATGTAAGTTATAAAATAATATCATGAGAATCTATGTGAAGGTCATTATATTTGGAAGGTTACTGCTCATAAAATCATTAAATCAGGTTTTTACTCGCCCTCTTTATTTGCTGATGTATACAGACTAGTTAGAAGCTACCAAAAATGTCAGTTATTTGTAGAAAAGAAAAGGTTAGCTCCTCTACCTCTTCTCCCAGTGTTTATTGAAGAACCCTTTAGGCAATGGGGATTAGATTTTGTTGGGGAAATCAATCCACATCATGTGGACAGTTCAAATGGATTCTGACTGCCACTGGTTATTTCACAAAGTGGGTGGAGGAAATACCTACAAGAAAGGCTAATGACCAGGTAGTAATGAAGTTTCTGGAAGAAAAAATCTTCAGCGGGTTTGGGTGACCAATCAAGATTGTAACTGAAAATGCCCAGGTATTCAATTCAGTTAGATTCATTAATTTTTTTTAGACATATAATGTCATTCTATCTCATTTTACAGCATATCATCCTCAAGGGAATGGGCTAGCTGAATATTCTAACAAGACATTGGTCAAGATTTTGAAGAAAACATTAATGAAAATAAAAAAAACTGGGATTCAAAATTGACATTTTCTCTTTGGGCAGTATGAGTGACTACTAGAATATCTATAGGTAAGTCCCCTTATGAACTAGTTTATGGAACTCAAGCCTTATTCCCTACTCATTTGGATATACTAGTGATTTATTTTCTTCAAGAAGCACAAGAAGAACCTAATGCATTGGTGAGAAGGCTGAATAAGGTTATAGAATCAAGTGAGAGCAGGAACAAAGTCAAAGAAAATTTTATCACTTACCAAGAAAATATGAGGTCAATTTTTGATAGAAAATCAAAATAGATTCTTTTCCAAACTAGAGATTTGGTATTAAGATGGGAAACCAAAAGAGAAGAGAAGGGAAAGCATGGTAAGTTTGACCCACTTTGATATGGCCCATACAAGATTGTTGAGGTCAGATCAAATAACACATTTATTCTAGAGAATCTTGATGGAGAAATAGTAGAGCTGCCAGTGAATGGGCAGTATCTCAAACATTATTTCCATCATTAAGATTTTATGGTCCACCATTGTACATATTCAGATTTCTCATTGTTCATATTTCATCAAAAAGCATTTGACTCCATGCATGAAGTGAAGGCACTAATCTACAGTTCTTAGTGTTTTGTGGCAAAAAAACTATCCCTAGGTGGAGCCAGATGTTGTGGCTCATTTGCAATATAATTTATTTTAATTTTTCAAAAATATAAAAAAAAATGGAAAAATATATAAAATATATGTTAAAGTATAATTTTATCATACTTTAACTAAAGCTATAAGTTTTTTTGTAAATTTAAAGTTCAATACTTCAAAAGATTTGTGAAGGTGGGTCCCAATGTTTCAGTTAATGGTCGAACAAGTATGTGAGCGGGATCCAAAGATTTTCTTGTCAGGAGATTAAAGCGGCAACCTACAGGAACACTCAACACATGGGTTAATAGGGAGGGTGCCTCCATAGTTGACCCCGTTGACTGATTGGCCGATCAAGATCTATGATCTAGATTAACTACAGGGCCAAAACCCCGATGAGTGCTCAGCACCTTTGAGGCCTCCCGCAGTGACGTAAGCCGCTGGTTGGTGACAGCTTTCAGCCACATCATGGTACCGTTTAATGGTCTTTAAGTGCGTCAACTCAACATTTAATTTCTAAACCACGCGCCACCTATTTAAACTGGTTCTTCTTTTCACAAAGATAATGTTTTTTCTCTATTCTTTTCAACCTGATTACACATGTGTCTTCCATTGTTGTTCGTCACCCTGTCATTTTTCACCACCTCAAGAAATATCATGGCTAAGCATTCATCCCTTTCCAGCTCATCCAGCCATATTCCTCTCATGGACACTCAGACAGATATTAGAGACATTGTTTTCTCCTTAGAACACCTCCAATTTTATCAACAGGTTTTTCTGAATGACAAAGCTTGTCCAATTTTCTCTGCCATGCTCAAATCCGGTGTACTATCTACCTGTATCCATAAAACACATATTTTTCCTAAGTTTGTACGCTGGCTAGTGTTTTTTATGTATCCTAGAAAGTGTTTTGTAATGAATTGTCTAGAAGAGAATGTTTTGCAAGACTCAGCCCAGTTAATTCGTCAAGCTTTATGTTATCCAAAGTTAGAATCTTATGTTCAATTCATTGATGAGTCATTGGCAGCGCATTATGATAGTCTTGCAGGTTAAGAATTCACCCAGTTTTCCTTCTTTCTGAGGCCAGATACGAAGCAGTTTGCATCTAACGGTAAAGAATTCTCCATATAAGTTTTTGATGTAGAATTTCGGCCGATGCTGAGGTGTATTCTAAAGGTATTGGGAAAGGAGGACGACAACATAGTTGACAAATCAGTTCTGGGACTGTTTGCATTGATGATGAAGCTAGGAGTAGTGCTGGATATTCCTTCATATTGGCAAGAAGTTGTCAATACTAAACTCATGAGTTTATCACTCACTGGGTCATTCAGGTTCCCTTCTCTTATCATTTACCTCTTTTTATATCAAAATATGGAAGAATTCTTGCATTTGGGGTTAAACATCATGGATGTAAATAAAAAGAGGCAGTTAGTAGTGTTTTGGACTGATGTAGTAAGAGAGGAACACAATGAGGAGGGTCTATTTGATTTTGAAAATCATTTCATGTCTATTGCATGTAAGATTTTGAATGGGGTTTCTCCCCCATGTTTCTTGCCAAAGGCTCATGAATTTCTGCAATTGGGGACAAATTGTAAATTTGGAGATTTGTATTTTTATGAAGACTACTCAGATATTAGACTTTATGGGGTTGGGGTAGAACCATATAGGCTTCCTACATTTGTGCCTATGAGATTATTTGCCTTAGAATTCATTAGGAAGAGTTTGAATGTTGACCAAATACATTTTGTACCTATGAAAAAGGGGCATATGTTTAAATTACCTATGTCTGTGGGTCCGTTTATAGTCAACATGATACAAGCAACTGACGAGGTTAATATAATGTTAGATGGAATGCACTTACTGTTACGAGATAAGTGGGCTTGTGACCCCCATAAAGTAATTTCAAATAGGAGAATTGAAAATGGCTACTTAGTATTTGTTCATGAAAGCAAATCTGACATAGAGAAGCTAGAAAATAGGGGTTTTGCAGGTTTTGTTGGCTCTAATATATAGACTCCTATCATATCTAAGAAATCAAGCAAGAGGAGTAAAGAGGTAGTTGTTAATTTAGAATATGAAGAGCATAGAGCCAAAAAGAGAACAAAACTGAATGAAGACATAATGGGTGCTCAACCTGGTTTCTCACTTCAACTAGGAGATTAGAAAAATGTCCCAGCCTCACCAAGAAGACATGGAGATTCTCAAGAGCAAGTACCTTTGATTAAACAATTATTTTCTCAAATTGCTGAAAGAAATCAAAGGATGAAGGCTAGCATGGAGGCACGGGTTGAGTATCAAATAACTCCAGACCAAACAAGATTGCTAACTGCCATGGGTCTTGAAAAATATCAGTTTAATATTGCTCTTTCTCACCCCTTTGATATGACTATAGGGTCATCAAATAATTTCAATACTGTAAATTTAACTGTTGATGTGAGAAAGATTCCATTGCTGGATAAAGTAAATTCATATATGCAAATATGTCAACTGATAGTGAATGATTTGACCAAAAGTAATGTAATGGCTCTTAAGGGTGATAAAATTCTAGGGAAGGTGATCAAGCAACTGAAATTGGAGAAAGCCAACTCCAGGGCTTTAACAACACAAAATCAAGAAATCAAGAGGATAATTGTAAAGATTGGAGTAGATCCAAATGACAGGTCTGTTGTGCAGAAACTGCTACAAAGTGCAGAATCGAAGATTTTTGTGTTGAAGAAAAAGTTGATGTTACCTACAGAGGAGAATTCTATGGCAGCAGAGGTGGCAGAAGTGGAAATTGAGAAAGAAAGCCTTCTTTAGCAGCTCTTGCAGAAGAAGAAGAAATTGCTAAATTGAAGGAAATTGTGTTGATAATAAAAAATCAAAATGATTCTCATTCCTGCACTATCATTTTTCCATCTAAAAATGATGATCCAGCAGCACATATATCTCAATTGAACACTGAACTGAAAATGGTAGAGAAATATCTCAAAAAGGCACAAAATGATCTAGAGACAGTAACAAAAATAATGCAAGCCAAGGATGGGGAAATTAATAAATACAAGACAGATTTCCAAACAGTTGATGCTGAGATCAAGAGTCTAAAGGAGAAATTGAAGGGAAATTAACCGTGATACAGGCTAAGAACATCATCTGGAATGAAATTATTGAAGAAATGAAATCAGCTTGGGGATCTATGACTATTGTATCAGAAGAGAAAATCATTGTCAGAGATTTTGAGGAGCAGGTTATGGCAGACAAGCAGAAGACTATTAACAGAGCCATATGGGCAAAGAAATTTATTGATTTCATTGATTCTAAGACTGATCAAAATTTAGAGGAAAATGAGATTAAATATAAGATTCTATATTTTGTAGAGATTAACAAATTGATTGTTAAAAATACTTGCAGGAAGACCACTAAGAGTAAGTTGACAGAGATTAAGGAAGCAGTGAACAAGTTTGAAAATATGTATGACAAAAGAGCCAGGGTAGGATTGCCATCATGCTGGGATCTTAAAGGCAACCTTTTATCATGGGATTCCTATGAACCACTATTGGTATTGGCAAAAAGCAAGGTGGATAACACTCATAAGAAGACTCAGATCCTGGAAGGAGCAATAGTTATTAACTTTCTTCAGAGGAATTTGCAGCTATTATGGTTGGTGAAGACCTTATTTACAGAGTGACCAACATTCAACAAGATCATTTCCTTTAGTCTGGATTACCACAAGATGATTAACTCTCCTAAAAAAAAACATTGAAGTGTGGAAGAAATGCAGAGCCTGGATGACTGTTCAACCTAATGATCCCTCAACTTCAAAGAAAGACAAGTCAGCCAATCAAGAGAATGCAGAAACAGTGGGACCACTTCATCTTCAACAAATAGATTAGGATTTAAGTTTTATTTTATCTCTGTTAAGAAAGTTTAATTGTAATAATACATTTCGATGATATGTTATAGGTAGTTTAAGAAGTTTCAAGTAGTTTGATCAGTTAGGAGTAGTTTTAGTAGTTACAAACTGCTTTACATTGTATTTAAAGAGAAAAAGAAGAAAGGAAAAGGTTCTGAGTTTTGGACCTTTGGACTACTGCAAATTTTGTACTCAATTTTTTGATGATTAATGAATGAAGATCAAGATTCTTGCATCTGTTGTTATTGATATGTTTCCTAGTTTCCATTCTGTATTTTTCCTTCTATGAATAAAATGAAGTAATGTAGCTGCAGGTCTTTTTTTACATATGTGAATAAGAGTTAAATATCCTTAATGGGCGCTCCTTCATTTTGATTATTCCACTTTCATAAAATTCTTTGAAGTTTAAAGAGATATATTTTGTTTATCAGCATATCAATTTGGGCTTCCTTCCTTCATGTTCTCCTTATCACTCCAATTAATATCAACAGATAATGGCATTGTGAAACATTTGTTGCATCAGATTCTTAAGGTTTTAATAATTAATTTCTAAAGGTGATTAAGCAAAGACCATTTGATATAATATTTCTGTGACATATATATATATATATATGTCTTGAGCACTGCTTCCTTACCACAGCCAATGGATTGTTTCTTAAGATACAACGGGGTCAATGCTACCAACTCTATTCAATGGAAATGTTTCTCACTCTCGACGATTGATTTACATCATTGGATTTCCACCAAAATATTTATTGTTGTGTTCGACATGAACTCATTTACTCACACTATACGAATTTTACTGGAGTACCTTAAGAGCCATTAGTATCATCAGTAGTTTCTCTTGTGTTTGTTAATGATTTACATCATTGGTCGGTAATCATATGTTGTTTACCATGTTCGAATCTTGATCATTTTTTCACATCATTAGACTCATACATTGGAAAGTCATGTGAACGAGATAAAAGACTCTAGATCTAGTTTCATCCATTCAAGATGCGATTTCAGGATAAATACAAGATCACAATGTATGGTGGCTATGGTCATACAGACAATCATCCAATCATGGGTCCACTATTTTTCATCCATGGACATGTATTTTGATCATTAAACATGTTTTTTTTTATGTGTTGAGTATGGGTATGCATCCCTTAGCGAAGATATCATTATGTAAATGCATTGTAACAAAATATGATCCCGCTAGTTGTTCTTGGTCCTCACTTGTCACAAGGTAAAGAAATTCAGTCATCAAACACCATTCCTCACTTTATGCTTTAGGGGAGAATCTGTTATCGTCCATTTTGTCACATCTGGTTAGTTGGCATACAAATTGGATCAATCAACTTCCTTTTACCCCTTGACATCATAATAACACAAATCCCTATGCATGACACTCTCATATCTTAGATTTTCTTCCTGAAAACACCTTGCTTCAATCATTTTAAGGACCAACGCTCTCTAGCCTCCTACTGGACAGTGTTCACCTACAGATTTCTCAAATGTAGCCTGCATTGATCACCTACAGGTTGCTCCACTATGAACCTGTGCTAGTTGTAGAAACTCAGGAAAAATAGAGAAATTACATAAGGCTCTTTTTCTAGCATCTTCCCGAATTTGTTACAACCATTTACCTCAAATAAAATATTCGGATCCTATCTTATCGTACCTTGGAGTTTCCATCCCTTATCCTTTAATCCCATCCTCCCATCAAGAGTGGGTCTAAGGATCTACATTAGTAAATGGATAATAACTCCCAACTTATGTCTCTCTCCTATATATTTGTGGTCCTCCACAAGATAGGGTTTGGATTTTGGAGATAGATTTTACCCTCATGTTACTACTATGAAGAGTTATTATTCCATGCATTAGGGTGATTATAGGTGCACTTTGTGATCCAGGTGGATATTGGTGGTCACCCGCCTATTCCACTTGGGGCCCCACCATTTTTTCTTTCAGTTTTTCAGTTTCAACACAACTTACTATTTTTAGCAGTTTTTCGGGTCTTGAACTTCCGGAGCCATTTTGAGGCCCTAAACGACGTTTTTTGGGAAAACGGAGAGCAACATGGATTTGTGGACCGATGTTTATCATTCAAAATTTGTATTCCTCGGATAGATATTTCTAATGAGGTATGGTACGTGTCAAACAAAGATCGTATGCCAAAGTTACGCCCCTGGGAAGTTGAAACACCAATTTACCCAAACGGGGCCCATAGTTTTGGCACTTCATCTCCTAGGGTTAGGGTTTTGGCTGTTTAGGATTTCCCATTGTTTCTAAATAATAAATAGGCCCTTGAGACTCATTGTAACTCAGTTCAGAGGCCTGTAGCCACCACATCTCTTCTCAGAGATAGCTACCAGCGCCCTAGCTAGTTTTATTTCCATTCTATCTGTAAACAAATTTCAGTTCTTTGATATTAATGAAATGAAGTGTTATTTCCGTTGCATATCTGTGTTTATGGTTATGTGTTTATTATATTGTGTTCCTACATAAATCTAGATCAGTGGTATCAGAGTGGTCTGCTTTTTCTCGATCCTTCTTTGCATGTCCCCAACGAGGTCGGGGTATAAGGAGTTAGGGCTCGATCTGGTGGAACCTTTGTAAGATCAGCCTTGTTGGCGAAAAGTCAGGTCTCGCGGGCAAGACCCAGGTTCAAAGGGTTGTGGCCAACAAAGGGTCCGGAGTAGTCTAGGAACACGCCGGCATTTTCACCCTGCTCTTGGAGAGCAGTGCGTCTCACCCGAGGCGTGCCGCGACCACATGCATAAGGGGATGAGATCACTGGTAAGGAATAAACCCGTAACCAAAGAAAGAAAGTGCATCCATTACATATACCAAATTACACATGCATGATCTCTAATTAAGTATTCAGACAGTCGCAACTTAAAATTTTGAAATCAGTGTAAACACATTAGAACACATGAACAACATATTGAGACAGCAATCCTTCCTTATATTATGCTTTTGGCCGAATACATGATTACATATCTTTCTTCTCTGATAACTCACAAGTCAAATACAGATGGGTTTGAGAACAGAAGGGAAGAACATAGAAAGTAGGAACCCATAGAAAGAACAGGTCTGATCCTTTTGCGGCTGCTCTGCGCATCCATTCAACCTTTTACAATAACAATGACCTCTCATCCCTTTCTTCAGCCGGGTGATCGCCCTTTTATTCACCCGCTCGTCGCGACTGGCGGCTTCTCTGCGTCTTCACTCTGGCTTTTCCCGACTTCTCTTCTGATGTCTGCATGTTCCTCTTTCTGTTTTCTGCTGTATTTCTTTCATCTGTACTTATCTCTGTTCAATCTCCAGTTATCAATTGCTTCCACGCCACCTTGGTAGCTCCGCAACTCCTGGTCGCTGCGGCGCGGTCGCGTTAGCTATGTGTATTTCTTCCGCAACTCAAAAAGAGTCCAAGTTCAAAATGTCTAGGCCAAATATTCAAAACTTAAACAAAAACAAGGGCCCCAACAGGCCCCGACCACAATTCTTTGACTCGTCCGCGAGTCAATCACAAATGACAGTTTCTATTTCCATCCCGCTGCTGGCTTCCGCGCCCTGCTCTGCTGTTCCTTCTTCCGCCACCCTTTTCTGCTGTACTCCGCCACCTGCTAGTTCAAACAAGGGCCCCAACTCCGGGACCCGGCGGAGTGCTGAATCTCGAAGCTCTGTGAAGGTCGCCACTGCTTTTTGCCATTCCTGTATCAGCAAGTCGGCGTCCTGAGAGAGGCGGTTGGCGGCGGCTTCGTCAATGGGCGTCGGGGCAGCCCCGAACAGAGTGGCAAGCTGGGACTCGGCCTCGGCATCCAGCTGGTGCATAGCATCAGCATGGGTGCGAATGCCCGGATGAATCTCCCGGAGGACGTGCTTGGCCGCTGCTGATTCGGCCTCAGTCATCTGCATGTGAAGTTCCAGCTCGTCCGACTGCGCGTAGAGCTGATCCAACCTTGCAAGGTCCTTGGTCGCCCGAATTTCGTTGGAGATTTGTTGCAGCTAGGCAGTGATGGGCTGCGTCTTGACTGTTAGCGCGAGTGAGCATTCCTGTAGACTTCTCAGAAGGGCAGAAGCTGCGGCTGTAGTGGAATGCAGAGTGGCTTGCATACTGACTGCCTGTGTTTGTTTAGCAGTCACCTGTCCTGAATGGTCAGCGGGTGGATCTGGAAGGGTGGGCCGTGCGGCTAACGCCGCTTGTAACTCCTGGTTTTCCCTGCAAACAACAGTAAAGACTTCCCTGAGCTTGTGAGCCTGTAGAGCGATGTTGTCCTCTTCTATGCGAGCAGGGATTGGGGCATGGCGAGCCTGTGCCTCCGGCCAGACGCTTGAGAGCGCCTGATTAACAATGTTGGCCTGCTCCTGGAGGTAGGTCTTCGCCTGCTGCAACTGATCGCGCTGTTCAGTAAGCGCCGTGATCTGATTCTGCTGCTCTGTGCACTTCCGCTGTAGCTCGTTGTGAATCTGCTCTGCTTTAAGGGCCGCCCGCTGAATGAGCAGGTACAACTGTGCTGGACTCAAATGTGCAGCATTTGGTGTGCTGGGTACCCCCTGCTCGGGCGTCTGTTCCTGCAAAGAATGGCCCATGGCCGCTGCTCGGCCTGAAATCTCTGGAGGATGGACCGACGTCTGCTGTTGCACCGAAGTGGCCATATCAGGCTCTGGCCGGTCCTGCTGCGTGGTTCGCTCTGTAGGAGGGGCGACTGAATCAGCCCCAACTGTGGCTTGCTGGACAGATATAGTTGGAAGGGAATCCCTAGATGTGGCTACCGGGTCAACAGGTGGTACCACGGCTGCAGTACTGGAGGTAACCTCCGCCCCGTGGTCACCGCCAAAAAGTTCCCGGATCAAAGAATCGGACACAGTAGCTGACGAATTGGACGGATTGGGGGAGGTGGCCTGGGGACGGCTGGTGGAGGGGGCGGTAGAGGGAGTGAACAAGGTGCGAGGGAAACGAAGGTTGAGGAAATCCGCTGGATCAATCAGCGGTTCCTCCGGAATCAAAGTGGTTGTGGGCGGCGTGGCTGGCGGATCATCCTCCGTAAGATCCACCACGGGATCTGTGGCCGTAGTGCGGGCCCTCTTCGATGGAGGTGGGTCAACAGAATCAGGTTCGGGGCCCGGTTCACCCATTTTCGTGATGAGGGGGGTAGCATAAGTGAACAAGGGAGTGGGAATGGGGGAAGTGAGGGGGGCGGTGTTGGAGAGACCAAGGGACCGATTAATACGAAATTCATTAAAAGAAGGAAATATAGGGGCGCCACTAGAAACAACCTGAGTTACCACGTTGAGTCTCCGGGCCTGGTCGTTGAAATGCTCGACGATGGGGACCAGCGATTCAGGCAGGGTCGCTGCGGTCCCCGCTGCATCTGTGGTCGTCGCCACCGCAACTTGGGAAGATTCCCCGGCACTGGTCGCGGCAGGCTGCTGTGCAGCCCGCATCCCATCAAAATTGTAGCGGAGAACTCCATCGCTAACGTGTTGGACAACCCCCGGCCATGTAGAAACCTCCCTGTGGAAGACACTATCATTCAGCTGGAAGCGCAAGGGCGCCATATGAAAAGTATGGTGCGGTACACAAGTCGGTCGGATGAAAGTGTGGTTGTGGCTGACGCCAAACCACACCTGTTCACTGTATTCATCCAACAGGTTCCGGGGCACCCGTTGCTGGGAAGCGACCACATCGGTCATCATCCCATACCATTCTCGGAACGCTGCTGCGTTCACCTCCTTGCTGTTGGGGTCCCTGGACAACTGCCAGGGGGAATATCTCATTGCGAGCGGCTGGCTCGCGGTGATCTCCGCCAGTGGCCGGATCGGGGGTGAATGCCATTTCCACATGGCGAACGCTAACAGCAAGTACCCATATATGAAGCTGGTAGTCCATCTGTAATTGTCTTCGCAAGCCGCTAAGAGTTCCTTCAACACAAACGCGCTCCAATTCAACTTGGCTCCCCGGACACAGTGCTCTGCAATGGAAATTGTGTCCAGAGTGCACTCTCCCTTTGTGTAATGGCGCATGGTCTTGCTAGCAATCAGGTAGCAAGCGAACCTGATTTGTGATACATTGATCAAATCAATCTTGGCACCTTTGCCACCCCGGCGAGTGCCATACTTGGTATAGAGGTCGGTCTCCGCCGACTTCCGGGCTCGCTTGGAGGATGTCTGGCCCGCAAAGGAGACATCGGAACCAGTCTGCGATAGCCCTGTAAGTCGATGGATGTCTGCTGCATGTATCGGAATTTCTTCGTTCAACCACAGGGACCCGTTCTGCACCCGACTGAGGAGGAACCGGATACATTGCAGAACTGGGCCGGTGGTTCCAAAGACAGGAAGACTTCTCAAATTCATCAAAGTTGACTGCTGTAGACCCCGAAATTCTTCCTACATTCGACTGTTAGAGCTGCTCCCGGGCGTGTACTGGTGTTCCATGAATACCTGCCAATGGAGGTGAGGAAACTCGGCCGGGTCGGACAAGTTAGCGTCCATGCAGGGTGTGTTGTCGTACTTGCCGACCAGTGACTCTACCCGGTGAATTCTGCTATCTAATGCTGGTTCAGGAACTGAGAGAACAGCTCTCGGCATCTTGGCGCGTCTCTGATAGACTTGGACGATTCTTCTGCAACTTATTTCGGGGTGTTGTGTGCTCTGATACTGCGAATGCTCCGGAGGTGCTGCAACTTCCGAATTGAACTGGTCTGACATCCTCTTGCTGATAGCCTTCATGCAAATTGGGCCATTTGCTAGCACGCGTGGAGTTGATGAGACTCCATAACGGCAATTAATTCTTGCTATCTTTCTTGCCTGCGACAATCGTGCGATCAATCGCCGGCCTGTGTGTAATCTGTCAGTTGCTGACGGCATCATGGGGAGATGGGCGGACTCGACGGCGGAGGGAATTGTGGTTGATGGAAAATGATTACGGTATGATTACTGTCCATTAAGGGAATTTATGACCAAAATCTGAGCTATCCTACGGACTGACAAAAGTACTGACGGACATGACCTGGACTGACACTGGCGCGGGGACGGATCCTACACGATCGACAGGCTGGGCGGACGTGGTGACACGCTGGACTGGCGCGGTGACACGCTGGACTGACCCGCCCCGACCACAGTCGGTTGCGGTATGGATACCGCAACTGACGGTTTATTTGACTTATTGCAAAGGAACGGAAAAGACTAACTATGCTCATCCCGGTTGCGGGAGAGTTATTCAACTACGCTACTCTACGGGTGCTCTCGGTTGCGAGAGTTATTGATGGAAAGTGAGAAGGTACCTATTCCTGGTAGGGATTCAGGCGTGCGCCATTCACCCATCCTGGAAGAACTGTGCCGTCCAATTGTGCCAATCGAACGGCTCCTGAGTCGCGGATCTCGATGACAAAGTACGGTCCCAGCCAATGCATCTGGAGCTTGCCTGGAAACTTCTGAAACCTGCTGTCGTACAAGAGAACTTTGCCGCCAACTTGGAAGGATTTGGTTTTGATGTGGCGGTCGTGCCACGCTTTCTGTCTGGCCTTCTGAACCTTCTGGTGGAATTCCGCAAGAAATCGGGCTTCATCCAGCTCCTGTAGCTCGTGGAGTCGTTCCTTCAGGGACGCTTCTTCTGAGAAATGAAGGGACGTTGCGATCAAAAGGCTGGGTACGGTGAACTCGGCGGGAATCACAGCTTCCCGGCCATACACCAGCTAGAATGGCGTCTGGTTGGTCAAACGTTTTACCGTGGTCCGGTAAGCCCATAATGTCGCTGGTAGCCGCTCATCCCAATCATCCCGCTGAGCATTGCAAATCTTTGTCAAGCCCTTTTCAAGAATCTTATTGAAGGCTTCCACCGTACCATTGGCCTGCGGGTGGTATGGACTGCTCTTATGATGTTGTATCATAAATGTCTCCAGTAGCGACTTGACCGTGGCATTAATGAAATGCGTGCCCTGATCGCTGGTCAAGCTCCGTGGGCAGCCAAAGCGGCTGATAATGTGTTCAAAGATGAACCGAGCAGCGGTCTCTGCCGAGCAGTCGTGGACCGCTGCGGCCTCAGCCCACCGCGTGAGATAGTCCGTCGCGGTAATGATGTACCGGGCTTTGGAATGGCGAGCGATTGGTGCGATGGGGCCTACAAAATCCACAGCCCACTTCTCAAATGGCCGCAACACATGCACCGGGTGTAGCGGGAGCTCGTCCCTGTGCGAAGGCCTTCCCGTCCGCTGGCAGACATCGCAACGCTTCACATAGGCCTTACAATCTGCATGTATCGTTGGCCACCATAGACCAGCTTGAAGCACCTTCCTTGCGGTGGGTTTAGCACCCACGTGTCCTCCCGCAACACCGTTGTGACATTCCCACATCACTGCTTCCCGTTCGTGGTCAAGAACACATCTGCGCAACACCTCATCTAGGCCCAGTTTGTACAGTTGGCCTGCGATCAGTTGATAATCGGCCGCCCGGACAACCAAGTGGCGTTTCTGAAGAGTGGTATAATCCTCAGGGCACTGTCCCGTGGTCAGATACGTGGCAATGTCAGCCAGGTAGTCTGGGACTGCTTCAACTCGAAATAAATCAGCATCCGGAAGCTGATCGTCCAACGGACCGTCATTTTCTCCCGTCTCCAGCCTAGACAAGTGATCGGGACCAACATTCAACCTGCCAGGCTTGACAATCACCTCAAACGTGAACTCCTGAAAAAGTAGAAGCCATCGACAGATTCTTCCTTCCAACACAGGCTTATTGACCAGATATTTCAATGCCGAATGGTCTGTGAAAAATGTAAATTTGCCGCCCAGAAGGTAGTGGCGGAACTTCTGGAGAGAGTAAACCATCGCCAACGCCTCCCGCTCGGTCGTGGTGTAATTCTTCTCCGCATTGGATAACCGTCGGCTGGCGAAGTATACCGGGTGGTCAACTGTCGTTTCCCTGGGTTGCGCCAGTACCGCGCCAAGTGCAATTCCGGACGCATCAATGTGCACATGGAACTGCTTATCCCAATTCGGATGAACCAGTATGGGAGCCGTTGCCAATTTCTCCTTCAATGTGTCGAGTGCCTTCCTGCATTCCGCCGTCCACTCGAATACTTCGGACTTCCACAACAGTTTCTCCAGAGGGGCAGTGATTTTGGCGTAGTTGCGGATAAACCGCCTGTAATATTCGGTGTGCCCTAGCAGTGCCCGCAACTGCTTCACATTCTCGGGGGCCTCCATGTGGACAATAACCGCGACCTTGGCGGGATCAACGCAGACCCCTTGCTTACACACCACGTGACCCAAGAGTGTGCCGAATGGTACTGCAAAAATACATTTCTTCAAGTTCAGGGAAATCTGCAGCTGACGACACCGATCGAACATAACACGCAACAGGGAGGCGTGTTTCTTCAGCAGGCTGTAAATGGTCCAATCATCCATATAGACTTCCAGGAACTTGTGAATGTACTCCCGGAAAGCAGCAATGACAATCCGGGAAAACACAGCCGGTGCGTTCTTCAGACCAAACGACATAACGTGGTATGCGAATGATCCCCATTCAGTGGTGAATGTTGTCTTCGCCTTGTCTTCCTCAGCGATGCGCACTTGATGGTAGCCCGAAAACCCATCAGTGAAGGAATAAGCTTCGTTTCCCGCGACATGATCTAGAACTTCGTCGTTGAAGGGAGTGGGAAACGGATCGTGAATACAAGCATTATTCAAACTCCGATAATCTACACAGACACGGATCTCCGCTTTGTCCTTCTTGTTCTGGATGACAATGGGACTAACCCACTCAGCTTCCTCTACAGGAAAGATGAGACCCGCAGCCAGCATCTTGTCGATCTCCATCTTGACCTTCTCTTTGATGCGTGGATTCAACCGGTAGGGTCGGTGCTTCACCGGCCTGGCTCCTGGTTTCAGTGTGATGCGCATCTCGCCTAGATCCCCGTTGATCCCCTTCAGGTCCGCAACTGATGACGGAAATAAATCTTCATACTCCCGGAGGAGGCTGAAAATTTCTCTTGTCATCTCCTTGTCCCAGTAATCTCCCACTGTTGCTAGCTTAGGTTTCTCCTCCGTTCCAATGTTCAGCTTCTTGGTCTTGAGGGGCTGCAAATGGACCCCTTCTGTCGTCGGCTCGTCACGGACGCTCCGCTCGCCCTCCTTTTCGTCAAAGTAGAGATGCCTAAGGCCCTCCAAACTATCATCCTCCGGGTCGCCGTCAATCCGTTGGAAAACCATTTCGCGCTTGACCCCAGATCGTGGCGCCGCCGGGCCCTCATCGGCCTCAGGATGGCGGAAAAACAGAACCTCCTTGACGGCTTGTAGGGCCTGAGATTCCTGCTCCGTTTCTCCTTCGAACGAGAAGCTCTGGACGAATTTTTCCGCAACCACTTGCCAGGAGCGGGTTCCCCGTTTCCGCTCTTCCTCCAGATACCAGGCCTGGGGAATCGTACCCAGGGAGTGGACAAACCTGTGGACCCACAACTTCTCAGGATACCCTGCGCCTCGCCACTGTTCCTCGCACGCCCGCAAATGCTGTTGCGGGTTGGAAGCTCCCTGATGTTTAAGTGTAATGCAGGGCCCTTCATCCTCTTTGAAACGTGCCCTTAGAGCATCCGCCACACGCTCCCATCACAACAGGGTGTTGCGGTGATTGTTCCACCATCGTCCCGATGTTGACTTCAAGGCCACATCCAAGAGTGGTATCCGGCTTTCCTCTGGGACCCGGTCTTCCACCTTGGCAATAAAAGTATTCACTGCTTGCATGTTTGATAGTGTGGGGTATCCGCGGATCTCAGTCCCTACCCATCGGACCTGAGCGATGGAGGCACATCTCCGCGTGGTGGTCTCATATCCCCCTTGCTGCCAGTCTTCCCACGCAAGCTCGGATCCGAGTTCCGAGCTCTGCACACTCCGCCAACTGATAGATCCTGTTGCGGTCGGGTTGATATAATCGTCCCGCTTCCCTGCAGTCATCTGATAGAGATGGTCCATCATCTGAGCATCCTCTCGACTGTCCACCGGTTCTGTGTATTGCGGACCCTGATACGGGTCGAGAGGCTGAGTGACCCTTACCTCCCCATCCTCAAAAATCATCAGCTCCTTTTTGAGGTCGATGATCGCGTAATTCTCAAAAGCCCAATCAATGCCAAGTAAAGCAGGATAGGTGTCCTTATCACCCATGATATCAATAACCTCAAAGTCGGTGTATGTCTTCACCCCCGCCACGTCGACCTCGACACCCTCGAGTCGGCCGATTGGCAAAATACAGTACTGGTTCGCCATCCTGAGTTGGATTGGGGAATAAGCGAGCCGTGGCTTTCCAAGAGCCTCCCATGTCTTTCGTGGCAATATATTGACGTCGGACACCAAGTCCAACATGGTGTCGCTGATTTGGAATCCTGCGACCTGCGTGTTAAGCCAGAATTCTTTGCCAGTTCTTTGCTTGTTCCGCTTGACACGTTGCACGTATTGAGGCCTAGCGTCCACCGGATCTCTGGGTTCTGCGCGCCCCTGCAGTGCTCCGTCTAAAGCGTGCTTGAGCTACTGCCGCAGCCCAGTGTTATCAACAATCCTGAGGAATAGCCGGAGCCAATCCTCGACCACAGCATCTGCGGCGTCCTGCGCATGGGATTCCAGCCGCCAGGGCTCCTCCAGCCCTCCCTCGTTCCGCAACTGGGCGAATGCCTCAACCGCCTCCTGAAAATACTTCTTCTGGACTTCGGGCCGGATCAACTTCTTTGGGGATGCCGGTCGAACCACTCGTACTGGCTCCTTCTCGTGGGCATCGTCTCCAGTCTTCTTTCCACCCCGTGTTACTATCGCAACGTTCGCCTGTTTCAGAGGCGTGCAGGTCGTTGGGCCGAGTTTACTAAAACCGTCTTCCGCTGCACCCGTTCTTCCCGACTTGATGAGCCTGCATTCTTCAGAGATGGCGGCGGACCCGACACTCCGGAACACCAGGTCACGTTTAAGAGGACATTCTCGAGCCACATGACCCTCTTGGTCACAATTGTAGCACTTTACCGGTCCGCGTCCTCCTGTTCGGCCTCCGCGCATGCCGCCACCTCTTCCCCTTGTATCCTCGTTCACCCTGTACGAGGGACGATCCAGTCGATCCGCAAGTGCGTCAAGCGCCCTGCATTGCTCAGTGTTGTGCGTCGTAGACACACAGAATTCGCAGTATACATTATTCGGCACCGTGGAGTACTTTTGTAATATCGGGCACATCCGAGGAGGATGCCCCATCGTCCGGCAAATCTCACAGTACTCTGGGGTGGAGGACACCGGTTGCGGTGGGAACCCCGCAAAGGCCTATTGCGGCTGGTAGACTCCCTGCGGGTTCATTGCCGCGCCAGCCCCTGGTGGTGGACCCCCCTGAACTGCTGCGACTGTGGGTCCAACTCCTGCGCCGCGCAACCGAGGACATTCGGTTGCGACGTGTCCCTCGACCAGGCAATGAGTACACCAGACATTCGGTCGCGCTGGCCTTGCTGGTTGAATTTCCTTGAGCTTCTCAGTCAAGCTGGCGATCTGGTGTTGCAACCCTATCAGAGAAGGATCTTGGGGGGCCAACCCCCCCCCCGGTATTCCTGGGGGTATCCCGCCATGGCTTCAATCTTCATGGCCTGCTCCAGAGCGTCCTGCAGATTATCAATCTTCAACAGTGAGGGGTTCGTGTCAAGGGATGGCTCTGATGAACCAAATTTTCCGGTGGGTTTGGATAGATCGGTGGCCTGGCCGAACAATCGCATCCTTGAATCGCCGCATCAACTCCCACCCGGTCTCTCCTTCCTTCTGCTTAATTTCCCACAGCTCTGACAGGCCTTGCTGGTCTGTCTGGGGGAGCTTAAATTCACGGAAAAAATCCCGCTTCACGTCCGCAATTACAGGGTTAGGGTGCGCCTCGGACCACTTGATGAACCAACGCAGATCTCCGAGCGTGTTTGAAACTCTATCAACTTCCCCGCATCCGGTTCCGTCGATCCCCCTGTACGGCTTCCACGCATACCATTGTTGCCCCCACGTCGGCTATTTCCCGCCGCAGAATACCGGGTGAAAGATCCGGCCATGTAGGCTTGCGGAGAATTAACCAGGATAAAACTTCCCGGTCCTGGTTGCATAACGGTCCCACTCGGGAAAACACTACTACTAGTAATGTTGCTGCTACTGGGCGTTACCGACGCCGCTGAACTACTATATGACTGACTTAATGCTTGTAACTGAATAAAAATATTTCTTAAAGGTTGATAAAGTACCAGGGGAAGGTCGGGATCCTGGCCATGTGGAAAGCGAGACGTAGGGCTGCCTGGAGGGGTGGGTGCCGTCTGATCCTGGAACATCTGCTGCATCACGCTATGCCATTCGTCATCGGAGCTTTCTTCGGGCTGCATCTTCCCATTATCTTCGCTAGTCGTTACTTCTCGTTCTCGCGTCGCTGGGCTCCCATGCACCCATTGTACGTCCGCTGCTGTCCCGTCCCCTGTCCGGGTATCCAACCCCATGGTTCTTGTCTTCTGAGGCGCCTCCTTCTGATTTCTCCTCTCGATTTCCCTTCTTTTCAAATCTCTCATTACCCTTCTTCGCCACCTATCGGTGATCTGTGCCCGCCGATGTGCACGTGACTCCCGCAACTTGCATGCGGCTTCAATGTCCATCCCTCGCTCCCTACTCCTATAGTCTACACAGCATCTGTCCCCTCAATCCTTCCCCCAGTACGGGTGGTTTACGCTTCCATACTCGTTTTGTGGAATTCAATCAACCCTTCGTCCACCATTAGGGCTTTGATCCACAGCCGGGACCCCTTCGAATGCCTCTCACCGAGTGCAAAAAACAAACAAATTTCTTCGAGAAGGATTGGTAGCACTCGCCAGCAAACTCCACAACGTATTAATCCAACGCCTACCCAAAAGTCCACCGCGCGGGTCGGGCCGCATCTAATAGGGCGCCGCTACCAAATCCTCCAAGCCCACCCGCGGTTTATCTTCCGCGAGCTTTCTTGGGGCAACGTCGCTCGTAACCTTCGCAACCAATCAGAAGGCCGCAGGGAAGTTGCAGGGTATGATTGTGGATGTACCATGCACCGAATCCGAGAAAAATAACGATCTCCTGATCGCGGCCTCCTTTTTCTTGGTCGCCCGTCATAGAGTAAATGCAGGTCAAGATGATCATCCCACCATCGCCGTATTGCTCCTTCAAAATTTTCGAGACCATGACTTGTTGTCCGTAACATGCGGTGTCCCGGCAACGGAACCATTTGTTGGCGAAAATTCAGGTCTCGCGGGCAAGACCCAGGTTCAAGAGTAGTGGCCAACAAGGGGTCCGGTGTAGTCTAGTAACACGCCGGCATTTTCACCCTGCTCTGGGAGAGCAGTGCGTCTCACCCGAGGCGTGCCGCGACCACATGCATAAGGGGATGAGATCACTAGTAAGGAATAATCCCGCAACCAAAGAAAGAGAGTGCATCCATCACATATCAAGTTACACATGCAAGATCCCTAATTAAGTATTTAGACAGTCGCAACTTAAAATTTTTAAAGCAGTGTAAACACATTGGAACACATGAACAACGCATAGAGACAGCAATCCTTCCTTATATTATTCTTCTGGCCGAATACATGATTACATATCTTTCTTCTTTGATAACTCACAAGTCAGATACAGATGGGTTTGAGAACAGAAGGGAAGAACATAGAAAGTAGGAACCCATAGAAAGAACAGGTCTGATCCTTCTGCGGCTGCTCTGCGCATCCATTCAACCCTCAACAATAACAGCAACAACCAACTAACCAACCCCCTTCTTCAGCCGGGTGATCGCCTTTTATTCACCCGCTCCTCGCGACTGGCAGCTTCTCTGTGTCTTCCCTCTGGCTTTTCCCGACTTCTCTTCTGATGTCTGCATGTTCCACTTTCTGTTTTCTGCTGTATTTCTTTCATCCGTACTTATCTCTGTTCAATCTCCAGTTATCAATTGCTTCCATGCCACCTTGGTAGCTCCGCAACTCCTGGTCGCTGCGGCGCGGTCGCGTTAGCTATGTGTATTTCTTCCGCAACTCAAAAAGAGTCCAAGTTCAAAATGTCTTGGCCAAAAGTTCAAAACTTAAACAAAAACAAATCTCCAACAAGCTTTCAACCCCGACAACCGTCCGTGGGGGACGAAAGAAGATGAGGGAGTAGGAGATCATATCAAAATATTGCTCGAGGAGGCCCTCGAAAAACAAAGGAACGCGATGATGGATAACTTTGCTCAGATCCTCCAACGGCTGCCCACCGGCGGTGCATCTGCATCCAGCAGCCACTCTGGAGGTGCGAATCCTTTTAAGGTACAAGTAAATTTTGACATTCCCATATTTGAGGGTCAAATAGAAGCAGATGCCATAGATAGATGGTTGAATCTATTAGAAGGATATTTCTCGGTTCATGACTTTTCCGACAGGGAGAAGATTATTTTTGCACTCCTCAAAGCTGCCCCCCATGTCAAGGACTGGTGGGAAACCCATTGTGAGAAAAAGGACGAGACAGTACCCTCTTTGTTCTCGGCCGTACCCACTTGGAATTCTTTCCGAGACGCCGTTAAGGAACAATACTATCCCATGGGGAGCTATGAGAACAAGTACATACAATGGACCACGCTGCGGAAACAAGGGATCAAGATGTGCATGAGCTGACGAATTTGTTCCATACCCTGTGCACCAAGTTGGGTATCAAAGATTCAGAGAAACATCTGGTGCTAAAGTATCGCAGTTGTCTGCGTATATACATTCAGGAGGAAATGGAGTTCCTCGACATCTCCTCGCTTGGTACGACATACCGGTATGCTGTCAAGATTGAGCAGAAATTCAAATAGAAGAAGCGAGACTTTGGATCTGCGAATCAAAAGCAAGGGAAATGTGCTCCCAAACCATAGAAAAAAGGACAGAGCCAAGGCATGGCGACTCAAGACAACCTGTCGAAGCCACAAGCAAAGAACAACACCGCAAATCCAAAGAAGGACACGGGAAAGTGGTGTGAGTTCCATAAGAGCTCCACTCACAACACAAGTGAGTGTCGGGCTGCTACTCACCGGTGGCTTCAGATGCGATTTCTCGTGAGGCCGATGCATGCTCCGACTTGAATCGAACTTGACAAGGGGAATGACAAAGGGAAACAGTTATTGATGTGAGCCCAATGCCACCGTTGCCACTAATACGAAGATCTCGGTGGCGATGAACTAGAAGATCCGCAGAGGAGGAACTTCTCTTCCACTCCCAGATGTGGGTAAAGGGCTCCCCGATATAGTTCATTGTCGACAATGGGAGCCAAAATAACCTCATTTCAGCAGATGTCATGAATCGGTTGGGCTTTCCGACCATATCTTGGCCACATCCATACACCATTGGGTGGCTTCACCAAGGACAAGATCTCCGCGTCAACCAGTAGTTCCGCCTTCCCTATAGCATCAAGCCCTTCATGGATAAGGTATTATGTGACGTTTCTCCTATTGATGTTTCTGATGTATTATTAGGAAAACAAAACCTATAGAAGCATCATGCTGTGTATGAGTCTTGACCTCGCGCTGTTATTGTTACTTTGGGAAATAAGTTGTACAGGATACCAGAGGTACCACCTCCCGCGACTATATCTTTGGTTATTGCAAAACAATGCAGTAAGCTCATTTCCCAAACTAGGAAATTCGTTTTCCTGATGATCCGCCTCCAGGGAAAGAAGAAGACTGTGGGCACGACCTCCAGACAGGGCTCCCCTGCACGACAAAAACAAATAGATAAGGTTGTGGAGGAGTACGGGGACATCTTCACCTCACCCACAGGGGTTCCTCTGCACTGTCAGGTCAAGCACCTGATTGATCTGACCCCAGGTGCTCCGCTACCCAATGGACCGATTTATTAGTGCTCTGTTCTGGAGAATGATTAAATAAAGAGGCAGATTCAGGGCCGCTGCTGCAGCTGTCACATCCGACCAAGTTCATCGCCCGTGGGAGCCCGATCGTGGCAGGCCGCAAGGATGGGACGTGGAGACTCGACCGACTATCCCGGCACCGAACAAGATCGTCCGGAATAGGCACCCGATCCCACGACACTAGACCTTCGGACCAACCTGAAGGTGAAAATATTTCAACAAGATTGACTTGAAGTTAGGTATCACTAGGTACCGATTAAACCCTCCGATGTGTGGAAGATGTACCTTCGGTTATCCTTAAGGCCTTTTTGAATGGCTAGTCATGCCTTTCGGGTTGACGAATGCTCTCGCAACCTTCATGAGGATGATGGATGACATCCTGCAGCCATTCACCAACTCATTTGTGGTGGTGTACTTGGACGACATTCTGATCTTCAGCAAGACTTGGGAAGAGCACCTTCACCACATCCGACAAGTCCTCCAAACACTGCGGCAACACAAGTTGTGTGCCAATTTGGAGAAGTGCACGTTTGGCATGACCCAGGTTCAATATCTGGGATACATTATCGATGAAAGGGGGGTGCATGTGGATCCAGCCAAGATCCAAGTCATTCGGGATTGGCCAGCCCCGACTACTATAACAGAGCTTCGCAGCTTTCTGGGTCTTGCTAATTTCTACCGTAGATTCATGTTGGGATTCTCTCATATCACTTGGCCCTTGAGTCAAGTCACCAAGGAGGAGCGAGAGAAAAATTCTTTTGGTCGGAACCTCAACAGAAGGCGTTCAAAGAATTGAAAAATCGCCTCTGTTCTGCCCCAGTGCTCACCTTACCAGACTTGCAGCAGCCGTTTGAGATCGAGACAGATGCCTTTGACTATGCTATTGGGGCAGTTCTTACTCAACAGGGACATCTAGTGGCATATCACAGTGAGACATTGTCTGAGACAGTTCGCAAGTATCCCACCTATGACAAAGAAATGTATTCCATTGTGCAAGCCTATCGACAATGGAAGCATTACATTTTGGGGAAGGAAACAATCATCCACACAGACCACCGGCCCCTACAGTTCATACAGACACAAGGGAAGTTGCAGAATGATCGCCATAAGAAGTGGTCCACATATCTGCAACAATTTCATTTGAACATCAAGTACAAGAAGGGTAGCACCAATAATGTTGCAGACTGCCTCAGCCGACCACCGATCGTGGCGCTCACCACCGTGCTCAACTCTTATGGGCACGAGAATTTTGATTAGATGCTTCTCTATGAGAGTGACCCAGAATTTGGCCACACTTACAAGGCACTCTTGGGAGGTACGCAAGTTCCAAATTTTCACCTCCAAGATGCACTTTTATGTCACCTGGGACACCTTTGTGTTCCTTCAAGCGAGTGTGCCAAGATGATATGGGAAGCACACTACAGTCGAGTCGCTAGGCATTTCGGGGTCGAGAAAACAGTAGCAATACTACAGAAGTATTTCTATTGGCCGAACCTTCGAAAGGATGTCGAGAAGCACATCAGATCCTGCACTGCTTGTGCCATTGCCAAACCGACCATCAAGAAGCAAGGCCTATATACTTCTCTACCTACCCCTAGTCGACCTTGGGAATCCATCTCCATGGATTACATGTCGGGCCTGCCTTCTACTAAGCAGGGAAATGACTGTGTTTTTGTGGTCGTCGACAGATTCTCGAAGATGGCCATTATGGCGGCCTGCAAGAAGAATATCATAGCAAAAGCCACTGCTAAACTCTTCTTTGAATGAGTGTGGGTGCACTTTGGGATCCCACAGTCTATCATATCAGATCGGGATAGCAGGTTCCTCAGCACATTTTGGTCCAGCCTCTAGTCAATGTTGGATACCAAGCTCACCAAGTCCACAGCTTTCCATCCCCAAACAGATGGCCAGACAGAGGTCGTCAACAGAATGATTGTACACATTCTGCGCATGTACAATTCAAAGCATCCACGCACATGGGATGAGAGCCTCCCCTATGTACAAAATAGTTATAATCGGGCTCTCCACAGTTCAATCGGCCATAGCCCCTTTCAGGTGGGCTTGGGATTCCAGCCACTATGTCCCATTGACGTAGCCATGCCATTTGCAGCTGCTCAGGCCAATTCAGCTCATGTCCAGTCTAAAGTTGACAAAGCCAGTAGCTTCATCGAGCACATTCAACACATCCGCCAACAGGTTCATGATATATTGGACAGAGTCAATGCCAAGTACAAGCAACGCCATGATCAACACCGGGTGCCACACAACTTCCAGGTGGGTGACAAAGTATGGCTACATTTGCAGAAGGAGCGCCTCACTGGACCCCACCGCAAGCTTCGCCTACTCCGATACGGGCCATACACCATCACCAAGGCTGTAGGGAACAATGCATTCGAGCTCAGTATTCCACCATTCCTTGGTCTGCACCCAGTCTTCAATGTGGATCACCTTCGTCCTTACTTCCCACCTCTACTAGACACCTCGGACATTGCAGAACAACTCACACCAACAGAGTTAAACCCAGACTACATGGAACAGGCCACCACAGATTGTATCAGGGACATGCAAATCAAGAACACTCGCCAACAGAAGATCCAACTGTATCGGGTTGTCAAAGCTGGCCAACTCCTGCACCAAGGAAAGTGGTTCACCAGGGACCAAGTTCAGCAGAAATTTCCTCATCTCATGGAGGAACTTAATGAAATGGGGACCATTGCTTCCTAAGGGGCGAGGAATGATCTAGCTGGATATTGGTGGTCACCTGCCTATTCCACTTGGGGCCCCACCATTGTCTCTTTCAGTTTTTCAGTTTCGGCACAACTTACTATTTTTAGCAGTTTTTCGGGTCCTGAACTTCCGGAGCCGTTTTGAGGCCCTAAACGACATTTTTTGGGAAAACGGAGAGCAACATAGGTCTATGGATTGATGTTGCTTGTTCAAAATTTGTATTCCTGGGATAGATCTTTCTAACGAGGTATGGTATGCGTCAAACGGATATTGTATGCCAAAGTTACGCCCCTGGGAAGTTGAAACACCAATTTACCCAAACGGGGCCCATAGTTTTGGCACTTCACCTCCTAGGGTTAGGGTTTTGGCTGTTTAGGATTTCCCATTGTTTCTAAATAATAAATAGGCCCTCGAGCCTCATTGTAACTCAATTCAGAGGCCTATAGCCACCACATCTCTTCTCAGAGATAGCTACCAGCGCCCTAGCTAGTTTTATTTCCATTCTGTCTGTAAACAAATTTAAGTTCTTTGATATTAATGAAATGAAGTGTTAATTCCGTTGCATCTCTGTGTTTATGGTTATGTGTTTATTATGTTGCGTTCTTGCATAAATCTGGATCACTTTGTGAAAAATAAGGTTAAACCAACTTGGAGGATCTCTCTCACAAGATGAACACTTATTTTTTATTGTAACTCAATACATTTATATTAATGAAAAGATTTCTTTGTTTTTCTATATGTGATGTTATGATTTCATATATTTTGATGCCATGTTGATCCATTGAATGAAGTATTTAGATGATGCTAAATATATATCGTAGATCGTTGGCTTGTATTGTTTAATTGTGTAGGTTTTAATTATAGCAACTATATCTAGAATTAGAGAATTAAATTCAAGAAAGACGTGAAGCATACGACAAATCACAGGTAGTATTCATCCCATTATCTATTTACTTTAAGGGAAACAATAGCGTCTTTGTCTTTATGTTGTTCTAGACTAAGCCATCAATTCTAAGGAAGACACTTCTATCTGCAATTGTAGACTCTGTATAATAGCATGCTTATGGCAACAATGGACACTATGGGTGCCAGTGCCCCACAATGTCCTTGTTCCTGAAGTACTTCGTCAACATACTTCTACACGTTCCAATTCCCCTTGTTGTTGCTAATAATTCTCTTGCAACCAATTCCAAACACCTATCTGGGAATTTTCCATGCTTTCCTGTGCCAAGCACATAATTTCAATTAGACTCAAAAGGAATTGTAACAAATCCAAATCATACCTCATTACTAACTCATCAATGAGGTGAAATATGCAAGTCTATTTACTTCCTATGACAACAAGTCAAATTATCTCATTGATCAAGTCATCATGTATAAACATATCATATATGGTTAGCTCAAACATCAACCATCATAAATCCGAATCGTAGACTATGTTTCTAATTTTGAAATTAAAAACTAAAATAAAATATCGAAACTTATCTTTAAGTTGTTCTTTGTTTCTTCCTTTCTTCTTTGTCCTTTCCTTATACACACTGAATTAGTTTCCCAACCAGGCAAGCACCTTCTGCCATCTCTTCTCTTCCATATACAATATCAACAACAAGGGCATCCAAAGACTATATCGCTTCTACCCTCAATATCAACAGTAAGGGTATCTAGAGATTATAATGTCTTTACCCTCAATATTGGCAATAATGGTATCTAGAGACTATACTGCCTCTACCCTCAATATCAACAACAAGGGTATCGATAGACTATACTATCTCTACCATCAGTATCAACAAGTCAAGATTGGTATCTTCCCAAGATGTTCAGGATTCCAAGGACTACTATCTCAACCAACATCCTCCAGGGAACCCAACCTATTACAGGGCTCCATATATATTTTCCCAACCCACAGCCTCTAGGGATCTCGATAACCAATCACTTCACAACACATGCACATACACATAGTGTAAAACTCAACACATACATGCACACATATAATAACACAATGATTACACTTTTCACAATACAACAACTACACAATACACATGACAAAGTACAACATGTACACAACAATAGTATTGCACATCCAGAGACCACACTGTCTATATCAGGCAACCTTTCCTCTAGTATATTTCCCATGCCTTGTTGTGTGCATCCACAACCCAAGTCTTGGGTCTGTTGATCTTTCGACTATCCATGCATGTCCTATCATGCTGCAGATCATACTGCTTTCATTCTGATGATGTATCCTTCAACATTTTCTACCATAACATAAACATAGACATAATTATAATCACATAAGATCATAATCATATCCATATGATATTAACCTCATAGACATTTTAGGGAAACTCTGCCCACTTTATTCCTCATAAACCCAATAATTTTTTCATTCCATTCACCTCCATCAAGCAATCATTCTTCCACAAGAATGATTGCGACGACCCTCTCTCTCTCTCTCTCACACACACACATATATAATCATTAGCACAATCATGATCACAATAAAATTACCAGTGTTCATAAGGTGATATAAATTTGAATGTTAGTTTTGTTGTGCTAATTTCATTTTCAGATATAAAACTTATTCACTGATCTTATGCCTGATGTACAATTTCCCTTATTTCTTATGTGTGTAGAAGAGGTAATTAAAACTGAATTTTATGAGTGAATTTGAAAGCACAAAGCATGAATTTAAATGGATGGAAAAAATCAACATAAATAACATCAAACCATAACAATTGAATCATTAAAACAGATTTTTGATGAAGGAGTTTACCCCTCCTGGGCTACATCTCCTTGGTCCAACTTCATAGCTTCGGCCTCTGTATTAGCTCAATTATGCTCAAATTTATGTTTACCTGCATCAAATTCTCTTGGAACCTATTCCAATGAGTTCAAAATTTTGAAATCTATCAAAAATGACTTTATTTACTCAATTTGGTTACGAGATGCTCTAGGCATGGCCTTCCCTCCTGGTAGCCCTGAGCTTCAAAATTCTTCAAAGCACTAAAAACCTCTGTAGATGAGCTCCTTTGCCTCTGAACCATGTTCCAATGTGTTCATTTCATGCCAATTAGCCAAGAATAACTCTTTTTTAGCTCAATTTGGTCGAAAATTGACTCAGTTATGGAAAAAACAGACTTTCCCCCAATTTCTCCTCCAAATCTGGAAGGACTCCAGCTAACTTCGACAAGTTTGGCAATTTTTGCTGAAAATGCCACTGTTGCTAATTCCACCACCAAATTAATTAGTGTTAATATGTAGCTAGCTGGTGCATAAGCGCACTTAATCCGCATTACCATTGATTGTTTGGATGGTCATATTATTTTGGTCACGTGGAGGAGGGCTGACCCGCGGGGCAGGCCCCCTCCTACCACCGTCGGAGCAACAACCGCATTAAAATAGTAATTCTGCGCATAATTGTTTATGAAATATGTTCATAGTTCAATGTTAAAAGTCTACAGTGTTGGAGGGGAGGTCATGGGGTCGAACTCCGACCTCGCCCCTCTATACACTATTTTGCAACAAAACTTTAAAACCATTGTAACGCATTTAACCAACGCATATGTTTAAAGCGCCATTTAATGTATGCCTCAGACCTTTGATAATTTTCATTCGAATTTTCGGACATTGCAATGAACCATAACCCATGGTTTATATAATACATCGCCCTCCGTTTAATATATTTCGCTCCACCAAGGTTATCAAACCATATAATAATTCGATTGGGACCTTTGATATATTATGCCACGTAGCTATACGTCATTCAAACCTCCGTTAATATATGCCTCCGCGTTTAATACATTGCCACCATATAATAAAGTTCCAAATTTTAATATATATGCGATGTCCATTGCCCAAAGCGTTAATCCGACCATTGGTAAATGAATGCAACGTTTAATACATTGCCACCATATAATAAAGTTCCAAACTTTAATATATATGCGTTGTCCATTGCCCAAAGCGTTAATCCGACCATAGGTAAATGAAATGTGGATTTAAAATGTAATACGTCCATATTCAAATGCGATTTGTGGAAATTTTAAAATTGATTAAGGTTTTATATATATATATATATATATATATATATATATATATATATAGATATATAATTTTAACTTTAATTAATTAAAAAAATAATTTCAAGCATATAGAAATTTTGCTTTCACAAACTAAACTGGCAAATCCCGCAGTAACACTCGTCACAGTCCCATTGGAAAAAAACTGAAGAAGATTTCTTGAATACTGACTGGGCTTCCATGTCATCAGCGTATACCTATTCTGCAATTTTTTTATAAAAAAATGCTTATTCTCAACGGTGATTAGCAGACCATAACTTCCTCATCCGAACTTAGTTTTCAATGAAACAAGTTGCGTGGATTCCTTGCGATGGGTCGGTTGCTTTGATTCTCATTAAATTTTGAGAAATTTCATTTTCAAGATAAAATACTTAGCCTCTGATCATTAGGTCAAGGCTAAGAGAACTTCATCCATGCAACACATGCATAACATTGAGAAGAATAGTTTCCAACTTGGCCAAGGCATCTGATACCTCAAATCCATTTACTTTACTTTTCATGATTGTCTTACCATTGTCCATTTAGACCAATGGACCCAACCAACCCAACTAGTTACCATATTCTTGCCTTCAGTTTCACTTTATTCATGCATCGGGCTTCATTCGGGTCTTATATTACCTATTTGGTTTCTCTCAACTCTTCCCAAACTCCATTAAGTTCTTATTTCCGCAACTAATTCCTAAGACCCTCAAAACATAAAAGGAAATATCAAGAAGACAAGATAAAGAAAACATGGAAAAACAAACAACAATACAACACCACAAACAAAGTGGCATGGCCATGCACCAGACAGTAAAATCCACAAATCAAGCACAAATAAATCAAAAAACATTAATCACAAGAATTTCAACAAACACCATGACTCAATCTCTATGGGTTCCCAATGCTCCCAAGGGTTCATGAGTGAAAGCACAGACCGACCCTTCCTCAAGATATATGGCAGTCTCTTTTGCAATGCAATTCTATGCATCATACTACCATAAACACAGAACTGTTAGTGCATTAATAAATATAACCATGTACCATTTACGTTACCATGTTTTACTAAGCACATTTCCCTGTAACGGAACACATGAATTTATCATTTCTCAAGGGATTCCAATTCCCTTGACAAATCTAGCTATAACTGGAAACCATCTATTATGTCTGCTTTTTCTTAACCATCTTCCATGTAGGTTCCTTTGCCCCAAAGTACTTCTATTCACTTTAACTTTCTCTTTTGATCATTCCTAGAGGATCAGATTATTCTGCTCCAAGATGCATTGTGGTTCTGCCTAGAACTCTCCCTCTAGTTCCACCTTTCATCTCAATAATGGATGACTAATGATCTACCTACTTGTTATCCATTGTTGCATAGATCCGGGGAATTCTTTGACCTACATCCCCAACTAGTTGTGCCTCTTGAGAATTGTATATTTTAGGTTTGTCATGCTTCCTCCACACCACTCTGATAGAAAGGGAAATCCTTCCTGCGATGATCCCCACCATAGATTCAACACCACAATGGTTCTCTACCATTTCATTTATTCTGTTTCTCTAAAGGCTGAGTCCCATTGTCCTTTCTTAGTTGTATTGGGATTCTTATGAGTTGGCACATTTTCCTTATAACCTGCATCCTTAGATCTTCCTTGCTTATCATGGCATTTTCCTTCAGTATTCACATTACCCTTCCATTCACCCTTGAACTTAGGCTTGCACTTTGACTATTCATGACAATGGTTTAGCTTCATCCAATGACCAAGGCTCATCAAACTCAATCCGATCTTTGAATGATAATGGTAGTCCGTTGATGAACCTTTGGATATTTTATTTCCCAATCTGAGCTCATATAATTCCTTCGTATTTCCATCATGATATCTCTCAAACAGGAACTTCTTCATGAAGAGTCTTTCAAACTCATCCCATGTGGCCATGCTTCTATATGTTGTGACTTAATAAAATCACAATAAAAATTAGGAGACTTAGATTTCTTGAACTCTTCCTGAAAATACTCACTCCTCCTATGATGTTGATCGTGACAACATTGATGTCTCCCAGAAGCAGAACTAGAATAAAATACATGAGTGCTATAGCTCCTCTTAAGTGTATCCAAGAGTCTTCCACTCTTCACTGTTTCATAATTTTCCATCTTGTACCTGTCCTGATACCTTCTTCCATTTGCACCATTAGTCTTTCTTCCTGAATGTCTACATGATTGATATCCAATTGTCCCTACTTTTGCAAATCTGAAAGGCTATGGAGGATGACTACTTTAAGCTTGTCTTTCTTTTCTTGAGCTTTGACAAGCCTTTCCTGTGCCTCAATCAAGCTCTCATTATCTTCCTTACAACTTAAAGTCTTTGCCTTCAATATTCTCAATGTACCTGCTAGATAGGAGAGTCTCCCTCTCCCTGCTGCTTAATTGATCTCTCCCATCCCACCAATGTCTCTTCCAACCTATAGGAAGATTCATATGAACTGTACTCAACTATTCTTCTCTTCATCCCTAGTCTTCTATGGTCCTGCAAACATACCATGTTAGATAACCAAATAGAAGACATAATAAAAATCATACCTCAATGTATATCAGGGGAGGCTACTACATCTACACAAGTCAACATAGATTAGCATGATACATAATAATATCAAGAACTTAATTTTCATGCAAGAAACTACAATGACAATAATCAACATGCATATGATGACAATGCATATAAAAAAAAAAAATTAAATATCATGCATGAATAATCGATTCACATTCATATGACCACACTAATTAATTAGCATTTATTATACATGTAACCACAACAACAATAAAATGACTAGCATGCATATGCCTATAATGCATATAAAAAAAAAATTAAACATCATGCTTACATGCCAAACATATAAGCCTCCATGACAAATTTATTTTAGCCCGAGGTCTAGTGTTGCAACCTTGCTCTGATGCCGCCCTGTAACCACCCCATCCCACATTTATCGACTTTTGAAAGCTCTCCAGGTAAACATGAGTTAAGAGTTACTATGACATGAACCAACATCCAAGTTCTAGTTATGGAAGTGGGGTCTACAAATTGAAAACATATTGAACACTCTTAGGGACACCAAATCACCTAGGCGTTAGACAACAACCACTGTTGATTAGACCCTGAGCTAGAACTTATTTTTTAACTAAATTCACATCTCAAACACATGCATAACAAGTTTTGAGTGTGGCTAGAAAGCTCCAGCCACATGCACATGCCTCCCTTTGTGTGGTTGTAACCGAAATTTCTTAGTTCTAGGCATGCGGACTTGAAATCAGTGCCACATTTTCAGGGCTAACCTACAGGTCACTGCCCAAAACAACCCAAAACTTTACATAATCAAGTATAAGGTGATGAAAGTTTATATGATAATTACTAAGGCTATATCTTGCTCATAAATTGCCAAAAATATTAGAAACATTTCTTCAAACACATGGTCAACATAGTAACTACAGGTTATGAATGCATATATGTTCAATGTATCCTTAACTTCATCAAGTAAACATCAAGAAGGATCAATGCCCTCTCAAACTAGTTGCAACAACACTTGTTAGTCCATGCATTCACATAACCATTAAATAACTTATGAAATCATGAATACGATCCATAACAAGCGAACATCACTTAACCAAGCCTATAACCAACATATAACCAGAATGAATCCATGAAAAAATAGTCATAGATCAACACAATAACCAATACATGAGGGAAATTGGACAGACTTGGCAGCAAAAAGGATTGGGAAGCAGGTCGCCAGAATAACTATCCCACCACCAGCTTCATTATATTTAGTTTGTGGGTGACTACCTTCGAGGAATTTTCTAGTGCATGTTGTTTGGTCTGAGTCAATATTTTGGATTTAGGGTTTTTTGTACTAACATAATTTGGTTAATTAAAATTTATTCACCCTAGTTAAACCTAGTAGACTTTATTCACGTGGAATTCACGGTTTGCCTCCTAAACAAGGTGTACTTGTCACTCTTTCTCGACGAGTGCCTGATGGTGCTCAAGACTTACACCAACCCATATTTGTGGAATATATACTTGGACTTAGCTTCTCCTGGTAACCCGCCTTGAATGATCCTTTGGGACTAGATTTATTGTGGTTGAACCCAAATAGTTCAACACCTTACACATACTTTCCTTTATCCATGTTACCTATGGAGGAGGTGAGTTCCTCGTTACCCTCTACATCTAAAATTCATTCTACCATGTCATCATTTCCACCACTGAGTGTGGTGGGACCTACAACTCCATCTACACCTCTCACGTCTACTTGGGGCATTCCACTAGTCTCATCTATGGCTCCTACAAATTTCCCTAGTGTTCTTAATATGCCTACTTCATTAACACCAACTATGATTTTTAATCCTAGTCAACCTATAGGGTCGGGAATATTTACTCCCTATATTTTCCCAACCTATGGTTCTTGTTCCCCAAATAAGCATGATCACTTCTGGAAATGTTTGGGGAGGATAATTCGTTTCTCCTATCAAACTTGGGGGCAATGTTACTTCAGATATGTCTCAAACTTGGTATAGTTTGGTGTTTAGAGGGACACCAACCTTTAGTACTTTCCCTGGTGTGGCTAGTTTACCTAAGGTCAAAATTCTTATTAGCACCGTCACAAATATGAATCATCCTCCTTATGTTGGTCTTATTGCATAAGTTGGTCCATCTGTCCCTGTCAGGTACAACCCTGTTAAATATCGTTCTCTCAGGGGTCCTACACTCTCTGGGGGAATTTAAGCTGGGGGGGAAACTCTTCTCACCAGTCATGCTAGCCCACATGTTTTATGTGCTAGGATGAATCCTTTCCATATTTAAAAACCTTTACATCATAATCCTTATATTAGGGGACCTCACGGTTGTTCCAATGACTCTCCTGCCTATGACCCATTTAGTCATCTCCATAATCGATTTTTATCTTCACTTGATCTACCGAATATAAAAAAATTTACAAACGACCCCATTCAACATGATCCTTAGTGGCCACCTATGCCCGCAAAGCTACCATCCGATATTCTGAATTTTTAAGGAAATCCTAGAGAGAATCCATCCACCCATATTACTACTTATCATTTGCGATGTTCATCAAATTATTTAGTGGATGATTTGATAAAATTACACTTGTTCCAATGTACCATAACTACAGAGGATGCCAAATGATACATTGAATTGGAAACCAGACATTATAGTGACTTTGCATCCTTGGCCCAACTTTGTTGACCCATTTCCAGTTGCCTACGAGTTATGACATTGATTCTGATCATATACATGAGTGGTGACATTGAAAGAGGTTGGTTAGAACCAAAATTCCTAATGATATATCATGTAAATGGCTCATTCGATCATTAAGAGATCAAATTTCCAAATATGTATCCATGTTTAGAGTTGTTACCGAGGAGAAATACATCTTAGTTTCCCAGGAACTAGACATGATCTATTCCCAGTCATGTATGCTTTATGAAGTCCTCCCCAATGCTCCATAGCATTCCATTGACCAACCTTAACTTTCTCATGGCCGACACGTTGATGTTTTGATTGGGTATATTTCCGATTCAGTGAGCCAACATGTTGCCCAACTTGGGAAATAGTTTTTTTTAGTGTGAGCCCGAACAAATGTGTATGGTTCTAAAAAAACACCTTCTTCCGAGAATTCCACCAATTTTCTTATGGTGAATTCCACAACACCAAAGAACAATAAAAAAAAATGGTGGTAAAAAGAACAATACAAATAAACAAAAGAATCAAACTTCTCCGGAGACTCAACCAAACCCACCTAATTAGGGAGGGGGCATGTCTAAGCATCGTCGTAAGATTAAGTTCCCTTGTAAGATCTATCAAGGTGAACATTTAACTCATGAGTGCCTTTGAAATTATGAAGTTCATAGGCTTCCTGCACCACCATCTACTACCCAACAACCTATTACTTTAAATCATCCATTCCCTGCACAACCTGAACAAGAAATGGATGCCAAACCTCCTCCGCCTCCATAAAGGGGCAGTGAGGGGCCATTTTTCAATACTGCAAAAATTCTTATGTCTTTATCTAGAAATATAATTTCAATGTGACCATGCGAGATAAGTCTTATGACGTTCCAAAGTAGAGTTCTTCTCCTAAGGACTCATCCACTCCACCTCCTTCCACTAGACCTCTTACATTAGATAAGCCTTTGGAACCTATTTTCCGCATAGCTAAGGGAGTCATTCGTAAGACAACACAAAATTCATTTTCTTGGGCCGCTCAACACTATATTATTGTTGAAGATATTTTCCAAGATCCCTGTTCCATGTTTTTTTTAGAGGTTTTGCATAGTTTTCCTCAACAACGCAAGGCCTTGTTATCTGCAATCAGTGGAGTGGACCCTTTAGACTCGAACCTTATTCATTTAATGTTGATAAGCCTACCATTCAAATTTCCAACAAGATCTCCTTCCAAATTATTGTGCATGTCTTTCACAAGAATATTCATCGCACTCTCGTGGATGAAGGCTCTTCCACTTGCATCATGTCATCATCATGTTGGAAGTCTCTTGGCTCTCCAACGCTCACTACGTCTAATAATACTCTACAAGCATTTGATGGATAGAATTTTGTATGTAAGGGGGTTCTTTCCAAGTTTTCCATTGAGTTAATAGGTAAAACTATTTTGGTCAATGTTAAATTCATCAATGCCACCTTAGATTATAGCATGCTCCTTGGTCATAGTTGTTTTTATGCCATGACCACAATCGTCTCGTATGTATTATATGTCTTTTTCTTTCCTCATGAAGGAAAAATCGTCACCATTTACCAGCTTGTTTTTTGTGTACCATCGACCCACGTTACCACTACGGGGAATTGAATCCCACTTGTGGAACATAACCTTCGCCGGTATCTAAGTGTTGGTGAAAGGTTGTTTAAAATATCATCTCTTATTAGGGTTTTCCCTCAATTATCACTGCTCAAAATTCATCCATCAACCTCTATAATTTCTCCTATGCATATGATCTCTTCTAACACATTTGATCCCATAGACCTCCAGATCCTTGGGTGGTGTCTCATAATCTTATGGAAGTTGACCAAAATAGTGAGTGTCCTCAACCACCTTTTGAGGAAGAGATTTCCTCCTTGACGATCATGTCAGTACCTCCTAACACTGGTCAGAAAATCCATCACAATATCGAATATGACCAGGTTAAATTTCCCACACGAGTCGTCACTTCACTTGTTTCACGTGGCTCTTTTGATAACAAACCCCCCAGGCTAGTCAACTTGGAATTCATGGATCTATTTGTTGATAACTTTAGGGAGATTATGCCTCTTTCCACCTCTAGTATTTCCAATTTGGAACAAGTAGAGATTTGAAACATAAATATTGGAATGATTCTTGGGGCACCTCCTTGTCCCTCCTTGGAAGTGCCACCCCTAGACTGAGTCAAGTCTTAGGTTTCTACTACCAAACTTGTCGATGATTTTCCTAGTATATTACCACCTATTGACAAGCAACTTATACCCCCTTTATGTTTTTATCCTCCATTATGTCCTCAGATTAATTTCGAGAGAAAAACTATGTTAGAATGTCCCTGACATGGTTAAAATTTTAATATTGGGAAGTTTTACTTCCTTTCGCATGGCCCCACATTGGCAAGCCATATGGTCCCCTCACCCTCCATACTTTCACGTATAGAAATCCTTGGCATGTCCTCGATTGTGGGCACCCTTTAGAGTGACCTACCAGATTGTGTTGTGATTGCACATATTATACATAGGAGTGTGATTATTTATCTCTTTTTGGTTTGGTGTGTGATGCGACTATTTTTCATGCCTTATTTATGCCAAAAATCGAAAAAAAGTTATAAAACTCAAAAAACAAAAAATATATGGTTCTGCTTTTACCTCATCCATGCTTATTTCTTTCATTATGTGATTTAGCCATTTGTCTAATCTTTCTAGATGGTTTTTACAGGATAGGGTGGCATTGTTATTGCGACATCCATTGGACCTTAGGTGCATTTCTCTTGAAATTTTCATATAGGTGCAGGTCATATTTTCCATCACAGTTGCATTTTGATTGTCAGTTTCATTTTATGCCTTAGGTATGACCCCGCCAAGTTGTGACTTTAGCCACTCTACTTTATGCATGTTGTCTCTTGGCAGTAGAGCTTACCTAATCATGGATGCCCTATTTTAGCACCATTTTTCCATACTAGTTTCTCCATGCAATATCTCACTAACTCCCTTTTGGAATCCCTCCTTATGACCCACCATGACCTAGAATATGAGCCTCATTTCCTCTTATTTGTCATACTTTTTACTATATCCTAGGATGATTCCACCACTTTCATCCTTGCGATTTCCATTTTCTATCAACCTATTTTTGGATGATGAGCCTTGGTTTCTTCATTCCATTGCCATCATGTGCTTATCCTACCATTCACTTCCACTTGGTGTTTTACCCTTTCTTCGAGGATCCATTGTGATGAGTGGTCCAATTAGCCAACCTCTTGTATTATTTATGTCATGAGAAGTTCCACCATAACCAGAACCAGATGCTACCCCTCATACCACTCGTTCCTCCAAGGGGAGTTTTCTTTAATCTATTTTCAGAGTCCTTAATTTATAAAATATTTCCGAGTGAAATTATCTCCTTCACACTTGTTAAAGTACTTGAAGGGACATGTATTCAATATAAATTTAACCCTTTTCTAGACTGAGTAGAATAGCTATGAAAAAGGATTACCCTAGTCTACTATTGCTAGAAGGTTCTCCCTTGTATTGTTTTATCTATTTTTCGTGTTAGAAAATTATATATTATGGAGCAATGCAACACATCAAATATGCGGAAAAATACAAGCACACAAAACACATAAAACCAGAGAGACACAGATATACGTGGTTCACCCATTTTGGGCTACGTCCACCCCGAATAGCCAGTTCTTCCTTTCTATTATCCACCAAAATGAAAAGACAAAACCTACAGCAGATTCGTTGTAATATCCTCTGTTCTTTCTCACAGTCTCCCTCTCTGTTTCTCGCTCCGAGAATACACATATAATAAACAGCCGCAATACAATACCCTCATATATACAAGGGGGTTGCCTTCTAGGGAAAAAAACCCTAATCTAAACATAACTTCTACCATCATATCATTTGCCTAATGAATGGCCCAGATTGACTAGAAATTACTATAATTTTACAAGGCAATTTTACATCTGTTTTTAGCTTCGGGGGCGCTGCCCCCGAAAACCCCCACCAGGGGGGGCCTCCGAAAAGCACTTTCGGCCCCCCTGGACCCCCCACAGCAGCGATTAATTACGGGCAGCGTTGTCGCCCCTTTGAAGGTATAGGGGTCCAATGCTATGATACAAAGTAAACAAGATAATCAGGCTCCACACCCAACAATCTCCCACTTGGAGACTGATTTGTAGCAACTCCATCGCTGCTTCATTTGCTGGACAATGAATCCTCTTTGGACCTGGTTGTTCCTCATCTTCATCGTCATCCTTGAAGACCAATTGAAACTGAGCACATTCTCAGTTTCTCCCTGGTTACAACTTTTGTTAGCATATCTGCAGGATTCTGGCTAGTGTGTATCTTTTCCAGCTTCAACTCTCCATCTTCCAATACTGACCGTATGAAATGGTACTTGAGATGTATATGTTTAGTCCTGGAATGAAATGCTGAGTTCTTTGCAAGATGAATAGCACTTTGGCTATCACTGTATAGTGTGCCCATATCATGCTTCTTACCCAATTCATCCATAAACCTTTGTAACCAAATAATTTCTTTACTAGCCTCTGTAGCAGCAACATACTCGGCTTCTGTTGTTTAAAGTGCAACAACACTTTGGATTTTTGAAACCCAACTGACAGTTGTTCCACCTACAGTAAATACATATCCTGTAGTGCTCCTCCTATTATCTCTGTCACCTGCCATATCTGCATCAACATATCCCTGTAGAGCAATGTTTGAACCACCAAAGCATAATGCTTGATTTGTGGTACCTCTCAAATATCTGAGAATCCATTTTATTTCCATCCAATGTTCTTTTCCTGGATTATTCATGTACCTGCTTACAACTCCCACTGCATGTGCAATATCAGGCCTTGTGCAGACCATTGCATACATTAAGCTTCCAACTTCTGATGCATATGGAACTTTAGACATATAATCCATGTCTTCTTGGGTCTTTGGGCACATCTCCTTACTAAGTTTGAAATGGCTAGCAAAAGGTGTACTAACTGGTTTTGCATTCTGCATATTAAATCTTTTCAACACCTTTTCTATGTACTCATTCCGAGACAGTGTTAATTTGCGATTTTTCCTGTCTCTAGTTATCCTCATACCAAGGATTTGTTTTGCAGCTCCCAAATCCTTCATTGCAAAGGAATTTGCCAATTTTCTTTTGAGCACATTTATTTCCTGCATGTTAGATCCTGCAACAAGCATGTCATCTACATACAATAACAATATAATATAGGTGCCATCATTTTGCCTTTTTAGATAAACACAATGATCAGAGTGACATCTAGTATAACCTTGTTCAGACATAAACTTGTCAAATTTTAGATACCACTGCCTTGGAGCCTGTTTTAAGCCATACAAGCTCTTCTTTAACCTGCACACCAAATTTTCTTTCCCTTTTACCTCATATCCTTCTGGTTGCTGCATGTATATCTCTTCCTCCAAATCTCCATGGAGAAATGCTGTCTTTACATCTAACTGTTCAAGATGTAAATCTTCCGCTGCTACAAGACTTAAAATAGTTCTGATTGAATTCATTTTAACAACAGGAGAAAATATTTCATCAAAATAAATACCTTTCTTTTGTGCAAACCCCTTCACCACAAGTCTAGCTTTGTACCTCTGTTTTCCTCCATCTTCTTCCTTCAGCCTCTAAACCCATTTATTCTGCAATGTAGTTTTACCTGCAGGCAACTTGACTAAGTCCCAAGTCTGGTTATGCATTAAGGAGTCCATCTCTTCTTCCATGGATAGCTCCCACTTCTTCCTACTTTCAACCTACATTGCTTCTTCATAACATTCAGGTTCACCAGAATCAGTCAGCAATAAATAATATAATGAAGGAGAGTATTGTTCAGGGGGTCTACTTATCCTGGTAGATCTTCTAACACCACTTTCAGGTGTTTGAGGTGCCTGTTGCTGTTGTGGTGGTTGTTGCTGCTGTGGTTGTTGATTATTATTATTTTCAGGCACCTTTACTTTTTCAGTTATCTCATCAAGAATCGTGTATTCCTTGCTTTCTTTTTCCTGTTTCTTTTCCTGCAACTGATTCTTATACAAGACCTTTTCATTGAATATTACATCTCTGCTCCTAATGATTTTGTGATTTTCATAATCATATAAGCGATAACCAAAATAATTAGCACCATATCCAATAAAGGTACATTTCTTTGATTTTGCCTCAAGCTTTGTTCTGTTTTCTTTATTAATATGGACAAAGGCCTCATAACCAAAAGGCTTTAAAAAAGAGTAGTTTACCTTTTTACCTGTCCATGCTTCCTCTGGAATACCACCATCCAAGGAACTTGAAGGCCCTCTATTTATTAGATAAACAACAGTATCTACAGCATCCGCCCAAAATTGTAAAGGCAATCCTGTATGCAATCTCATGCACCTTGCATGCTCCATGATTTTTCTATTCATCCTTTCTGACACACCATTTTCTTGTGGTGTTCTTGGAACTGTCTTCTCTCTACGAATTCCATGCTCTGAACAGTACCTATCAAACTCTTTGCTGCAACATTCACCTCCATTTTCTAATCTGAGACACTTCAACTTCTTTCATGTCTCAATCTCAACCAAAGCTTTCCATTTCTTGAAAGTATCAAATACATCAGATCTATTCTGAATACAATAAATCCATGTTTTTCTAGTTGCATCATCAATAAAAGTAACATAATAACGAGAGCCACCGAGAGATGATACCTGAGCAGGTCCCCATACATCTGTATGCACAAGCTCCAATTTTTCGCTCTTCTTTTCTTTCCCAACTCTGAGAAATCTGACTCTCTTTTGTTTTCCATAAATGTAATTTTCACAGAAATCAAAATCAACATTCTTCAAACCTGGCAACAAATTTCTTGAGTGAAGAATCTTCATCCCCTTCTCACTCATGTGTCCAAGCCTATGATGCCATAATGCTGCATCTGCTCCTTTGGAAGTTAAAGCATTAATAGAGTTAGAAATACCATTGCATAAATACAATGTACCAACATTTTCACCTTTTGCTATTACCAGGGCTCCTTTGGTGACCTTCCAAGTTTTATCTGTGAAAGTTGTCACACAACCTTCACCGCCTAACTGCCCTGTTGAAATCAGATTTTTCTTCAGATCTGGAACATGCCTTACCTCCTTTAGTAGCCGTTGGTTTCCATTCTGTTGTTTTACAAGAACTTTACCCATTCCAACAATTTTACAGGGTTTATCATCACCCAAACGAACTTGTCCAAAATCTCCTTGAACATAGTCATGAAAATATTTCTTATCAGGTGTGGCATGGAATGAAGCCCCTGAATCTACAACCCAAGAATCAGTAACATTTTCGAAAGAAAGAATCAAATAATCTTGTAACACATCACCTGTCACATTTGCTTCATGATTGTTTTCTTGCTGTGTGTCTCCTTCTTTTCCCTTCCGAGATCTACAGTCTTTCTTTAGGTGTCCTTTCTTTCCGCAATTCCAGCACACTATCCCCGATCTGGACTTGGATCCGCCTTTCCTTGATTTACTGCGATATCCCGAGCTCTTTCCTCTTTCCATTCTTCTTCCCCTAGACTCTGCACTCAAAGCATTACCTGATGTCTCACCGAAGCTTTTCCGTCGCATTTCCTCGCTAAGGATAGCACCAACAACATCGTCAAACTTTAAAGTACTAGATCCAGAGACAGAGTTACTAATGGCCATAACTAAACCATTCCAGCTTTTTGGTAATGAGCACAAGAATAACAGAGCTCTAACTTCATAATCAAAGTTTACCCCTACAGAACTTAACTGACTGGTAACTGTATTAAATTCATTTAAATGGTCTGCAACAGATCCACCTTCCGACATCTTCATATTAAATAGTCATTTCACAAGCAATACCTTGTTTGAGGTCGAGGGTTTTTCATATAGTTTCGCCAACGTCTGCATCAAACCCTCTGTTGTTGTTTCCTTCGAAATATTGAAGGCGACTGACGCTGCAAGGCACAAACGTACTGTTTTGAGTGCCTTTCTATCAAGAATGTTCCATTCTGCGTCCGTCATGGCCATCGGCTTCTTTGTTTTTCCACTCAATGGTAGGTATAGATCTTTCTAATACAGATAATATTCCGTCTGCATCTTCCATAGCAGGAAGTTTTTGCCATTAAATTTCTCGACCCTAAACTTACCATCGTCCGCCATTGCTCCCACTCGAACCAGGAACCCTTCTTTCCTGCGATTTTATCAGCCAAATATACCTTCGGCTCTGATACTAGTTGTTAGAAAATTATATATTATGGAGCAATGCAACACATAAAATATGCGGAAAAATACAAGCACACAAAACACATAAAACCAGAGAGACACAGATATACGTGGTTCACCCAGTTTGGGCTACGTCCAATTCCTGCGACCACTGGGCCTTTTCCTTTCTATTATCCAAAGAAATGAAAAGACAAACCTACACAGATCTAATCGCATTATCATCCGTCTCTTTCTCACGCCTCTCTCTGTTTCTCGCTCTGAGAATACACATATAATACACAGCCGCAATACAATACCCTCATATATACAAGGGGGTTGCCTTCTAGGGCAAAAAACCCTAATCTAAACATAACTTCTACTGTCAGATCATTTTCCTAATGAACGACCCAGATTGACTAGAAATTAATATACTTTTACAAGGCAATTTTACATCTTTTTTTAGCTTTGGGGGCGCTGCCCCCGAAAACCCCCGCCAAGGGGGGGCTCCGAAAAGCGCTGCCGCCCCCCCTAGACCCCCCATGGCAGTGATTAATTACGGGCGGCGTTGCCGCCCCTTTGAAGATATAGGGGTCCAATGCTGTGATACAAAGTAAACAAGATAATCAGGCTCCACACCCAACATTTTGAACTTGGGGGACTATGTTTATGAAAAAATGAACCTAAAAAGAGAAAAGGGAAGGGAGCATTCATCTCCATTAGTCATCAAAATGGAAGTGTTAGTTGTGTCACCCTTGAACATGGCACCTGACTTCATCATTATCTCACAGTTGGGTTTTAGCTTAACTAGGAGTTGTACCATACATATAAGTCTATTTAATCCTCTAGTTGGTTACTCTTCCAGTCATATGGAGTGTGTTTTAATTCCTCTTTCATTTTTGTATGATATCACGTGGTGTTGTTTAGTCATGTTGCTAGATCACTCTTGTGTCGGGCCACCATGTGTTCATGTAGTATTCCAAAATTAGCATGCAACTAATTGGGATATTAATTTTTTCTTTTGTCATTTAGATAGTTGAATAAGTGGGTAGGGAGACCCATAAATATCTTTAGTAGGAATAAAATCCCTCTTAATGTGAATAGGGATCATCTTTATAGCTAGATAAAAAACCTCCATGTGTGAACAGGGGTTAAAGCATGTGGACAAGGTCAATGTTGACCAAATCAACAACATTGGTATGGAGAGAGTGGATCATCAATGACAGACAACGCAGTGTTAATGGGTGAAAATCTCCATGAGAGTAGTGGCTTTAATGGGTGGGACCCAAGGTGAGAAGGCTCACAATGCATATAAGGAAGGGCAAGGTAGCCATATAGGTTATGTTAGATGATTATTTATTTTGATATTCTTAGATCTGGATTTGTCAGGTGACATTTCTATGAATGCTTTTGCTATTTAGCAGGGTCTTCTGTGCTGCTTAGCATAAGGGTGTTCCCGAGTGGGAATACCACACTCATCCTTAGGGGACTTCAAGTGCCTACTCAGGAGAGATTATTAAGCTGTATAGTCCACATTCTGGCATCAAGCCAAGCTTCAATCTTTAGCTACAGTGCAGTTTGTGTTCAGAGTTGTGTTGTGTTGCAGGGTGTTGTAGTGGAGGATTGTTAGGGCCACTTTCAATGTTTTTTTCAGTGGAGAGACATGATTTACATTGGGAGGCTAGGAAGGAAGGTATGGGAGCTTTATTTCATATTTTGGCACTAGAACAACCTATTTCCACCTCCTACAATGTAGTTTCCCTCAAGAACTGCATTATTTCATTGAGTATTTGTAGTGGAGGTTTCAGTGATTCATTTGGAGGGTTAGATCTTCAGTGTTGGGATTAGCCTTTCACTTGGAGGATCTATTGGAGGAGATACATACATTTTTTATCAGTTTTAGCCACCTCCTTTCTAGTTATTCAATTTTAGTTGCTATTCAACCCTAGGGCTGCATTCCAGCATTTTGCATTTGGGGGTATTTCCGAAAATCCTTTCTAGGTTGTCTTAGAAATTTTCTTGGGAGCTTATATCTCTATCCTCAGCACTGTTTGAGTTATATAACAGAAGATCCATGTATTTAGATATTACAGCACCAATTATATCCACTAAAACTGTGTTATCTTAGCCTTGGGCATTATTATGCAGCAGGCGGCTCTTCATATTTCATGTACTTGTTCTCTTGAGGCTTGTTTTGCATAGCTTGAGTGATTTTTTTCCTCAAGATCTTGTACAATATTTTGCTGCTATAATACCAATATGATGGCTATATGATATGCTTACATTTCATGTGTTGATTTATCACTGCTATTTCCAACATTTTGTTCTATATTCCTATTTTTTCCATTTTGGAACACTACAGTGGTATCAAAGCATAATCTTGGCTCAGCTTGTGAGTTTCATCCAATATGCTATCAAGAGAATAAGAAGAAGAAGAAAAATGGATCTACAATGATGGAAGGAATGAGCTTTGCCTCATATTTTTTCAGATCTATGAAGAACCTCTCCAAGGAGGTCAAGCAGATGAGAGAGGAGGGAAGAAATGAGACCTTAAGAGGGTTTCAAGATGAGGAAGGTCCATGCACTTCCTATCAGAAGAAAAAGAAACCCATATTGCATAGAGCTCCAAAGCATTCTACTATGTCCACTTTCTTTGAAGAGGAAGGTGAAAGACATGGAGATGAAGGAAACTTAGATCATGATATTCTAAGTGATTATCTTGTAGAGTAGAAGTATGAATCAAGGGATTTCAAGGAGAATCTAACTCTCCAGTAGTTTATTTAGATCAAGGAAGAGAGGAGACCTTGAAACAAATAGAAGAAGAAAGCATAATAGATTTCTGTTGTCTACATTTGATGGGTCATCTACATGCAAAGAAAGGGCTTGGAGAAGAGAGTTAGATGCATTCTTCCTGCTAGATCCAGTAGTAGAAAGAGAAGCTGCTGAGATTGCAACGCTGCACCTTGAGGGTGAAGAAAAAATTTGGTGGTTTACCCATTTAAGACATGCAAGAGTGACTGAATATGAAAATTTTACTCAAATTTTGATCAAGAATTTTGATAAGAAGAAACCAGAGAAGCCAAGGGAAGATGTCCATATTATTATTCCGGAGGAAGAGAAACTTCCACCACACTTTGCTGTAGGAGTACTTGCATCAGGAGAAGGAACACTCGCGTCATTGCAAAGTGGTCTTGATCTCTTGGCATTTAGAGTCCCATGCATTATTCAAGAGATGCATGAGAAGGAGGAGACTTATACCAGTGTTGGTGCACCAGTAGAGGAGCAACCATCACCATGACCAATAGTTGGAGGAGTCATTACACCAGTGGGAGGAACCCTTGTAGTTGTACAGGATGTTCCCAAGCTTAAACAAGGCATGCAAACATTTCCACTTCCTATTATTTCAACACATCATATGGAGATTTGTGGAAACATGCCATCAGGGAAATTTCATGACCTAGGGTCAAAGCACACTGCTGATTTGGAGCAGCAGACTATCACTGCGTAGAGGACCCTTGAAAAGTTCAAGGAGGAGATGTATAATCATCTTGGTTACTCATTGATGAGCTGCACACAACACTTTGGGTTGGAGTGTAGAGTTTTGGAGGATAGGCTGAGCATTATCCTAATCAATCCAATGCAGAACTGTATGTTCAAAATTGTGCATGATCATGAGATAGTAGATGCACCATCATGGAGATCAGCAGCACTATCATTGGGCAACAGTGATGAGTTGGGGGCCCAACTACTATTGGGACATTATGATGGCCATTACAATTGTGTAGCAGTTGATAGGCAGATGGTTGATGGATGACATCTCCCATTATTTTGATGTATCCTTCTTGATGATAACTTCACGACTGAATGAGAAGATTTTTCCTACATCATATTTGGATCCTTATGGGCACAAATTGGTCATTGAGTGGTATTTATATGGAGATCTCCAGGAGCTTGCACTTCAACATCTCATGAAGTGCAAAGATAGAAATCAGATTTGGGAGGATGGTATTCTCCATTGGAGGGATACCAATTGGGAGCATGGTAGGGGACACCCACATTGGGATGAATGGGCGTGGATGGTAAGCAAGGGGTTGGTGAGCCACTTGCAGATCTATGACACAGGGCAGCAGGAGGCATGACTACGCTAGCTACTCTTGAAAGAGTTTGGCCATCATGTGACATATCCTATGTCAAAGAGTATGTTATGGTTTGAGGCATTGAATGTCACCCATATGATATGGCAGCAAAAGAGTTGGTTGTATGGGGCATTCTACAAGTCAACTATCATGATGTTATCCCATGTATTGTATCATGATGAGATGAGGAGGAAGCAAAATTTATTGTTGCTTTGGTTACCCTTGGGAGAGTATGGGTTGATTTTCTCCCATACCTTGCATGTGTTTTAGGATTAGATGGTGGCACTATCATGGTGCAAAGGGGCTACTCCTTAGTTTTGGATCAGAATCAGAAGGTAATTCCACATAAGAAGGAATCTCCCACATGTAGCTGCATTATGGCAAGTGACTTTGGCATTGGGCATGTCAAAGGATGGAGCTATGAGATGAAAGGAGCCTTATCACAAAGGCCAACAACACTGTCACTTGGGAGCTTGGGTTTGTTGATGGAGTTTTCCTAGTATCACTTCACATATGATGCACTTGATGGGCAAGTAGGATGTTAGTCATCAACATTTTTCACTATCTGTAGATGAATATAGAATGGTTCTAGATTTCTGAAAACAACCTTCCTAGAATATTGTGAGTTTTAGAAATATCACTGCCATCATTATCCTTATAGAATTTTTTTCACTATTCTATCAGTTTTCCATTTCATGGTCACCCTATCATTCCTACAAACTCCTTATGGGCTTTTACCTATCATTTTCAGCCTCCTTTCTTGCATATAACTTTATTGCCCTATTTTTCCCCTGTCCATAAACTCCACTTTCCCTCTAGGGTTTCCTATAGCCTACTCATTCCCATGTTCCCCAGATTCTTCAGGAATTGATGGTCTCAGAACTATCTTTGTAGGCTCAGTAGATAAATCAAGTACATTATATTTTGGATCTTGAATAAAGCACCTTTGATAATACTATGTTTTTCACTTGAAGCCTCCAAGCCAATTTTTAGTCAAGATCAGGTCAAAGAACCCTCCCACTAGGTCAATTAGGGTTTCACATGTTTTAAGGTCATCATTAGTGTTTCAAACACTGCTTTTATTTTGGTAGAATATGGCTCGGATGTAATAGAATTTCAAGACATGATTATTCAAGGAAAACCTAAAAGTTTCCAAAGAAGACTACCTTATAGTTTCAAAGTCCGCAAGAGGTAAATGCAAAGAGTTTAGCACTTCTGCAGGAGTGTTGAAGGATTTGTCAACAGAAGGTGTTGGTGAGGTAGATTTTCTACTCTTGAATGAAGACAACTTGCAGCAAGGAAGAAAGTAAACACTTGTTCTTGTAGATAATTAGGGTTTTTGAGCTTAATGGTCCAGTAGAGTGCCAAATAGTGATCAATTGCAGAAATGACCCAGAGGAGGCACACAAACCAAACATGAAGAAAGTCTATCAGAGACTATTGATGAGATAGGGAAAAATGTGAGGTGAACTGGAAAGAAATGAGTAAACTTAAAAGGGCTATAGAGAACTTAGAAGACAACACTGATGATTGCTGTAAAGCACTCCAAACACCTAAGGATTTGGGAAAGTGGCCAGAGAAGGTGAAATGATGAGTTGAGCTCCAAGGTGGAAGAAAAAGAGGATTTTGAGGATGCTACTGTATGGTTAAATAAAAAAGGTGTCAAAATGAACTTCTTATGCCTCAAGGAGCAAACAGGAAAATCCAAGTTAATGTTTTCAGTCACCTACAAGAAAAATGTCAAAAGGCATTAGTGAGAAAGTGAAAAAGACTTAAAACATTAGGAAATGGGTTATCAAAGATAAATTAAAATCTACAAGTCTATAAAGGCCCATATAAACACTTCAAACAAATCATTTTTTCCTTGCAAAATCATTAGAGCATTTAGGGGCGAAGAATTTGGGAGTTTCCAAGTCAAATTTAGACAAGTTTGCCTGGCGCTGCATGCCTGGGATCGGGCGATGCGCCCTTGGAAAAAATACTCCATACAACTTACACTGGCGCTGTGCGCCTGGAAGTGAGAAATGCATGCTGGGGAAGGCGTTGCCCCCTTACCCAACAGGCCTAGTGAGGAAAACCACAGGCATTGCACCCTCAGAACCGGTGCTGCGCGCTTAGCCTTGGCGCTGCACCCTTGGCCTTGGCGCTGTGTGCTTGGCAAGGAGGGATTTCTAAGCAATTTAACCACTCAAGTAACCTCAAGCTGCTTCCAAGTTTCATCCAAGTTCCTCCAAGGCACTGATAAATGGTAAGTGGATACCCTAACCACATTTTCAAGCTATTTGATGATTCTTAATTAATGGTGATGAAACCCTAAGAAGAAACCCTAGGATACAAAGCTTGAAATCATTGTCTCTATTCTTACTTCATCTTCCTATAAAGAGTATTAGTCAAAACAAAGGGTAATTACAAATTTGGATGGTTGTCATTGAATTATTTAGCCTCTCACTCATTTTCATAAACCTATACCCTCACTCACTCATTCCATTCACTTGTAAAGTTACCTTTTCATCACCATCCCTTCATCTCCTTTCCATTTACACTCCAGGGTTTTATAAAGGAAGAATTCAGAATGTCATAGGATAGTGGTCATGATGGTGAAGCTCAAATGCCAAGGAGTCATGAGCATAAATGTGGAAAGATCAATAGATTTGAACCCCTCAACACAAGGGAGCTAATGGAATCTCCCCTTACTATTTCATGTTTCCAACATGTATGTTGCTATGAATTTTGTGAAAAGGTGTAGCAGGTGCAAAACCACCCTGAGCTAACTAGGCTATTTATCATTAACTTGAATAAAAAACAAGTTAACCTTGCAGGGGTTACCTTTGAGAAATCTACATATGCTATTTCCATCGCCACTGGAACACCAAGTATGGGTGAGAAATGGTTCAAGGAGGAAAATATTGACATGAGTTACTTTGAGCCATACCTTAAGCCTAGATATAAAGGCCACATCAAATCCATCTTTCCTTTCTCTCACCAACTTGATAGACATGCACCTATGATGAGAATTATCATGAAGTATTTTACATGTGAGGGAAGGTTCTCCCGTCTTTACTCTTACCACATCAGGCTGCTTATGCATTTTACTAGAGTGAGGATGCTGCTCATACTTTATTAATTATACATAAGCATTGACAAAATTTCCTACATAGTGCAAAAGAGAGACTATCCTTAGTAGATGCAAAACCTCTTGCATCACTCACTTATTGAAATGGTTGTTATGCACCAATTACAACAGAAAGGTATTCCATGGGAAACCTTCATTACCAATGAGGTTTTTACCACTCCACAAGGCCATCAGCAGTAATATGTCCCTTCATCTTCTCATCCTCCCAATCCTCCATCACCATCCACTCACATTCCCTCACCTCATGATGACTCTTCCACCTCAACATCCACTCACATTCCCTCACCTCATGATGACTCTTCCACCTCACCATCGACTCACATTCCTTCACATCATGATGATCCTCCTTCATCAACTTTTCACCATCCCTCACCATCATCTCATGGTACTAGTTCATCAAGCAGTGAAGAAAAAAGCAATGAGGAAGATGGTAGTGAAGATGACAGTGATGATGGTAGTGAGATAGATGGCACTGAGACGAGTAACATTGAGCCTTTTACTTTGACCTACCATAGGGGAAATAGGCATGTGTTTTCTTCCCTCAAGAGGCAAGGGGCCATGCCTTCTACATCAACCAAACAACTTGACAAAGGTAAGGAAAAGGTTGTAGAGCAAGACATTGATGAAAAAGAAGATGAACATGAGACTGAACAAGAGTTTCAACTTATTCACCTTGACATTGATGATGAAAATGAGGAGAGGATCACTAACATTCTGCTTAAGAGAAAAAAGGCCCAGATTATAGATCTACAAGCCAATATTAGCAGGGCTAAGAATGTCATAAACTTCTTTTAGGTTGAAAAAAAGCAGCTGGAGATAGAGAAAACCATCTGTTAGATCAGGGCAATCAGATCCCGGAAAGAGGCTAGAAAAGCCAAGGAAAATCTGGATGAGGTCTTGGGCACTCATGAGGACATTTAAGAAGAGGAAGAACAACTTCCTTGGAGAAGGCCAATGACAATTGGTCTGGAGAAAGCCTTAGCCAAATAAAGAGAGCAAGAGACAGCATTGGCAGAGTGGCTCACTCCAAGTGAGCTGCTTTCCATGGAAATAGACTATGATACAGAATGTTGGCTAGAGAGGGAAAATGTGCACTGGGAGTATTAGCTGGATAAGACCAAGAGAGACCTTGACATGCAAAAGAAGATGGCAAGGCATTATGCCTTAAGAAACAAGATTGCAAGGGCTAAGCTCAAAAGAGCCCTTACAAAGATTCAAGCCCTAAAAGAGGCAAAGGACAAAGAAAAGCTTGAAATTCTTGCTGATGCATACCTACAAGCATCCCAAACATAATCAGTAGGTTAAAATCCAATTTTGGCATTTTTTTTGAGTTTTTGAAATTTTGACTGTTTTGTTTGTAGAAAGAAGGGCCAAGCACGCATGCCACTAGCGTTGCGCCCTTTTTTGGGGCACCCAATGGAGGAAAAATTTTCATTTTCATGATAAAAAAGTTTCAAGTCATTTGGAGCAGAACTGGTCCCTGAAAAGGGCCAAAAACAAGAAACAAATCACCTTTCTGCCCTCTTTTCAGCACTGGCATTGCGCCCTGAGAAATCTTGGAAAAATTGGTTTTTGACTAAAAAAATGGACACCAATTAATAAAATAAAGGCATTTTTGGAAACTAGACAAGAAAAAATTTCCAATGAGCTATCATGGAGCTCATTTGGACATCGGGGAGGCCTCCAAATCTCAGCTGCCAAAAGAGCAATTTTCCCAATTTTGGCATTGCGCCCTTGAACCTTGGCGCTATGCCCTTGCCTGAAAGTCAACAAAACACAAAAGGAGTAAATGAAAAGATTTTTTGAAGGCTTAATAGGAAAATATCTCCAAAATTATTTGATGAGTTATTTCTGCATTTATTAAGTTAGGATATTTGTGCCTTGGGCCTTGCATGGTCTCATAGGAAAAAATGGCATTTATGTGTAAATAGTAATATTTTGAAACCCTAGATAGGGTTTTGACCCTCCTTTACAAGTTAAATACTGCATGGAGCCCTCATTGTTCGTGTTGGTTGATTTTTGAGATAAAAATTCATAGACTTTGAGTTGTAAGGAGTTTTTGGCTTTGGAACACTATGAAGGTTTTGGACTGAATATCAATGAGACAGGCACATTTGCAGGATTCATGAACATGGTTAATGGTGATGTTTTTTTCTGATTTTACAGTTGTCTTCTTATGTTTCCATATTGTTCATCTTTCTCTTGCAATAGAATAGAAATTTTAGCTTAATATATCATGTTAGAAACACTTTAAGTCTGTCTGCTTCTATTGCTCTAATGTTTTCCTCTGCTCGGTCAGATTAGAGAATTTTTAATTGCTCTCCAGTTCCACTCAGCTTGTTTGTCTTAAAAATGATTTAATGGAGCCAATGCCAAAGAATTTTATGGTTAGCTTTGTCCTTTGGTATAACTTAAAACATTGTTTTTGAGGTCTTCTCTTTGAAGTTTACTAATTAGGGTTTGACGGAAGAGGTTTATGGTTTGCCCTATCCCTTTGTCCATCTTGAATAGTAACTTTGAAGGTCTTTTGTAGTTTGGTTAAGGAATTTAGGAGTTCCTTGCTCTTTGATCATTACTATATGTTATCTTGAATGTTTTCTTTGCCTGAAGGTGAAACCACTAGAGAATTTACAAGTTCCTTTCTCTCTAGGGTTTGCTGGATTGTTGTCTTAGGGTTTAACTGGTGAAATTTGATCAAAGAAGTTTATGGTATGCCCTGTCTTTGGTTATTTATTTATGCATAGTTACCTTAAAGGCCCTTCTTGTTCAAGTACTTGTTAAGGGATTCTTAATTTCCCTTTACACCTACTATGTTCACAATTTAATGTTCACTTCACTCACATAAGCTTTGAAGATCCATTTGGATTTTTTAACTTGCCCTCTGAAACACCCTTGACTTATTGTTGTACTTTTCAAGAATTTTTGCAGACTCCATAGCCCAATGGTCTGAATCTCTCTCACTCTTTCTGTTCTAATTGACAACCTACCCAACCAACCAAACAAACAAACAAACCCTATCATTTTAACTAGCCTAAAATAAAAACCCTAAAATCAATCAAGTTTACATATTTTATACAAATATAGAGAGAGCACTCTCTGAGTCCAATAAGGCTAGGTCCTAGGGCTCCAAAGTTTATTTGATGTTACCCTTGTACATTTGTTCTTGCCAATTTGAAAAATTATAGGGAACTAACATAATGGCGACTCCACTGGGGAATCTGAGTAAGTAACAGCTTAAATATTCCTTAAGAACTCACAAATCCCCTATAAAAACTTAGATAAATCAAGTGTTAGCCAAGAGTGATATTTGGTTGATTCATCATACTAGCACCATGGTGACTATACTGGAGAACACTTATTGAAAAGCTTAGTGTTACATAAAGAAATCATAAAACACAAAAACATCTCTAGATTGGTATTTAGTTGTTGATGGTGGACAACAAGTACGTCCTAAAAAAAGTAAGCATCATCCACCTGGTGACTCCACTGGTCTTTAGTAGCCCTGTTGAGCCCACTATTTCTCACAGACTCCCCTGGCAATGTATCAATCAGTCATAACACTGTAAAGCCCAGTTACATACTGTGTGAACTTAGTACCCTTACAGATAGGTCTTTTTTTCAAAACTGTCATAAACTTTCAGCCTCTCTGTATTTTGGATCTGAAATATGGCTTCACAAAGAATCAACACCAGATCTCACCATGAATCAAACCCTCCTACCATATTTGATGACCCAGAAAGAATCTTATGGAAACCTTCTAGGACTGAAGACTCAACTATTGTTAGACCCATTCACAAAGCAAGTTCTGTCCCTAAAAACCTCACAACCTTGCAAGATACCCAATTTGACTTACACCATAGAAGAAACCTATTTAGAACTAAGTCTCAAAGTGGGATAGACCAGACAGACCTTGAGCCTACAAACTTACAATAGAGTCCTATTAGAGAAGCCTCTCCTTCTACTCCTCCTGATTTTCAGCTTCTCCAACACTTTGTCTCATTTCGATCCAAATTTGCTCAATCTCAGCTAGCTGGTCTGAGTACATTTTCTACCCACACTCATACATCCACTGTGAAAACCACTCCATTTCATCCTCCACCTCCTCTCATAAACCCCCCTCTTATAAACCCTCCTTGGGTTCCTTTACCTCAAGTCATGGCAACATGGCTTGCCCCATTGGTACTACCCCAACCTTTACTGCCTATGCCACAAGACTACAAATCTAAAATCCCTCACTTTTCTGGAGTTGACTCTACCACTGCCCAATAGCATGTAGACAAGATGAATGATGCATTTTACTACCAATAAATAGAAGAGTAGACCATAAAAATGAGAATGTTTTCCCAAAGCTTAGGAGGAGAAGCAAATAAATGGTTCAAAAATTTAACTCCTAACAACATTCATGACCTCCCTTCCCTTTATCAAACATTCATAAAAAACTGGGAGACTAAGAAAAATCCTCTTCAAATCCTATTAGAGTATGATAACCTTAAAATAAATGTTGGGGAAAGTGTTTGAGACTACTGCACTAGGTTCAATAGTGTATACAATGCACTCCCTCACCACATGAAACTCCCACAAGGCCTAGCCTTAGTAAAATTTTTGGATGGGTTTTATCCAGACATGTCTTATCAATTAAGAGAAAGAGATCCCCTTACCTTAGAGGACATGCAAAGAGGAGCAATAAGTCTAGAAGCCAACCTAAATGCTAAAAGGGCTAGATTAAGGGAAAAGAAGAAGGTTACATACAAAGAGGAAACCATGGCCTCCACTTCTGATGCTAAAATTGACAATCTAGTTAGGGTGATGGAAAGGATGATGGAGAAAATAAATTTGAATGAAAGAGAACCCCCTAGGGAAAACCAAGAAAATCCTAAAAACAAAAATAGAAACCAAAACTTCAGAAGAGACCCTCCTCAAATCAGACAAAGAGACAATGACCAACAGATCAGGCCTCCTTTCCAAGAAAACTATGTAGATGAAGAGGAAAGAGAGACTGAAGAGCCAGAAGAAAACCATGTAAATATGATAGACTCCAATAATGAGGATGATGTTTTTCTCACAAAAGAAGAACAAGGTCTGTTTTCCTCAAACCAAACTGAAAGAACATATGAGGATTCTGAAGAGTACAAACTAGGATTTGAAAATGATATCATGGAGGTTCATAGGTAGTATGAACTTCGAAGTAGGAAAACTCAGGACACCCCTAGGAAGAAAAACCATAATTTTTTGCTAAAAAGACACCTGAAAACATTCTTAAAAAGATAGCAGAAAACACCAACATAATGGCTAAAAATCCTAATCAGAGCAAAGACAAAACCAGCCAACATAATGGTGACCAAAACTACCCTACTACATCAACTAGTGGCCCTAAAAACTGCTTTACCTGACATTCCTAATAAAAATCAGCAAACCAAAGTTGCTGAAAAGACCATGTATGATAAAACGGATGTAAATATACCGAGAAAAAGCACCATTCAGTATTGAGGGTGATATTGCCAAGATCAAAATAGCCATACCTCTTACTGAACTAGTGACTCAATATGTACATAGGTCCCAAGTTTTGAGAGCTTTAAACATAGGAAATGACACTGATACTCTGAATCTAACTGATGACAAGCCAGAGTTGTTGTTTGGACCTGAGGTAGAGGGAAAATATCAAGAAGGAGTTGTACCTCCATTCTATGTCAGTTTGAACATTCATGACAAAATATTTCACAATTCCATTCTAGACTCTGGTGCTTCACATAACCTCATGCTAAAGGTAGTGATGGAGAGATTAGGCCTCGAAATAACCAAACCTTACAAAGACTTATACTCATTTGATTCAAGTAGAGTTAAATGTCTGGGTCAATCTGGGACAAATACCAGCCAAGAGCCTAGTCATGGAAATTGTAGTGGGTGACATTCCCCCGAAGTATGGCATGCTTTTACCTAGATCATGGGGAGCCAAAATCCAAGGAAACCTCCAAATGGACATGAAATATGCTACCATTCCAGTCTTTAACCAAACAAGAAGACTGTAAAGAGAATCTCACATGAAATACATGGTAAGAAACCAATATAGGCCAAACAACACCCCTCTCTATTTTATCCATTCATACCTTGACTCATTTATCTTGTACAATGAAAATGACATTAATGAACAAGTAAATGAAAATGAGGAAGAGCTAGGTTTATCAAAACAATCAAACCAAACACAAAATGAAGAACATGACAGCCAAAAATTTAGCAGCCATGAACACTAACATAATGACCAATCTGAACTTGAAACACTTTGGAACATGAGCTTTGATGGCTCTTGTGGCAAAGCTGGTTCAGGAGCAGGTGTTTGGATACACAAAACCAATGAAGGTCACTCTTACAAGCTAGATTTTCCATGTACAAACAATATTGTAGAGTATGAAGCTCTCCTTCTAGGATTACAATGGCTTAAAAACATAGGAGCTAAGAAGATTTATGTTCAAGGAGATTCCGAGCTAATCATTAGGCAAATCAAAGGAGAATATTTAGCCAAGAATCCTAGGCTAAGAGAATATAGGAATGCTACCTTAGACCTCCTGAAGACATTTGATAAACATGAGCTTACCTCTATCCCAAGAGCTCAAAACAACCTTGCCAATGAATTAGCCTTTGCTGCCAGCACTTGCCAATTACCTCATGCAAATGAACAATACATGGTAAAAGTCAAAAGAAGACCTACGGTACCTGATAACATAGATTATTGGAAAGTTTTTTAAGGGGAAAAACACATTGAATACTTCCTGCAATCCAAGAATGAATTTGAAATACCAAAACCAATCTTAGACCATGAAGAAGTTTGCTCTAATGAAGAAAAAACACACAAAACATAGCCACTTTCTACTGCTGAAATAAATCTTCTAGAACACCTTTATGAGGCAGAATTTTGTTGGGATTTGGATCAAAAAGACCTTATGGTATTGCAATGCAAAGATAATATATTGCCAAAAGGTCTTGTCCCCTTATAAGAGTTGTTTGACTTCAATGATGTTGCTAGGAAGCCTAAAATGGAATCCATCTAAACTGATGTAGAAGAATGCAACATAGGCAGTGTAGAAGAACCCAGAATGATAAAGCTGTCCAAAACTTTGCCACCTCACATAAAATAGAAATACATTAAGCTGCTCAAAGAATTTAAGGATGTGTTTGCATGGGGTTATGAGGACTTGAAGTCCTATGATACAAACATCATTCAGCATAAGATTCCTCTCAAGGAAAACCAAAAACCATTCAAGCAGAAATTGAGAAGAATAAACCCTGTCTTAGTGCCTCTAGTTGAGAAGGAAATAAAGAAGATGTATGATTCTTGAATCATAGTCCCACTTAGGTACTTAGAATGGGTTTCAAACCTTATGACAGTAATAAAGAAAACATGGGAGATTAGGCTATGCATAGACTTTAGAAAATTAAACAAAGCCTCCCTGAAAGACAACTACCCTTTACCTAAGATGGATCATATACTGCAAAGGGTGGTAGGCTCTAAATGAATATCATTGCTTGATGGCTTTTCAGGGTATAATCAGGTGCTATTACACCTATATTATTAGCAAAAAACCACTTTCACAACACCTTGGGGCACCTTCATGTATGTCAAAAATCCTTTTGAGTTAATGAATGTGGGGGCTACTTTTCAAAGAGCCATGGACATTGCTTTTTCCGAAGACATAGGTTACTTCATTGTGATATGCCTTGATGACATCATTGTCTATTCTAAAACTAATGAAGAACACCTAGTTCACCTAAGAAAGGTCTTTGAAAAGTGTAGGAAGTATGGTCTATCTTTGAATCCTAAGAAAATTCTGTTTAGTATTCAAGAAGGAAAACTCTTAGGCCACATCATATCTGAAGAAGGGATTAAGATAGACCCAAAAAGGATTGAGGGTATATTGCAGATCAACCACCCTAGGAAAATTAAAGAGCTGCAATCTTTCATTGGAAAGATCAACTTCCTAAGAAGGTTCATACAAACCTTGCAGAACTCCTAAGAAACATTAAAAACATGTTGAAAAGAGAAATTGGAGTCAAGTGGACCACAAAAGCCAAAAAATCCTTTGAACTGGTAAAACAAGCACTTATCCAAACACCAGTTCTAATCAGCCCTAACTTTACCAAGGACTTCTTCATCCTCTCATTTGCATCAGAACACACTATTGCTGCAGTATTGCCACAAAAGAACATGATGGAACAAGAACAACCCATAGCTTTCTTCAACAAGGCACTAAGAGATGCCCCTCTGAAATATAACATTATGGAGAAACAAGCCTTTGCTTTAATCAAAGCATTAAAAGATTTCAGATTCTACATCTTGCATTCACATGTCATTGCTTTTGTTCCACACACAGTTGTTAAAGACATACTAAATCAAGATCCTGATGGTAAAAGGGGTAAGTGGATTGCTGTCATCTTAGAATATGATCCATAAATTAGGCCCACTAAACTGATCAAAGGATAGGGACTTGCCAAACTCATGGCTGAGCAAACTTTCAAGCACTAGACATAAACATGATACATTTCTTGGATGAACAAGAGGAACTAGTGACTCCACCAACTGAAGAAGAATTTTCTGAACTCACTCTGGTATGATGATATATTGTATGTGCTTTTTAATCTAAATGCTCCTCCTACTTGTTAGTATGAATTCTTCGTCGAAGTGTACGAAAAAGAACCACTTTAGCTACGCATAACTAATAGTCCTAACAACAATAGAGGCTGCCAAACATCTTCAGATCTGCGATTAGTAGTTAAAATGCTGCAACAAACAGATCTATAAATGGAAAGACATTAAGCAGTAAAGTAAAGAGTTTGCTCCATGCATCCAACAGACAAGACAAGAACACGATTTTTGAATGAATTTTTATATTACAGGGCACCTGGGAGGAAACAAGAAGGTGTATCCGGATCTCCTCAATGGGATGGGTTCTTTGTAGTCCTCAGCACTTCAGATCTAAGCTTTCTCTCTCTTGTAGATGTAGAAAACCCAATGTAGAAAGTAGAGCTCAATGGGAGCAAAATGGTAGAAATGAGACCAAGTGTATAGATCCAGAGTGATCTAATAGGCAACAAAAGGTGAAGAATGATGGGGAAAACCCTCCTATTTATAACAAAATATTAGGTCCTTCTAGATCTTGGTGCATGATTAAAATAACGTTAATCACATCTAGATCCACCTCTATGGAATATTTTATTATTATTTGTTGGAGGAAAAGGGTGTTTGACTTGGGTCAAATCCCTTGATTAGTGAAAAATAAATAAATAAATGATTTATTTATCTTTTTAAGGAAGTGGTTGGGATATAATCAAATAAATAATGATTTATTTGATTAATGGTGGTTGATTTGGTCATATTTAAAAAGGAATATTATTTAAATAATTATTCCTAGAAAATAATAAGATAACTATGGGTTTATCTCATTAATTTCTTTGTTTTTGGGTTAAACATGACTGGGAATAATAATTAAATTATGGTTTAATTAATTATTCCTTTTGGGGTTTCCTAATTAATCATAGTGAAAGCAGTTTTACTTGGGGTAAAACTGGGCTTACATGGTGTACTTGGGTCCATCTAATGATGAAAAGTTAGATGACCAAAAAATGGTGTAACAGATTGCCCCCCAGCGTGCGAGTGTCAGGAGCAAATCGTATGACCGAAGTACGTTGTAAG